>JANPWX010000378.1:1046912-1070168 GCA_024734555.1 Trochalopteron elliotii
GCATCGCTGCACCCTGAGGAACAGGGGTGAAGGGAGGGAACGCGGAAAATCCCACCCGAAAACGAAAGCGAAGAGTTCGGCTCTCCAGGAGTAGTTGGTTCGCGTCCCTCCTGTGTAGCGCTGGGTGGCGCGGTGAACACGGGCTAAATCCTGACCCTAAATCCTTCAGTTTGGCATCTGTGGTTTCGTGCAGGCTGTTCGTGTCTCAAGGGTCTGTGCGGTTTTATTAGAGCCAGCAAAGTTGGATGTAATAAAACGTGTTCTCCCTCTACAGCCCTGGGCTTGCGCCTGCACGCATTGGGACTGCTTTCACATCCCGCGTGTGTGCCAGACCCACGGGCTGTGGCATGCCCAGGCCCCTTTGGTAACACAGGGAATTTACTGATGGCGTAACTCTCTCAGCAGACTGATTTAACAAGCTTTTGGCGTTGGGAGTACCCTGATTTGAGTCGTGTTACACGGTGCCAAGAACGACAACACCTGCACAAGAATGGGCAGTTGAGGGTGCATGACCTCACCCTGCTACGGCATGCAGGCTTCACTGCTTGTGTTGTCAGGAGTTTATGTTTGATTGTACTGGCCGACAGCCAAGGGAATTTATGAAATGTGAAAATGCCATCACCTGCTAATCTATGCATTTACTTGGTTTTAAATTAAAATGCTTTAGAAAGTATAAACATTCGTTTTTGGGAAACTGTGATTAGATGTTTTGAATGTTTTGAGCATAAAATCCTCCGACTGTTTGTTATAGATGTGACGGCTGAGGCAGTAGGTGTGGCTATTGCTGCACCTCCGTCGGAAGGGGAGGCAAACGCAGAGCTGTGTCGTTACCTCTCTAAGGTGCTCCAAGTGAAGAAGAGTGAGGTTACTTTAGAGAAGGTACTTCCTTTTTTCCTTTTAGTTTTGCCCTACTGCAGTTGAAATTCAAGATTTTGACACTTACACATTGAGTACAGGAAGCTACTCCAAGTTCAGTCTGAAAGACTTCAAAAAGTTTAGTTGAGTTAATGGAATGATTCACTGAGAGCAAACTTAGTGTAGGAAGAACTATGGCAGATCTTGACATCTTTTAATCAGAAGAGTTATGATAATGTTCTGCAAATCTCTGTAGTTCATGTTTTCTGTGTTCTTCGAAGATTCTCTTGTTTTCATGTCAAATGAGTTCACAAAATGTGTTCTGCTGAGAATGTGCATTTTATTAATAACTTTTTACTTTTTAAAAAAATAACTTCTGTATTTGAATCAAAAGATTCTGACATTTAACTGTCACACGTAAGCAAGAGCATATGTTAGCACTTGGGTTGTAGCTGGGCCTCAGGAGTTTCTCTGTGCTAGAACTTACATCTCTTGCCTTTGGTGAGCGGAAACTCTTTGTTTTATTCATTGCACTGAATAAATAATTTGTTCTATTAATTAATTGTACTTGAAGTCAGTCTTTCCAGCCATTTCCATGTATAGTTTATGAGCATATGAGCACAATGAAAAATGGTGCTTTTTATTTTTATCTGTTGATTTAGTGGAGCAGTTATAGAAGTCTTTTGAAGAGTAGTAGTAAAGAATAAGGTGACCAAGAAACTGAGCACAGTTGTGAAAAGGTAGAGACAAAATGACCTGAGTCTTGCTTTTCCTGAATCATGGGCAAACTGCTTAATTTTTTTATCAGCATTTTGTAAATAGCACTGTTTTCTTACCTTAAAGGGTGATCCTCTGAAATACAGGTTTTTTTCTGTGTTTGTCTAAACCAGGGGGGTAAATCACGTGACAAAGTGGTGAAGATTTTGGTATCAGCGACACCAGATGAGATTTTAGAAAAACTGAAAAAAGAAGCTTCAAGCTGACCTAAAACAAGAGCAGGAAATAGGGAAAAGCATCTTGGTATATGGACTGAAATTCTTTCTCAATGTAAGGCTGTGGAGAATGTGGGTGATGACTACAGGAAGATACTTCTTTCCCCCCACCCCCCTTGTTAATATAAGTGCTGTATAGTTGAAGTTTTTCTGTAGGTTTGGTTAGAAAACTGAGACTCTGTGTCTGCTTCTGTCACTACAGACTTCCTTCTGCTCTGGAGAGTTTCCTGTGGGTAAGATTTGTCCTCCTTCCTGGTCCCTAAACAAATGGTTTAGGAAATGTTTTTCTTAGTGAAGCAGGCATTGGTTAACAGCATGAGAGGCTTGGAGTGACAGCCTTCCATGTGGGAAGTGAAAATGATCTGGATGGCAGAGACATTAAGGAGACTGTTCTCTCTGATATCTCACAGCAGGCACTGTGTGCAGCTTTTCACTGTGGGCACTTAGAGATATCTAAAATAGATATCTTTGAAGCCAGTGGGCTGTTGTTGATCACACAGACAGACTGAAAGTAGAATCACCTGAACAACTGAAAGGAAACCAGAAGTTTTCAGTATGAAAAACCAATGCAGAACCTGGTCATTGCACACGTCAGGTCACTTTGTAAAAGTCTGTAAATAGTTTCCTTAAAATTAGAGATCTGGTCATATATATCTTTGCCAGTTGTATGTCACCTGTAATGACTTTTTAATAAAAGGGGCAAAAAATAGTATCAAACTTTGTTTTGTGTTTATATTTTTAACAAAGAGAAAAGTTGTTTCCTAGAAGTCTCTTCATGGAATGCTACTTTTTTTACAATCTTTCTTTGGTCTGAAAATAAGTAGTTGTGCAACCCCTAGAGAGCTGAACAGAGTCATTTGTAGAAATGAACAAGAAGTCTGAAACAAAATGGGCAACTATACTCCAGTTTCAGGGCTGATGAGAAAAAAGGTTTAACTTCTCTATTTATCATGTTTCAGAGATCAGGGTAAGATTTAACTGACATTTCCCAAAAATGTGTGTGATACCATGTGGTTATGGGAGGAGTTTGTTTTTTCCTCTGCATCACTGCTGATGTCTGAAATTGTCCTGTATTTGTCCTGTGGTTGTCATGTTAAAAAGGAAGTAATGGCTGAAGGAAAAAAGATGAACTGTTCTGAAGGTTTGCTTAAGGTTTTTCATAATTCTCCTGGAAATCAATGTTATGAATGCATAAGCACTTATGCAGATGCATTGCCAGATTGATGCAGTACAGGCTTCATCACTCATAATTTAGCTTTTTCCTGGGCAAAAATCTTTTGCTTTAGGGCACTCTTTCAGTGTCCTGTTTTCCTGAATATTGCAAGGGTTGCTTTTGGAGTTCAAGAACTGGTGTTTGTCAAGATGACAGTTCCTTCAAGGTGATTCATTTTAAAGACATTATGAAAAATGTTGCTTTCTGGAAAAATAAATCTAAATTCTGAATTCTGTTTGCTTAGTGGTTTGTACCTGAGCCCCTTATTTTCTCAGGCATTTGGGTAGCCATACATTGCCTCAGTCCTCTTTCCTTACTTACCTTTTCAGTCTGCACAGGCAGATTTTGTTCACTGTTCCATCAGTTTTGGCTCACCCCTGCCTGCTGTTGGATCTGCTCTTGCCCAGCAGAGGGATGCCGTGTCTTGCAGAAAAATTAGGGACAGGCAAACCAAGACAAAGTGTTAGTGGTTTGTTTCTGGGGGTTTTTCCTCTTTTTTCCTAAACTTCTTATCATAAGCAGAAAACAGCAATAAAAAGACTGAGAAATTCTGTATTTATAAATTACATTTGGAATTGGATACAGATACAGTCTCTGAAGTACATTGATCTAAATAGGCAATTTAGTTTTTCAGTGCCCTCTGTCTTGTCAATATGTTCTGCCTAGGCTTTGCTGGCTTCTGCCTTGGCTTCTTCACCTTTTCTAAACACCTTCAGCTGCCATTCTGCATCTGTTCTTCCTGGTCAATGAAAGTAACTTGACTTGTTGATGGTGTGGCAAATAAAGCCTTTACATGTTGGGAACACACAATTTATGTCATACGAGTAACCAGAATGATTTTAGAATGGTTGTATAAGTAACACTGGGGTGTTGCCATATAGAATCATATCTGACAGCCTCTTATGTCAATGTTTTTTGTGCTGTCTTCCAGTTATATCCTTCATACCTTGGTTGTGGATTTATGTAACTTGGTAAAATGCCTGGGAGGGAGGAACTGCTGGTGTATTGTACCTCCAAAGAGGTAGAGAAGAGCTAAGAAACTTGTGTGACCAAACAATGCCAGAACTGTGACTTAGGCCTAGCTCCTTCAAGTCTTGCATTGAAATCCTAACCTGTCAACTATCTCTTCATGAGCACAGTAAAATGAGCAGAGCTTTGTGACATTGTGGGAAGTTTCTTCCAAGAATTTCAAAACACTTCACAAACCCCTGCTCAAAATAATTTCTTATTCCTGGACCAGTTTAAAAACATCGTGGTGCCAGTTGCTGCATAACTTTTACCTGTTGGTACCTGCTTTATCCGTGTGCATTAAGCTACATGATTACTCAACTATTGAAATCAAACATTGTCCTCTTTCCCTAATGCATGGTCTGACCAATTTCAGTAAAATCCATCTAATGGTGATTTAATATCTGACTGCTTGAAGACCTGCACAGTCAGTGCAATTTTTAGGTATAATTAAGTTATTTAAACATTAGCAAAATAGAAGTTATCTGAATAAATTTTGTGCCAGTCTTATGGCATAGAAGGGTCTTAGTCTTTCATCCACTCAGTTATATTTATTTTCTAAAATCCAGCTTTGAAAGTCAGTTTCATTGTAGTAGTGTAATATGCTAATTAAGGATATTTAATTATACCCTCTGAAACTGCCTCTTTGCTCTTTTTCTTTCAATCCACTCCATTTATCATCTGCAGCACATTCCTATCTCCCCTTTTAGTCCCAAGTGTTTCTAAATCCTCATTTCTTCAGGTATCATCAGTCTAAATAATCCTGGATAATTGACAACTTTGTCAATAACTGGCAGCAGCAATTTAGCAGAAAGCATAGTTTAATATCTTCCTGCTTCCAGCTTCCAGGAAGATAAATACACCTGATCTTCCTGCTCAGTACTTCACATCTCATTCTTGTTTCCCCTCATAAGGTTTATTTGCATGTGTAAAACTTGAGCCAGCTGAGTTTTTAAGATTTTTTCTGCATTACTTCTACCTACTGTATTCCCTTCTTAATTTTTTATTCTTTATCTTGAGAGGATGATTCATTGCCATATTGATGGCTTTAAAAATGGGCTCCCCTGTCTCCTTTGGGGAACACAGTGCTTTATCCTCCTGGAAAACCTGTCCTGGTTGTTACTCCCTAGGAAGGGGCTGCACTTGAGGCAAAGTGCTCTTAATACAACTGATGCACAATAAAAAAGCTGCTGCTGAAATGAAATGTTTGCCTCAAAGGAGGAGTCTGGTACTTCTCTGAGATATTGAGAATTCGTTTCTTCCTGGTCCCTTATATATTGGTTTCTCAAGTAATTGTTACTGAGCTGTGATAAATTTTCTTTCATCTATAAATGCTGCATTTATTTGTTCTTTCAAGAGCTGGGGAGGTTAGAGTGATGAAGTATCCACTGTGCCATCTTACTACAGCCTGAGGGTAAGTTTTTGGAATATTGTTTAAATAACATTCCGAGTTTCCAAATCTGAAGTATGGCAGGTGAAAAGGGAAATATATTGAGTATCAGTTCAGCAGTTGATCACTATAGAAATATGCTGAAAAGAGAGCATTTAGCCATGGACCCAAGGAAAATAGAACAAACAACAGAGGGTCAAAGCCTCATTTCATACTGCTCAGATGAGGCAGTTGTTTGCCTTAAGAGAATAACTAGGCTTGCAAATTATAATTCTGGGGTGATTGTCATTAAGTTGATTTTTTCCTAATACCTCATAGGTGTGCAGTGCATGTGGGAGGGGCTGCAGCAATGCTCTCACTTTGGCCAGATTTTATTGCTGTAATGTTTTGCAAATCAGGATGCACTGAGGCATAATTTATAAAAAATTCCAAAGCTCTCAACATGTGTTAGGACATACTTTGTGCCCAGCTGTCTGACAGGGGCATTGCCAAGTTGAATTTTATAAAACTAGCTATTTGTGTGGAATCTTTTTTTCCACCAGTGCTACTTTCTATAGCTTGTCTTAAAGTCTGTGAAGTTCTTTTCTTCCTTTCTGATGTTCAGAAGGTCTGTGGGGTTACATCAGCACACATGGTCAGCCCCAGGAGGCACCTTCCTCCTACCACGTCTGGGCACTCTTGCAGCCTCTCACCTTCAGTTCTGCTGTTGCAGGTCAGTGTCCTCCAGCAGGGCCAGGCTCTCTGGGGTTGTTTCTGCTCTCTATTTGTCACATCAGCACTGCTGCTGATGCTCATCTCCTTAGATGCCACTGCATTTCTTGTTCAGTTTTTTGGGCCTGACAGCCCTTGGAGATGGATTCACTGAGGAAGGAGGGACAAGATCTTGTGATACAATCTTTGCAATCAGAGGGCAAACCTGTCCCTTCCAGTGAGGCCCTGTGGCAGCTCTTTGTACACTCCTGGCATTTGCCCTTTAATGAAATGTCTCCTTTTGTCTCCAGTAAATCTGACAGCAATCAGGCAGCGTGTATGTGAGGTCATGTTCCTGCTATGAGGAAAGATTGCTGGTAGCTGCTCAGATACACTTCTGAGCAGGCAATTTTCTTCAGTTCCTTAACTGCCTTTTTACAATGGAAGTGCAAACTGTTACTAATAAACCTGATAGGTTTCTGGGTTTTGAGGAGATTGTTCCTTTTTGTTGGAAAAACCTGATTAAGCTCATCACTGACTGAATATAAATGCTAATACATAGAGTGAACCAGCCAGGCAAATTGCACTTGGCTAATTTTACTTAATGGGAATGTCTGATTCTGTTCAGTCACTTCCTCGCTGAGTTCAGGTTCAGCTGCTAAAGCAGACCCAGGAGCTTTTTGTTAAATATTTTTAAAGATGATCAGCTTATAATGATGTTCTCAAAGACTGTGACTTCTGTTTGCTGTGATTGCTGTGATATATCAGAATAATTTTTTCCTTTATTTAATACCATGCTGGACAATATTTCTGGCAGAAGATAATTGCAAAAATAGAACATCTGAAAACATTAATATGACAGTAGCTGCTATTAAATCGTGAGGATGTAAGGCCTGTCTTTCAGTAGTCAAGTTCCTGTGTGTGTAAAAGCAGAAAAGGTGTAAAATCTAATTAAATACTACTTTCAGTAGTCTGAAAAGTATATAAATCCTAAATACACAAAAGCAAGTAAAGTGACCCTGTCAGAGGAGGTGTTGATATAAATTTTATGCACTTAAAGACAAAAAAAATGTGTCATACCAGAGCTTGCCATAAGCCATTCTGCCAGCTTTATGGGGCCACCTTTGCAAATCTGAATTTGAAAGTGTTTTTTTTTCACTGATCTTGCTGTAAGGTAGGCCTCCACAGGAAAGCTATAGAAAATCTTTGGTTTCTCAGCTGCATGTAATTCCTGCTTACTTCAGTGAACTGACTTGGTCTTTTTACCTGGGGAGAAATTTAGTGGAGTGCTCAGGTTTTACACACTTGGAGTTCCAAACTTAAACAAGTAAATCCTGTTAGCTCATTTTCAGGACTTAGTGATTTTCAGGCTGGGTTTTAAGCTTTGCCCTGTGATTATCCAGTGTTACCTTGATCAGACCATCTGAAGGAACAGACCTTATTTGTGTTACTCCTGGGTTTATGTAATAGGTTAACTTCTCAAATCAAAAAATAAGGAACATAAAACATGATGGGGAGGCATGGAATAATTTTGCTGAAGGGTAATTTATTGGGCTAGGAGCAGTTTTTCTTGGCTTATGGGCTTTGCAGGCTTGTCCTGCATGTCCTTCTAAACTCTGCTGGGAAGGAGATACACAGAATAGAGGGTGTGATAGACTCTTGATGTTTTATAGCACCTCCTCTGTTGTTTCACACTCAAGTCAGAATGGGGAAAAAAACCTGTCAGTTTTTCAAAGACTGTAAATCTAATTATTTGCAATATAAGTTTCACAGTTATTTCTTACTGGCAATCTGTGAATCTAGGTGGTAAAAGGATATTACCTGTGGTCCTCTTAGTGTGATTCCTGAGCCCTGCCAATCTGAAATTTTCTTACAGGAAAGATTCATCTTCTGAAATGATAGCTTCATGTGAAGGCCATTGATGTGAAATATAAAATGAGCATCTATTGATGTGTTTGTTGTTGAGAGCTGTGTGGGTTAAAATACAAATTCAGATGAAAAAGCTGATAAACTGCTCATAAGTAGTTAATCTAGTCTGCCTTCCCACCTTAGTTAGGTAAATTGATTCTATAAAGGCAGCTGCATCTTGCCAATATTTCTTTGTGTTGGTGGCTAAACTATTACCCCTCACAGCAAGGCAGGGCTGACACTTTGTAATTGCTGTGAGAGGCTGGCACATCTCCTTGGCACCAGGGTAGGCCAACTGCAGCTCCCAGGTCTTGTCTTATCTGCTGAGCTTTGTCCAGAGTGTTGTGAGATCTCCCACAGGTTCAGCTGACGCTGGATTGGCAGCCCTGGGAGCCTCCAGCCTTTGGCACCAGGAGGAGCAGCTGCCTGAAATGCTCAGGTCAGTGGATATGGTGAGCTGGCTCTGCAGGGGAAGAGAACTCTGGACTATATTAAAAAATGTTTCAAAATATGAGACACGCTCTTCTGTGTCAGAAAAGAAAGCTTTAAGATGCTAATTAAAGATAAATTTTAACTTGGAAAAAATCATGCCCGTCATTTGCACCTTCCATCTCTGAATTTCAGACCTAGCCCTTCTGCTGCAATGGATTGTCACTGCTGGGAAAATGTGCAAATACCAAAAGAGGATGACACTTCATGGTTGAAGTGAAATCACTTGAGAATGGTTAAATCAGGTTTTCTGATTAACTGACTCACTTGATAGTGTAGTGCATGAGAGAGTGAATCAAACATTTATTTTCCTTTGCTGTCTGTGAACAGCGTCGAGCAGAAGAGACACCCGTCTGTCTTCCAGATTATATGCTTTCTTCACAAAGGAGCCTTTGGTCTACTGCTGCATGCTTGTTCAGTTTTAGAGGATAAATACAGCTCACAGTTTTAGAGGATAAATAAATCTGTGACTTCTTAGTTGCAACAAAAAAGAGTTACTGGAGGCAGGTTTGGCAGCAGAGAATAAGCTATCAAGGCTGTGGCAAATGTTGGATTGGCAGCTGGGGAGATAACTATATTTAAGGGTTTTAGAGAAGGATTTGTCCTAAACAATAAGGTTTGAGCCAATTGTAGAGAGTAGGACTGCTGGTTATCCTGTATGTCTTCTTTGTCCATTTTCATGAAGGAAAGAATCTTTTCAAAAGAAAAATGTCAGACTTCTAAAGTAAGAAAGTAAGAGCATATAAACAAGCTATAGCAACCTCTGTGTTTTCCCCCTTTTCTTTAGTCTTTTGTGTTTATAATAACCTATAAATTCTCATTCTAGATTAGGTGAGGGTTCTTGGAGATGCACATTCCTCTGTTCCTTTGGTAAGGCTCAAAATCTCTTGTTGCCCCTGTAGTACAAATAATAATGTGAGCATAATCAAGGTTGTATTTGTTTTGTGATTATTCTGAACACTGGGGAATAACAGTAATTATAATACCATTAAATAGTAATGGAAAAAGATTTAAGAGTGGATCAGGAGACTCCTGGAAGAAGATAAAAATCTTACTCAGTTTTCTTCAGTACTGCTTTGCATTCCTCTCTTTTATGGCAAAAAGAGGAACCTAAAATGATTTCCAGACTGGTAGAGGTTAAGAGTGACATGTAAGAGACAGGATTGTGTGGGAAAAACTTAACAGAAATTAATTCAGTTTCAATAATTAGTTTCCTGTAAATTGAGCAGTGCTCAGAGACAGGAATATAAGTGTGAAGAAAACAATTCTTCCATATACTTCTATACCTCTCACCATGCAATCTGATTGCTTTATAAATCTATGCAGCTGGTGTTTTCTTGGAGTGTGTGGATGTGAAAGCAGTATGTGATATGGCTCTATGACCCAGATCTTTGCTCCGCGAAACAATACTCATTCCCTACACCATGATTTGTACAAGGCAGTGTAAGGTGGTATTTGTCTCCAGTCTTCTTTCATAATGTGTTCACAGTGTACAGCTCCTGTCACGTGCTTGAAACTTTGTGTAATCCAAGGGATAAGAACATTGTCCATCTGGAAGCCTGGTAATAGAATTTTGTGATAACTCTTGGTGGCAAGATCCCTCAGGGCCAGAGATGTCTGTGTAGTTTCTGTGCTTTGCATGCAGGATAGACCAGCTCCAAGGAGCCTTGCAGCAACTGCGAGGCCATTGCCTTGCCCTTGCTTTGGGATGGGTATGTTTCAGGAAAAAACAGATTTCTTTTGTGTAGTTTAGTCTGTCTGCTTTGTCGTGTGTGAGCCACAATGTGTACATTGGGCCCTGATTATACAGTGTCTCTGTGGCTGTTGCAGTGTTGACAGTGTTCATTTGTGAGGGAGAGATGATATACATGACCCTGGTTAATGATCCTCTAACACACTGTGCTTCCAGTCCAAACTGGAAGACAGCATCCAAGGAGGAGGACAGGCTATGCATGATAAATACCTCTCCCACTGCACAGTCAGAGTAGGCTCACTCACAAATGTGAAAAATGGAACCTCATTTTCCTTGAGCTTTTCAATTTCTCGTTAATACCTTTCACAGAGGAAATAGTGTTTTTTGTCAAAATCATTATTATTTAAAGCCATCTAAATTTGAAGGCTCTTTGAAAGTTACAAATGTGGATTAAAATACCCATTTAAGTTGTTTCTTCAGTATACGATCTTTGGTTTATTCCTTTATTTCCTTCTGTGTATAGTGAAGTTTCCTGACAAAGAGTCAATGAAGAAGATTTATAAACTGAGATAAATGTAATCACATTCTGGCCTGTATCAGTATTCAGGATGTATTGCTTATCCCAGTCTGAAGTGATGTGTTAATTTGACTTGGAAATGGAGTAAGATGTGGACACAGACTTACACTGATCTGTAGTTATGATTTTATTTAATGAATTAAATAAAATCATAACTACAGATCAGTGATTCTGCTATAGTGTTTTGCTGGTTAAAGCAGAAGGCCCTGCTGTTACTGCATGGGAATGTGCAGTTTGTCAGCTGCTGTTCCCAAGCTGTGCTGGGCCCAGCTCTGCCTGCAGGCTGGCAGTGTCACAGCAGCCCCAGCCTGGCACTGCCCCACCCTGCTTGTGATGCAGATGTCACACACATGAGATCCTTCATGTGTTGTAACATTTGTTCAGGCTCTCAGCAGGCTGCAGTGGACTGACTGCTCCTATATATTTATATCTGTTATGCTCATAGAAAAATATGTGGGTTATTTAGCAGCTTCATCCATAGGAATTTAAATAAATTCTCTTCTTTGGACCCTTTTCTTGTTTTCAAGTCTGTAGTGTTCTCTACCCTGTCTATATTAACCCAGGTAACTCCCAGTGAGGTGTCAGTGATTTTTATTACCTACAGTAATTTTCTTTGTTTAATAATCTCCTCTCAGTTTTTGAAACAGAGGCACTCTTGTGTAATTTACTGAGATTGTCATATTAAACCCCACTTGTCTCTTACAAGCAATGGTAGGGGTGCTCCATGGAGATGTTGGTGGGTGCTGTAAGGATCCTGAACTCAGCTGGGATCTCTGAATAAGCTGCTTTTATCCCAAGTGGTGCAGACAAAAATACTACAAAGTCACTGCCACACACTGTTCCACAATGAAGCTGTCCCAAAATAACCAATCCATAGCTGATGATAAACAGTGTAGTGGGTGAAGAGCTCTCAGGCTTAAGCTATTGTTGAGAGAAGGAATTGGCAATGAGCTCCAGGGGTTCAAAGAAGAGCTTTCAGAGGCAATCCTGAAAGTTTCTGTACTAGGAGCAGAAAATGTGAAGAATCTGAGAAGATTTTCTGAGCCATGCCTTGGTTGGTGTGGTTAGGGACAGGTTTCCACCTTTTCAAACGTAGTATGGGAGGTGTGATGGAAAGAGACAGGAGCTGTTCATCAGCCCATGTTCCTGGCACTGCTGTGTGCTTTATGTGCAGCAGGAGTGGAGTTCAGCCAGAGAGCAGCTGAGTGTGTGGACAGCTTTGAATCCAAAGTCACGACAGGAGCTGCTGGGATGTCTAGGATCCTCCCCCAGACCATTAATGAGAAATAGATGCCATATGGAGGAATTCTGTTGCCAATGGTCTGTGATGCCATCTTTGTCTTCCAGTTCTCATCAATTACAAATGACTTTTAAATAGATTTTTATTTTACCTTCAGTTATATGATTTGATCTTCTCAGCTACTAAGGACACTGACCTTGCAGTAGACTCTTCTAGAATGAACTTTATTTCTGATAAGGGGCTTTTGTTGCAATGGCTGATCTATCACTCTTTTCCTTCACCAGTACCTCCCCTCTTCCATCATGGCTGATTCATCCATTCCTCCCCTCACCACTGTATTTTCTTTCCCTGTAGGTGCAAAAAACAACTTTAGCTTTTACATTTTTTGAAACTCAGATGTTTAACTATGTAATTTTAGTTGTTTGAATTAACATTTTTGCATCCACTTTTTTTTTAAAAAAAAAGCAAGCACTGTAATACTTCTAAGGCTGGAATTTTGCTCACGCTTGCTGTAACTGTATGGTGTGTGTGAGAATGTTTAGAAAATCAATTAAATATACATGAATAGCACATTCAATACAGTAACTGTCACAAGTTTTATTGATGTGAAATTGAGTCTGAGTAGATTGTCCCCTTGTTTTAAATTCACCTCTATATAATTCAGTGTTAACTGTCAAGCTGGACTACCCACACCTTGTAGATATGATGAGGCTGTCTTTATGCTATTTAAATTTTTAAGGCCTTTTCTACTGTTACCCACAGGATTAGAATTACTTAGTGTTTACTGCAGGTCTAGCTTTGAGAGCTTCTTAGGCTGCAGAATCCCATATATGTATATACGTGCTATATAACTATGAAGTGACATAAAGACACTGTTTAAAACAAGTCACTGCCTTCATAGTATCTTTCAGTTTACTAAAGGAGTATTTTAAAATCAACAAATAAATTAATTTGTTCACCAGAATGTGAACATTCTAATACATTTTGTTGCAACATACAGATCCCAGCTGAGATTTATACACCATACCTATGCTTTATATGGAGTAGCTGCTGCCTGGTAACTTTTGTAGCCAAAATGCAAAGCACAGAAGAGGAAAACAGGGCAGAGAACCACAGTTTTACAGATGGAAGCTGAGACACAAAAGCATTAAATGTGATTTGTAGCTGAGTATATAACACACATGTCTGGTTCTATTTTTGAAAACATCCTTTTCACTTTCTTTTTAATTCTGGAAGAATGACTGGAAGTGTGGCAAAATTGTCTTTTTAGAATTTTAAAGTAGCTTTAAGAGTTCTTGTCTTCAGAAGTGCTCAGAATGTGGGAAGCTAGTAAAACAGCTATATCTGAAATAAATGGCCTGGTGCCAGGAAGTCACAGGGATAGGAAGGCAAGAGTTAAAACATTATCAGATTTGAAAAACATTTTTAGGTCAGTAGTAAGAATATGTCTAATGCAGGTGTGGAGAGAAGTAAGATTAGGCTTAGCTTTTATTATCTAGCACTAAATCCATTTTGTCTCTAAAAAACTAAAATCCTACTGGGTGGGGTCTAAAGAGCTTCTTCAATTGGATTTACCCAGACTGCAGGATATGTAATAAACAGTGATTTATCTATTGTCCCTTGGATCTGTCCACCTTACTTAAGGACTTAAGCTGTGCCAGTGTAATGAGCCAGCTGCTTAACTGCTTCCAGATCCTGCATTCTGCCAGCTTGTTCTATGACAGGGAGATCCCTGGAGTCTGTGGAGGAAGGAATTTGTTTTGCTGTCAGGGTTTTTTTATTTGGTTGGGTTTTGTTTTTTGTTTCCCGCCCTCCAGGCTGTGATGTGGCCATAAAGTCACTTGATGAGCAGCAGTCAAATCTTGACACTTACTCTCCTTTGCAGGATACATGGGGAAAGAGCCATGAAAGATTCCTTTAGCTCAGCCATGCTCCTTCCCTCCATTGCCAGCACCTTTCACTCCCATTTTCTCTGAGAACATAAAAGTAAATTACTCCTTCTTATGGAAGTGTCCTCTGAGCTGCAAGCCTGGAGAAATAGGATTTGCCCACGTTGGCAATTTAAGGTAAAGCTCCTTTCCATTCTTACAGGAGTTTAGCTGGGGTTTAGAGGAGCATATGTGTACCCCAGGCTTGATGCTCCCTCAGCTCACTTCAGAGCTTGTGTTTCAAGTGTGTGGCTTGTAAATGAGTAATATGAGCTTGATCTGAGGAGAATGTGTGTCCCCATAGAGCTCTTGCACTAAACTGATCTAAACTCCAGAGGTTTTGTATGCTGTATTTAACTGCTCATACCATTAAAACCACTGAAGCAGTATTCTTAAATGTACTTTGGTTTAGGTCTCAGTGGCCTTCATAAATCAAGATGACATGATGACTGAAAACCAGGCCTTTGCTGTGGAATTTTTTTTTTTAACATAAAAAGAATATGTAATCATTTGGGGCTGGTTGCTTTTGGCAATTATTATTGTAATTTTGTTTTTCTTGAGCACATTTTCAATAGAAAAATGTATCATTTCAAGGATTTCTTCAGAAACAAGCTTCAGGCATGACTCTGGACAAAAGGCATCGACTTTCTGATCATGCTAAACCTGGCCAAAAGCTGTGTAAAATGTCTTATATATAGTTGGGCTTTTAACTCTTACCGATTATAATCCTACATATTTAATTTATGTGGATGTATAAATACCATATTGCCTCTCCTCACACAGAACAAAAGCAAGAAAAAGCTTAGTGTCTTGATCATTCTTTTAACATGTAACATGTTTCCATTTGAAGATTCTGCTTGAATCCTTGAAGATTGTTTATTTCACGGATGAGATTGGGCATTAATTATTTTTGTCATTCTGTAACAAATAATGAAGTTATTTTCATGACTTTATCTCATTTCTTGAATAGATATGGTTTTTTCTTCAAACGATGAGCAGAAGCAGTTTTGATCCTTGTTATTGAGACACCTTTTATTAATGAAGCAAAGTTTGAATTATACAATATACAACATAACCCCCCAAAATAAAAAGGGAGTCCATACCTGGGGGGAAAAAGCCAGCTGCTGGTGTATGATTTGATTAAAAAAAATGATAAAAGGATAAAGACAACATTGATTCATTTTCATGCTACTCACAGGTAACACAGAAGTTATGTATTGAGGATGGTGATGTGATTTCTCCTGTTGTGTGTTTATTAGACTTGGAGTAAAACATGGGTATTAGCAATTTCCACCATCTCTTATAATAAATGTGCATTTCAACAGGGCAGGGTACTTAGTCAGGGGTGAGCTGTACAAAAATAACACTTTGGCATCGCTGTTTCACACAAGCAAATGAGGACTGACAACCACTAAGTGCAGTCCAGGCTTTCTGAAGAAAAATATAGGCCATGGTAAACACAAAAATACATTCCAGCCTGCAGGGCCTAATCGAAAAATAAGCCTCTTGAGAGGCAGGATCACTGTGCAGCACCACAGCACAGATGCCACTGACTCTCCTGGCAGTGCTGGAGACACTGGACTCAGTTTTGATCTCTAGATTTACCTCTGTGTGTCTCGAATCAGGCTGCGTTTTTCCTAGGTGCTCTCAGGAAAACCTTATCTGCCCTATAATCTTGCTTAGCTTCTGGGCATTAGAGCATCAGTGGTGTGCATAATTCAAGCAGGGTTATGTAGCTGTCTTCTAACATTCAGGGACAAGGGGACAGATTATAGCAATTTCTCCTGATTGGCAAATGAAAGGCAAAGGAGATGCAGTTCTGCCAAATTGCTCCCAAGGTGGTCAGCACCTGCAGTGGGGAGCAGTCCTGTTTTCCCTTCCTCCTTGCTTGATGTTCATACTCCTCTTGTTTGAGCATTAGAGAAGGTGTGACAGCACAGTTGCACCAGCCAGAAAAATTCCCCGTGTTGTGTAGTTCAGAGATTTTTGTTTCACCTAAGGAATAGGGGTGGTGGCAGATAAAAGCTTCTCTTTATTTTGACACAAAAAGCTTTTCCCTTCCAACATCTCAGTATGAAGCAAATGTGGACATGTTTCTTGGTTAAGCAGAATATTTATTAGCAAATTAATAGTACGAGTTTAAATATATTCAAATGTATAACTGCTACAACATATTAAAATATATTTAAACAGTAGGTTAAATATCTTCCTTGATCCAGGAGTTGAATGTTGATTATATTTATATCGTAAATGACATTTGTCTACCCGGTCTGAAATCTCTACTAGAGAGCTTTTTGAAAGTAGTTCAGCTTCTAACTAACCTTTCAAAGCACATCTGCACATTCCTGTTCCCAGCTGCACAGACAGAATAAAATAGATTTTGAATAGCACTGAAAACTTGTAAAACTGGATCTCACCAATCAGTGTGAGATTTTTTTTTTTTTACTGTACACGTTCTTTTGCATTCAGGTTTCTAGGGGCTTAGCTGTAATTTGAAAGCCTTTAGCATTTTTTAAAATGCTAGTTATGAAATAGTATAAAAGCTATTGATTTTTCTTAGTTATTTGCCACAGTACCTGTGATTTAGCACGATTATTCTTCAGTATCAATTAACAATCCATGCAGAATCACTGTATGTGTTCAGGAATGGATTTAGAACTGCTTCAAAGCCCCATTCAGAACTTTGCATTCACACTCTTGGAAACATGGCAGTCATTTTTTAATACATAACACCTTTGTTTTATTCATGATAATAATGATGTCTGAGCAAATGTCAGATGGAAGAGATCTCCTAAAGTCAGAATCCAGACACTGAATTCTAATGTTTACACTGCAATCTCCAGCATAGTTAAAGCAAATAATTTCTGTAGTGTTTGAAGTTGCAAATATTAAAGTTATCCAGCTTCAGTTTTATCACCTGTAACAAACTGTAATTGCAGGCAATACTCAACTGGTTTTGTTTAGCTTGACAGAGACAGTAAACTAGACTTTATCATAAATCCAATTAATCTAAGTGGAAAATTAGGTAATATATTTTGGATTTTATTTATCTTTCTGTCTGGTGCATGTATTTAGCAATGTATTCCTCTCCCCCTGCCTCCCCAAATTAGAATCTTGCCATAATTGTTCCAAGGAAAAGTTTTGTAAGTAATACAAACCCTTAAAGTTGAATTGAGAGCTCTGCTGGTGAGGCATATGGGAATCATGAATATAAAAACACAAACTTGGAAGCTGCACTGGCCTGTCTCTCTCCTGATCTCAATCAAGAAACTCAGAATAAGAGAGCCAAGACCATGAAATGTGTGATTCTAATCCATAATTTCATAATCTATGATTTCCTAGACTGTCCTCATCTATCTGCTTTCTACAGTTCACCCACAATGCTGAAGATTGGATTTGCCATTTTCTGGAATACTACACCACCTGGCATTCTCTTGGCACGCTTTGCTGCATAGCCAACAAAATGGGATTCATGATGCTGTCATGAAGACAGGGAGAGAGCTGGAAAAGAATCTGGGGAGACCTTAGAGCACCTTCCTTAGAAGAGGTGCTCTTCTCTTCCTAAGAGACCTTAGAGCACCTACAGAGGCTGCAGGAGAGCTGGGGAGAGACTTCAGCAAAGACATGTAGTGACAGGACAAGGGGGAATGGCTTCAAATTGAAAGAGGGCAGCTTTAGATGATATTGGGAAGAAATTCTCTCCTGCAAGGGTGGTGGGACACTAGCACACATTGCCAGAGAAACTGTGGATGCCCCATCCTTGGAAGTGTTCAAGGCCAGGTTGGACGGGACTTTGAGCAACCTGTCTAGTGGAAGATATGGCAGAGGTTGGAACTAAATGATCTTTGAGGTCCCTTCCCCCCCAAACGCTTCTAAGACTCTATTCACTAGCTGAAAGATAATCAAAATAATTAAACAGTTATTGAGCTTGAGGAAAGGCAACAGATGAAACAGATCTGTTTTTTTCTGCTGGGTTTCATTTCAATCTGAGATGCTACTCCAGATGGTGTGGAAGAACATCCTGGCACAGCCTGACTTCCGTGGCATAGCTGGCAGTGTCAGCTCTTTGCAGGAAGAGATGCTCTCCCTTCTTGGAGGGGGAGCCTGGGGTATTTGGCACTTGGCACATGATTCTGAATTAAATGGGAGTTACACCAAGGGTACCGACTTGCACATTCTCCACAGAGCAGACATAAAAACTTTGCATGATCTTGTATCTCCTTTTGTAAAGGCTCCACTGTGTTAATGAGGGTTCAAAGGGGTGCATTTCATCCAGTAGAACTCCTTAGAGGAAAAACATGCAAAAAGATTTCTAACTGAATTCAAGGCAAATACTTCAGGGAGTAGGATATTAAAACCTGTATCAGAGCTAACAGTATTATATGAAAAGCAGAAAACAAATACTTAGCAGGTAGGTGAAGACACTTGTGTATCACAGCCTATGTAGAAGCTGCATACAGTGACTGATCCTGTGTGAACACACCCTTTAGCTCCTAAAAGCATCCGCTGAGCTGGGGGATTCTGCTTTGACTTCTGTACTTTGTCTTTAAATCAAGATGCACTAATTTGTGCTCCTTATCACATAATGCCATGACTTTTACAGCAGTCAGCAGGGATGGGGCCCTGTTTCTGCACAGCAGCTGAAGAAAATGTCAAGTACAAAGACAGGCACTGCTCCCTTGATACAAATTAGCTGATCACCTAAATGGGGAAACAGGGAACTCTGACCCTATTAGAGCAGAATGTGGATTGTGGATTAATACTTCAGACTTCTAATTAATCACAATGTGTCTCACCCTTCTGATTGCAGCTGAGTAGGCCATTCTTCCAGCTTAAGCCCAGAGCTGTCCAGTATTAGCACTGATCTGTCAGACCAGCTCCTTGTCCAGCTGCTGGCTAAGGAGACAATGTTGCAATCCTGAACGTCTCAAAAGTAGGTTTCAGAAATACTCAGAAACATCTTTACATCTGAACTATACTTTTATTGTGTGAATGCTTAAAAAAACCCGTAAATCTTAAATTCTAAGAACTGAGTAACACTCTGCACTGTTTATGCTATTTTCCCATACAGAAAAAGGTACAGACCAGTACTGATCATTGTTGTTTTTTTCTATAACATGCACAAAGTATTTCAAACAAACTACAATAGGATCAAAGTTTTACAGCTTCACTGAAATGGGAATTCCAAATTTATTACGCACACATTGAATTTATTTGAAGATGACACAGATTAATCTAAGTTTGATATTACTGCTCAGGTAAAACTTATATATCACTGAACTCCTACAAGAAGATACATATTTAACTACTTTTTTTAAAAAATCCAACTTTTAGACCACGTTTTAAGAGGAATACTGCAAATACATTGAAGCCATTGAGTCAACAGACACTATGCAGACCCCATAAAATATTTCAGTAATAGGATCTCTCTTCTCAGTTTTAAGGCATCTGAAATTCAAACCAAACTGAGCGTCTGTCAAAAGCCAAACTAAGACATTCTCTCCACAGAAAGACACGGTATATTATTTTCAAAAAGAACTGTCTTAAGGCAATGTGCCACTGCTACAGGCTGCATACAAACCACAGTTATCCTATCCTCCCCTCACCTGTTTTGGCTTCTAAAATCTAACACAGAGAAATCTCAGTGATGGAAGAAAAAATGTGCACAGTACATACTCAGACAAAAGAAGGAAATCAAAATTTAATCTAAAATCTACAGACTCTAAACAAACTCCATATAATACGCTTTTATTATTCATAAAAGGAGTTCCCTTTTTTATTTCACACTACATAGAAACAGCACTGGACTGTAACACTGATTCTTCAGTTGTCTATAAAACAGTGGAACAAATAAGAAAACTAAAAGCTAACTGAATTTGTTACATAGCATCACTGGACTCTCAGCCTACAAGGATGTCAGTAGGGATGGTAACGAGGCCCCGGGTTGTAGGAGTTGTAGCCATATTGTCCATAGTGGGATTGGTAGGATTGTCCTTGTCTGTGCTGCTGGTAGTTGTTACCCCAGCCTCTGTCTGGCCTCTGATTAGATCTGTAGTCACCTTGCCAGTTGTATCTGTCCCCTCTGAAATATCTGCCATCTTGAAACCTGCAATGAGAAGATGCATCAAAGTCTGACATAAATTATATCAAGTCTAAGATAATGAATTATAATGAACTCCTCTGTTTGGCAGTTTTCATGAAAACTGTCATGTAACTGTTAATACACTCAAATATTTACATGTTTATATGACAAACTCATGAAAACATATCTGCAGTCATCTGAGATCACTGATGAATGTCTTACCTAACACAACATTTGGACAGTCTGTTTCCCAACAAAGTATTCCCAGCATTAGGTGAACTGCTGGAAGTTTTAAGAGAGACTCAAACAGACCATAAATCTAAAAATCAGCCCCAAGGCACATCTATAGTGCATCAAAGCCAGGTTCCATCCAGCAGATTCATGGTTGAAAGCTTTGGCAAAGCAGGCTTCAGTACAGTTACAGCTACCTAACAGCACTGAGTCCTGGAATTTGAATATTCCCTAAAATACATACTACTGCTGAAACCCTGCTACCACAGTCCCACACTCAAGACACTGTACCTTATCAGTGGTATTTAGCCATTGTTCAGTTTAAATTTTGTCTTTTCAGACCTATCTCAATTCCTATCAATGCTCGAGCTGCCTCATAGTCATTTTGTTTGCAAATGACTAACATTTGTGCAGACATTGTCAAAATGTTCACTTTGTGACCATAGTGTAGGTGTAAGAGTTCATCAATTCAAAGAGCCAGAAAGTTTTTAAGAACATCTTAAACGTGTTTTTTAATCTGTGATTCTGTGTTTAACTTAAATGACAAGCTTCTAAGGTGAGAAAAAGTTACAATATTGTCCTCTTTTTCTTCAGATAAGGCACAAATTCTATTTAGATATTTAGCTAAGGAGGTTTCCCAATTGTTGGCTGGGAGTTTAACTACTTTCTATTAAAGGCTGATGTTAGTATTCCCAAATGTACTATATGCTGTAATTGTTGTTTTTCAGTCACTCAAAAATCTGTCCAAAATTCAGTAAAAAGCTGCAATTACATCTTGAAGAAATAACTCGAAGTATTTTGCTTTGGCAGGTAACACTGTACTTGCCAGATAGACTGGATGATTGATTTTGTCGTCACTTCTACTGAATAAAAGAAATACAGGCTAATCTTAAAAAGTACAGCAAATACTTAGGTTACAAATGAATGTTTTCTGGACAGCTAGTAACAGATAATCACACTAGTAGTTAGTTCCTCTGCACATCTTCCTGCCAGTTATCATCCAACATAAGATAGGCTGCTTAGTTTTGCAGAAATCTCGTCCTTCCCCTCTGGAAGAATGTTTCTGGCTGAGCAATAACAAACCCCAGGGCAATGGGTTCAGTGGTTCCAGCTCATTCTTTACTAAAAAGCCAGTAATTTAGTACTTGTATACACAATGCAAAAACTTTGCCAATCAATACAGAGAAAATGTAAAAACTCATTGCTTTTTAGAGAAGACTATATTTCTCTTAAACATAGTTATCTACAAAGTAAGAAGGAAATACTTGACTGAACAGAACAGACTCCTGTACTTCTTCTGAAATCAATTCTCATTTAACTGTATTTGTGAAATGACCACAATTAAAAAGAAAAACCATACCGATCTCTGTTTCTCTGGTTGCCACCAGATCTGTTTCTCCATTCCTCAACTATAGGAGGGGGATCTGCAGGGCGTTTCAGGTATTCTTGGTATTCTTCATCATCCGACGTGAATTGATGAGCAAACATCTCCTCATAATTTGGGGGCATGTCAGCCAAGGAAGCCATTCTGAAAACTTTAAACATGAACACAACAAAAGTGGCTTTAGCAATGTATGAAGACTCTTATTGTAATAGCTACCAAAATCCATGTAGTGGAAATGAGGGACAAGGAAAAGTTACACTCAGATTAACACAGTTAATGGGTTTTGGGAAGACAGCATAGATGCCTCACAGAAAACAGTACTTCAGAACATGCTCCCCATCTACTCCTGATACTGACTTTTGACAGGAGAAAAATTCCTACCATCAACTTCAAAAGTTTGCCAAGGTAGAGTATCACGCAGAGCCTACAGATACACATAACCACCAAGACAGGCAAAATAATCAGATTTATTCACAGTAATTTATGTGTTAATAACTTGATTCAGGGGAAGGTCAGCACCTAAGAGGATGCTAAATCACCTCATCATATGCCTGTCTGATGGGATTTGTGTTTAAGGCCTTAGTTTCCTTATTTTTGTATATATGCATTTGCCATTCAGATGTTGGTGTTATCTGGTACAGTCCATCAGCAAAATCTGGTCTTAATAGCAAATCAGAAAGGCTATAAGCCCACTGTTTTAACAAGCCACACATATTTTAGAGCATTTACAGTATATGGCTCTGGACCTCCAGAATAAACCCTTCTTGCTGTCTTCCAAAGATTTGCTGGTAGGACCCCAAGAGCTAAAATATACGAAATATACACCCCCAGTGACCAAGGCCACTGTACCATGAGCAGCCTGGGCCTCAGGTAAGTGGGGCATTTTCGGGGAATCCATGCGGTGCTCCTGTGGCCCCAGCTCCCCTTCAGCAGCCTCAGACATCCGTGTCTGCTGCCTCCAGAGCCCCTGGGCAGCCTTTCCCTCGCCAGTGATGCAGCGCACAGCTCCCTGAGGCAGGTGTAGGAGTTATTCCTGCAGGATGCAGGAATAACTCATCCCCTCCTCTGCCAGGAGCTAACCTCGTTAGTTTTTTATTACGGGCGGTCTCCAAGGAACTTCGCTCCTCAAGTCTATGGCAGTGGGGGTGAGGGCGGCGGGGGTAGCACTGCCCTGGGGAGCCGCCGCTACAGCTTCTCCTGAGCAGCTGTTTGTGCTCCCCTCACAGTTTATCCTGTTAATACCATATGCATCCCGCGGGGGCCCGTACCGGGGACACCCGGCACCCTCCTGCACCCAAGGCCAAGCAGAGAGCGACGGAGGGGGCTGGTTCCCCCAGGAGGGCTCCGCCGGAGCCCCTTCCCCTCACGGCGGCTCGGACAGAGCTGTGGGAGGACGCGGGGGTCGCTCCCGCTCCCTCCGCCCTCACGGTCTCCCTCCCTGCCCCGCATCCCGCCCGCCGCCCCTCACCGCGCCTCAGCCGCCGGAGCCACCGCCGCGATCCCGCCTCTTCCGGGGCGGGACATGGGACACACCGGGGAGGGACAGGGGACACAATGGGGAGGGACAGGGGACACA
>JANPWX010000378.1:1070482-1086752 GCA_024734555.1 Trochalopteron elliotii
CCGCCGCCCCTCACCGCGCCTCAGCCGCCGGAGCCACCGCCGCGATCCCGCCTCTTCCGGGGCGGGACATGGGACACACCGGGGAGGGACAGGGGACACAATGGGGAGGGACAGGGGACACACCGGGGCGGGACAGGGGACACACCGGGGAGGGACACGAGACGCCGGGGCGGGACAGGGGATACATGGGGGCGGGACACGGGACACACCGGGGAGGGACAGGGGACACCAGGGAGGGACAGGGGAGATACCGGGGCGGGACACGGAGCACACCGGGTAGGGATAGGGAACACACCGGGGAGGGACAGGGGACACCGGGGCGGGACATGGGACACACCGGGACGGGACAGGGGACACACCGGGACGGGACAGGGGACACACCGGGGAGGGACAGGGTATACCGGTGAGGAACGAGGGACTCAGGGACGGGCAGGGATGGAACCTCTTTCTCTCAGGTTCGGGTTGGATACAAAGCGCGTTGGCAGGAGTAGTATTGAGGCTTGTGTGGCTCTTTCCTTCGCTGCCACGCGGCGACGCCTGAAATGTTTGGGTTTTAACCGAAAGGTGCAAATGAAAAAGGTGAAGTCAGCATGGCGTGGCTGTCTGTAATGCCATTTAAGTGTATTTCTGGTATAAAAAAGCTTCGGGATGTGTTGGCTGCTACGTGAGGAAGGTAAGATGATGTGAAACTTTTTGACAGGGAAATAACTCCGTTTAAACCAAAATAATTCTGTGCTGGCGCCTGCTCCAGCATCACATTTGCACTGCCACCCAGCGCTGTAGGTAGCGGTCAGTCTTGTCACCCTTAATACAGATGAAGTTATGTGCCAGCCTCAGAACTTCAGGCTTGTCACTTTAGTACGAATGAGGTTAGGACTGGTGGCATCAAGACCTTCCCGCAGCAGGAATGGTGTCGGTGTCCCTGGTCTCCAGTTTGTTTCCCACAGCGCCGATGTCTTTGCGGTGCTGACTAATTTCCACAACACTTAAGCCAATGATTTTTAAACAGTCTCTTGTGCTGTGTGTAAGAAATGTTGTTTTTTTTTTTTATAGAACCCTTTCAGAAAGCAATGGTTTTTACAAGCTCTGCTAGAGATTCTATTGCTCGCAGGCACTAGCAAAGCCTAGAGACTGATAATCAGGTAGATCACTTGAAACAAAATACCCCAGCAACAGCAATAGCAGCATCCAACTCTCCAAAAATATTAGAACGGATAAGTGCCCTTTGTTTGATATAAACAGCAATAATTACCATCTGCTGTCCTGTGTGATCTACAGCAGGTGTGTATTGTCACTTGCAGAATAGAAAAGGATGACCTCAATCCAGATAGCATAATGCAAACACCTTAGCCTAGATAGCTAGTTCTAAGCCAAACAAATTGTCATTGAGGCTGAAAAATAATATCTTTCTGCCTAAGTTTTCCCCTTATAATCCCTCTCCTACTGGCTGCCTCTCTGAAATGGGCAGAAGTAAGTAGGATTTTATTTCTTCTCCAGACATGTTTCATTTTGATCACTGGATATTGCAGTTTCAGGCGTGTCTACAGAGGATTTAATGCATAAAGTTAAGGAGACGATTCTTAATTAAAGGTACACACTTCTTTATTTTTGAGGCTCTAGTCTGCTGTTTCATGGGTGACATTTTTCATTAAAAGATCAAACTTAATATTAAACCTTTAATTATAGACCCAAGTTGTCCATACAGTTAAGCATGTACATAATTCAGGCATAAATATAAGTCCTATTGAAGGCATGGGCCCCTTGTAATCCTATAAGCTGTATATTTCACAAATTACAGTTTTGGAAAGGTGCTCTCAGCATATTTTGCATAGAAAAACATTACCAGGGAATGGCTAAACCTGAGTGGCACACAATTATATATAATATATATTTATACATTATACTTTTGCTTTGGTTCTTTTTCATCATGTCTTTATGCCTGCTTTGGGTTATATCAAGAAGAAGATCATGATCCAGGCAATATCCTAAGATTTCTCATAGATGTTATTCTGAAATTCAAACTGCATATAAAAAACCTGAAGTGACAGATGATTTTTAAAGGAATAAAGGCACTCAGAAAAGAATATTGTCACTGCATAGAACTCTCAACACCCACTAAATGCCTCACACAGCACATACCTACAGACTAGGTGCCTGAGTGCTTAAAAGGTCAAGCTCCAAATCTTGTCAAGACAGAGAAATTGATAATCCACTCTTGCAATCTTTCTGCTCACTTCAAGGCTCTCTGGGTAATTAATGTGTTGTTTTTGTGTGAACACAATCTCATAATCAGCATCTCTGAAGTCTACTGCAGTGTGATAAAGCCTCAAAGGGTTTGCTTTTTTCCTGTAGATTTCATTATGTTAAATAATGTGCTGTTAGATTAAGTCTTATCTTCTAAATTTTAAACTAAGACTTTTTCCTTGTAGCCTATTGGAAATTAATTAAGCTTTTGTAGAATGGATCTTCCTGGCTGAACAAAGGAGTATGTGCTAAAACCAGCAAAGTCTTGTTTGCCTTGAAACAATGAAAATGACAGGGGGTTTTATAGCTATTTAGCCTTGATAACTCTTGCTGTTCTGTCCCAGGACTTTGTATTTGATATTTTACCTAAATCCCCAGCTTCTGGACTCATGTATTTTCATTATACTCAACATTCATTGGAAAACTAATCTCTAGCCCTTCCTATTACAGACATTTCTTGGGTAAAGAGGTAAATCTGCTCTACAGGATAACCAGCCTGTACCAAGGAGCAAAAGGAAAACGTTCCAATTTTATTTATTTAAAATCTTATATATTTTGCAATTTTCTGTTGTCTTTAAGACTGTGTTCATTGCTCTCAGTAGAGCTTGACAGCTGTGACATTTTTAATGAAAAGTCAGCATGTGTCTATCTCAGTAGCAAGGGAAAAGAAGAATTTTTTTTTTTTTTTCTTGGGCATTTCTATATCTTTAAACAGGAGGAATTCTTCTCCTCTAGTGTTAATATCTACTTTGAGAAATCAACTAAGAAACTAACATCACTTGTAATTGGGGCCTGTCTGATTGAGGGAATATTTGTCTAGAAACGAATAAGCAGCTAAACCCCCATAGATGGTTATGGATCCTGCTGGGGATTTTTAGTAACTAAGTAACATATCGGAAAATATTTTGGTGAAAATTTTTCTTCAAAACTCTCATATTTTTTTCTTAGCTTGCTGAAACTCCTCAGTGGTTTCCTGTCAGACAATTTCCCTTTCCCCCCGTTTTTTGGGGGTTTTTTTGAATGTCTCAGTTACTGTGTAACTGAAAGCCTGGTTTGTTTGTACAAGGAAACCTGATTTCCCCAGGTAATTTATTCTAGGAAATGGTGATGTCTGGCACAGCTAGGGAGAGCAAGACTTTGTGTTCTGGCTCCAGCAGGTACAAAGGGCATGCGTGGCAGCCTTGTTATTGATTACACATAAAGGGAAGCTGTGTTTCTGTGGGCACAAGAGGCTGTCAGACCACCAGGGGACATCTGAGCAATAATGAGCACCAAGTGTTTGCTCGATCACTCATTGCACTGGGAGATAGGTAAGCAGAGATACAGTTTAGCCAGTCTGCAGAAATACTGGGGGTTGTGCTCTTTCTCTAGGAGCTCCTGTGCTCAGAAGATGAGTTCTCATCATGGGATTTTATCCCTTTGGCTGAGAAGGATTATTGCCTAGATGAACCTCACTTAAATAACGAGAAAGACGGAGGTACAACAGCTGCTGCTGACAAATGCCTCTGAAGCCCATGCAGCTCTTCTGTCAGATCTCTGCCTTGCCTTTGCTGTTATACTGTACAGTACCACTGAGCTTCAGAGTATTTTTCACACACCTCCATATGGTGTTGTAAAGTGAAGTCCATTAAGGAACAGACTGCGTGTTTCTAACTACTTCACTAAACTTAATACAAGAAATGTTTCCTTCCCGTAACAATGACCTTTAAATGTTAACTGGCTAAAAAAATAACATTGTCCTCTTTTAAAAAGGGGAAAATGCAACTCCTGGTGCTTGATTGTGTTACAGAATAACAATTTTGGTGCTGTGGGGCCCAATTCCTTTGCACTAAGTTTACAACAGTGTAATGCTTGATTAGAAGGAATTTATTCATTTATGCCAGTATGAAAGAAGGCCTTTAATTTTCCTAAGAGCTACTTCTGTTGTCTGTCTTTTAAAACTCAGTCACATTAAATTATACTTCTAGCATATTGTTCTTAAAATCTGACCGTCATTTATCCATATTTATATACATATATACAAATTTAAAATCACTACATTCTAGCTGTCTTCTTTTATTTTCACCTTTTAAACTGACTGAGCCAGCTGTGCCCTTTGGGGTCTATAAGAATGAATCATTTTTATTATATTTTTTTTCTCTCTTAGACAGTAATTACAGGGTAGTATGCTGTCTCTGGTTTTTAATATTATGGTGCCATTTTAATCCAAGGTGCAACACCATTAACTTCAGCAGAGTTACACTAGCAATGAATTTGTCCCCAGGAGGCTTTTCTGAATGTTCGGTGCTTTCCTCATGATTACCCAGAGGAATGGAGAAGAAGGAGGCAAGACAGAGGACCCTTTGATAGGAGGAATGTAGTTCAAAGCAAAGTCTTTTTTCTGCCATTCATGTTGCTCCATATGTTCCTCGTTTGGGGTGGAGGTGGGTTAGACCCCGTGGGGCACACATGCTGGGGCTGGGGGGCAGGCAGAAGTTTTACACAGCACATCTGGTGCACAGGTTATGTCATTTCCTAGATGTAGGTACTGGACAAATTGGAAGGGGAAAAAAAATAAGAATAAGAGAAAAAGTGGGAGGAATATTCAGGCACTTTAAATGTACTTCTGTGGAACTGCTTGAAAGTGGAGTAGCCAAATGCTTAGATATCAAACTCATCATGATCGTCAGGCTGTCTCAACTCCAACTCAGATGCTTTTCAGATGTCAAGTAATTCTGCAAGTGGGGATGTGTGAATCAGTGCTACCATGGATTACCTATTGTTAAGACAGTTGCAAAACATAAAGTAGGTACTTGCAGAAGTTTCTAGCACTAGATTTTTATTCATACTCAATTTTCTTTTACAGTTGGATATTTAATTTCAGTTTTGTCTCATTTCTCTTATCCGTATCCAGTCTAAAACATTCAAATCCTCTGCAGTATAGAAACACCAACTTGTAAGTCAAATACAAATCAGTAGCACCCACCTGAGTTTGGAAGGGGAATTTAGAGCATTTCCTCTTTGCTGTCAGGGAGCAGAGAGGGACAGGAGGGCAGCATGGCCAGCAGGGTAGGGGCCCATCCCACAGCCCCCGAGCAGGGCTGGCCAGGGTTGGCAGCCAACGGAGCTCAGTGGGGCAGACAAGTTCACAGGGATGAGACAAGTCCAAGGCAAGGCAGAAATTCAGGTCAGCACATGGGTCACTGCCCAGATGAACAGCAGGGCTGGATCTGCAGCCCAGCAGAGATGGGCAGGGACTGAGGGCCCCGTGCCTGGGGCAAGGGGGGCCCAGGGCGGGTCACGCCAATTAAGGGCTGTCAGTGCATTCAGGGCCCCGACAGGCACATCTGGTAGCAATTGCTGCTGTGTTTAAATCAGAAACTCAGATCCTTGCAAAGCCCAGGATCTAGCAGGAGGAAGTGGTTATGCCTTTCAGCAAAGGTCTAGTGTTTCTCCTGGGTTGGACACTTGATGCAGTTTGCCTGCTGCACTCCAATCAGTTGCCTCGGATACAAAGTCAAATATTCAACCTCTAAAGATGATACCTAGGTCTCCTGTTGTACTCCCAGAGTCTCTCTTCTCAGGAGGGTGATGTTCTCTGGGCACTGGGGCATTGCCCTGAGGCTCCTGTGCTCACTCTGAGGCCCAGGTCTAAAGCCTGCTGGTAGATGTGCCATGAAGCCCCTGCTCCCACCTGTCATCCTGTGTGCAGTGAGTGAGCACGAGCTCACGTTTTGCTAAAGGCACTGAAATAGAGCAGCACTTCAGAGTCTTGTTCCCTCTCAAGGCTGAGGTCAGTGAAACTGGTCTGAGTAATGCTCCCTCCATCAGATGCTAAACATGGCTCTTCCCAGATGGCTTTACCAAGAAGCTGTTAGCACAGCAGTTGGTCTTGCTTCTTTCTCATCTTCACATGTAAGGAGAGTTCTTGAATGTTCTTTGCAGCTTGTCTGAAGTTTAGGGGCCATTAGAGAAAGGAAGGGCTGAACTATAGGCCAGCTTTGTACTAACTTAAATTGAAAGTGTCTTTTTAGTGTTAAGTAACTGTTTTTAAAAGTTGCAAATCTGAATTTTCCAGACATACCAATCAGCACTGAGACCAGCTACAGTGAAATAAGGTATAAGTGAATTAGGTGAGCTGCAGAGAAGCCTGCAGGATTTTGCAAAGCTGGACTGAGCAGTCTGCTCCCTGTTGGGAGCACTCCTCTGTGCATCCCTGCATTGTGCCTTGCCCTACACAAAACCTGGAAACTCTTTGGCAAGGGACTATCTTTTCATTTTATGTCTGTGCTGTGTGGTGCTTGGTGCTTTTCTGGGGGTCTGGGCCAACACTGCTCAGAGCAGTAATAACTCTCCCTCCTGTTACTAAATTAGGACTTGAGATCATTCATTCCAGCAAACAAGAGTTCTTAATCCTTCAGGAGATTATGTGTTGGCTGCCACCCCTCTGCACCCCCTCCTGCCCTCCTGGGGCACCCCTCTGCCTCAGATGTTGAGGCACAGCATCCTTGCCTCCCTTGGTTCTGCTGTAATTCCTTCTCCATCTTCGCCCCAGACTCCTGCAGCAGTTTTGTTTCCTGGAACCTTTCCATTGTGATGTTGTTCCTGTGGCCCTGCTCACTCTCCCTGTTTCAGGTCTCCCTTTCCTGCTCCCTTGAGCTGTAGCTGTTTCTTCCCTGTCCCCACTCCACCCGCAGAGCTCTGCTGTGGGGGCAATCAGCTGCTTAGCATGGCAGTGCTCAGCTGAACTTCCTGATGCTGCTGGGGAACTAGTGCAGATCTTGCTGACTAATTGACAATCTAAACTTAAAAAAAATATAGAGATATTATCACGGAAAAGTCATAGTTCTGATGGAGCTTCTGATGGAGGCTCATTAAAAACAAGCTAAGAAAATCTCACATATAAATGAAAACCACATAGTAGATCTTGGGGATATGCTGAATACGATTGTTTCTTATTATGCTATGGCTGCCCATTTTAAGAATAATACACAGTTATTTTCTTGGTCTTAAATGGTAGTGTGGGGATATCACAAACCTCCCAAGTAAAAACTTTAATTAAAAAGCAAACATTAATCTCCAAGCAGTAGCATCTGCAGCATATTGCAAGATAAGGCTTCACCAGCCTGAAGAACTAAGCACGATTCTAATTAAATCAGGGAAAAAGATGATGAACTAGATATATGATTTATTTAAGGATAGCAGTTATATAAGATATCAAAGATCTCATGGTTGCTATCTGATGGGAAATGTTGCTGCCAGATCTCACAGACTATTTCCAGGGAGTGAAATCCTTTTTCCACTGGTTCCAAGTACTGTTGGGATTTTGCTTTCCACGGGGTCAGGACTTTGCAGTGTCTCTCTGTTGGATGTGGGAACCCCATTGGTCCTGTTGAAAGCTGCAGATGATCCAGCAAGGAAGCAATGTGCTCCCATGGCATGAGGAACCACCACACTGCATGTGCTGCTTCTCTTCCAGTGAGGCATCAATACAAACTCCTGACTATTTATGGTTATTTAAGGTCCCAGTACACCTTTTGAAAATTAAGTCTCTTAATCCCTGTATGCCGGCCAGAATCTATTATAAGTGGTGCCACTCAGCATTTCCTGTATTGTTCCAGATGGAGATAGTGTTGCATCCTGTTTCAAACTGCATGCTGGGCTCCTCAGTCTTGGAACAGCTGATATTTTGCAGAAACACCATGCTGCACTGATGTGTGAAGTGATCTCTGTGTATCCCTCCTTGTGTCACAGGAATGGAATGAGGATTAATCAATTATGACCAAGTCATGGTCCCAGTGAGGTCAAAAGAAGGGTTTCTTTCCATGGGGACCAGGGCTGGCTTCTGTGTGGATGCCATTTCTTTGAGATGCCTGCATATAAAAACAAAGGAAAATGCAAAGCATCACCTTGTTGAAGGTGTCTGTGTAGTGAGAATTCCTTTAGCTAGAGAGGAGAATGCATTTTAACAGCTGTTTCCTCAAGAGTTTAGTTACTTGTCACAGCAGGCATAACTGTGCTCAAGGAAATTCTGGTTTGTTGAATGGGGCTTTAAGCATGTGGTGCTGGCTGGCATTTGTGGCTTTGCATGTCCTGTGCATTCAAAACATACTTTGTTATGCTTCCAGGGCTGGCTCCTGATCTTTCCCAGAACAGCTTATGCTGTGGAATTGTATCTCAAAAGCCAAGTTCTTATATCCAGCAGCAGTTCAGCTTTAAATATTGGAAAAATATTGAGTACTGAACAACAATGGCTGCAGGTTATTCTCTATGACCAAGTGCTAATTATTTTGTGCAAACAAACAGGATGTAAAAAAGAGCAATTCTGGCTATATTTCTAGGAGACTGCAAAATATTTCTTGCTTGGATCTTCTGTCACATGCCACTTATGATGTCACATTTAGAACTGTAAATCCACTTACAAGTTGGACAAGTGGTATCACTGAAAAACATTTTTGGAGGATCACCTAACTTCTTCCATGCAAATATAATAATAGTACATCTCTCATGCAAATATAGGAAAGAGTGGTCATGAACTATTTTGGGAAAAGGGTACTCATCAGATGGACATAGAGAGAATATTCAGTCAGAAACAAAGGAGCAGAAGAACAGTAATAAATATTATTAAAGGTGGCTATGGATGAAGATTAGCCTATTCCTGCAAGAAAATGATCAAATCAAACTAAGAAAAATGTTGGTACATTCACAACAAAAATCATGTGCTCCTCTGCAAAGAAAGAGTAAATGAAAAATAGAGGATGTGTGTCATCCATACTTTGTAGTGTTGACTTCATTTTCTCAAGTATGCAGAAAAGGTTTTGATGCGTGTATATTAATATTTCTCTGTTGGCTAAAGACTAAATTAAAACAAAACACAGTTAAAAGCTTTTCTGTGACTGTTCTGCTCCACTTTGCTCAAGTCCCACGGTGTTAAACTGCATTGTTTGGTGTCATCTCCTGTGGCAGTGCACAGTGACCCCTCCCCTGGCTCCAAAGCCCAAATTGAACTGTGGATGAAAAACTTGATTTAATATTACTCATGGCTGCTGCTGCCTGCCATCCTTTTTCTTCTAAACCCAGGAAAGGACTCGATCTAAAGAGTGCTCCTCTGGGTGCTTGAGCTGCAAATATGGCTCTAAAATCTTTGGGGTTTTTAAAAAAATATTTGCAACGATTAAAGTTTTGCTCTGATTTTTCAGAGTATGGATTTTATACACCCCCCCAAAGGACCATGACATTTCCCAAGAAAAGTGGAATCTGTTTACCATTAGATACAAGAACTTTATAACTTCTGTTATGTAGAATTTTGCAAGATTGAATTTAAGAGAGAAGAGAAGAAAAGTACTGAGCTGAAAAAAGACAAAAACCAATTATGTTTATTTAACTGATTGGTAGCATTTACATATTTTGTAATCCAGGTATTGTTGCAGAACAAAGTAATATTGGGTAGAATTAGGAATGCAGAAACTCCAGGAAGATACCCAGTCCAACTTGTAAGCCAGTTGAGGCCTTTAAAATGCATTTTCTCATCAAGATATTCCTGGTATCTTTCTTTGTGGGGCTGTAATCTTGTTATTCTATTGTCAAATAGCTATTTTTTACTTTTAGAGATCTGAGTTTTTAGTGTAGTAAAACCAGCATGATTTATGGCCCTCTGGCTTCACTTTTATCATTGATTAATTATTGTAGTTTAGCAAGACTTAGACAAAAATACTGGTATAAGTCAAGGTCTTTAACTTTTCTTTAACTTTATTTGAAAGTGATATAAATTAAGGCAGTAGGGTTGGTTGGTTTGTTTGTGTTAGTGGGGATTATTTGTTTGGTTTGGTTTTATTTTTTTTCTTTTCTTATGCATTTTGGAAGCATAAAGACATTATCCTACATCCTAAATGCATCTCAATTTCTTTCCATAGGACAGTCTGCAAGGTGAAAAGCTCAACACTTTTTTCAGGGAATGGTGCAAAATATAACTTTTGTGGTGACAAAGAGTTTTCTTCTGTTATCCCTGAAATGAAAGTTATCCCTGTCTGTGAAAACCACCCATAGTTGATGTCCTGCCAACTTCCAATCTCTGAGCCAGGTCTGACTTCTCTGAAGTCAAGGTATTTTTCACAACTGGAGGAGAAAAACCTTGTGCTGTGGTGTTACTTGTGTCTTTAAGAACTCAGGTGAATTGTTTGGGGTACTTGCCACTACACTTCAACCCTCAGGTTCTGTAAATAGGCTTGAAATCCTGTGTGCCTTCATTCCCACCTTGTATTGTCAGTGCTGCTCAGTCCTTGGAGAATTCATCCAGGCAAAGGATCCACACACCTCAGCCCACAAGGAGATACATAAACCTTTGGGCTTTCCTGGAAATGAATGAGACCTCTGGTGTGCCCAGGAAAGGGATGTCTTCCCTTTCCAGTCAGGCCAGCAAGGAGCTGATTACAGGCTGAAGTCCACCAATGAGTGAGTCCCAAAGAAACACAAAGAATGAGGTGTTTTGCACCAACCTGAGGTACAAATTCCCACAAGCAGCCAAGGCAGCAGTTCTGGAAAACTAAAATACTCTGAAATGTCTGGCCCCAGCCTCTCTTTCTCTATAGTGTTTTCTTGAGAGAGAGACAATGGGGACACAGTTATGAGTGACCCTTCCAGAGGTAGCTGAGGGGTAAAGACCTGCCTGCTGGCACAGACCCTGGGAGAAAGGCAGGGGGAAGCAGGGTGACTTGGAGAAGAGCAGGCTGAAAAAAGAAAAAAAGCCACATTTCTCAGTACAGTCTGCAGGATCATCCCGCATTTCCTTCTCATTTGCTCCTCTGGCTGCTGCTGCTCTGCCCTCCAGAGCAGCTGCAATGAGCCTGGGGGGAGATTTTCCACCTCCCCTCCTCTTTGTGCCCCCGTGCAGCAGAACACCCTTGCCCAGCTCAGACCCACAGCAGGCACTGCTGCTGTCCTGGAGAGCCTGACACAGCCAGCACAGCACAGTGGGCTGATTGGTAAGGCAGCATTGAAAATGCCACTCTGTGGTTGCTTGGAAATGAAATCCAACTTTAGTATTATTTTTGAGCTTAGATTTTTGAATCCTAAATTCCATCTGACGGAAGAGATGGGTATTTAAACAGATGTCTGCAATTTCTTTAAAAAATAGAGATTGAGTTACAGATGGTAGAAAGGGCCTGAGAATTAAAAACTCCCGAGCTACAAGAAAATTTACATGTGAGCAAAATGTTTTGCTGAAATGTATGGTCATACAATTCTGCATGTTTGAAAATTAAGCTTTTTTCACCAAAAAATGTGAATATCTTTTCCCTTTCCTATTATCTGCTTCTCTGCTGCAGCCTTGGCTGTCACCACAATTGTGACAGCCAAGTCGCAATATGAAATTCCTGTTTCCAACAGACAAGACATATAGTTCTTTCCTTCTCCTTTCTCTTGTATAATTTGGCCTGCCAGGACCAACAATTTTGATCTGAATTAGTTTAAAAGAAAATTAATCTGCCCTGTTGCATAATTGGTGCCTGATTGCCCTAACTTCCATTTTATAAAATGCAAATAAAAGGAGTTTTATGAAATATGCCTGGAAGGAAACCACAGTCAAAAATCTGTATTTGCAGATGAAATGGAACCTTTTTTTCTTCTCTGGGGACTTAAAAAGAAAACCCCCAAAATAAATTTTGAGTGAAAAAGCTGATAACTTCTAAAGTGCCATATGAAATGCAAAGCACTGCATATTGGAAGGGAAAAATTGAACATATTTGGTACAGCTTTGAGGAGCAAGTCAGGATCCATCTCATCATCTGGGAGACCTGTACAAGCCTTTGAGCAGCTTTATGAAGATCCTCACTCATGCATGTGTGCTCAAAAAAGCAGTATTTTTTGGTGCATATGAACAAGTAAATAGACTCAAATACAAGCTGTAAGGACACTCACATGCAGCACTCCTCACCTGCTCTGCAGAGTCCCAGTTCGTCCCCTGCCAAACCAGTTCAAATTAGCACAATTCCAGAGCAGGGCAGCAAGACCCACTAGATACAGAAAAAAGCTGTCAGGTGACCAACCTTATTTCCTTTACAGTGGAGTGGACATAATCAGAGTGTCTACATCAATGAAAACATTAAGAAGGAGAATTAGGATTATCTTTTTGTTTTACCTGGTAAGTACAAACAAAAAGATCTGATAGGGGAACAAGGTTTGCTCCTAGTGTGGGACCACCCCTACAAAAGCTCAGGATCAATATGCACTCCTAGGTGTGTCCCAAGCTGGATTTCTAGCAGCCTAGAAGTATTCCTAGAGGATCTGTCCTATTGTGTATTAATGCTGACAGATGCTCTCTGACTCTGCCAGTGGTCAGCATCTTACACTCCATCAGCCTCTCACAATTTTGTAGCCTTCAACACTTTGCTGGGCACTCACATCCAGGCTGGAGTCCTGTGCTAACTGTAGGGCGTTGTTCTGGTTTTGCTGGTTTTCTGTATGTGTCCAGGTCTTCTCTCTCTAAGATCTTATTTAAAATTGTTTTTGGTTGGGCTACATTCGCCTTTATTGAGAAGGCAACATGTTCCACAGTGTGACAGTGACAGCTCTTTGCATTTACATAAACATCTGCTTTGATTTGGTACTAACATATTTCACAGGACAACTCTTTAAAAAGTGAGGTAGAAATTGGGCATGAACCTTCTATGACTCCAGTTAGACAGGTACTTCCTTATATTGAGTAAACATAAGAATAAACTGCAAAGAATAATAAGAGAACATGCAACCCATTTTAAAGTAGATTGTCAAATTGCTTCTAAACTACTTTCTCCTTTTCTTTTTCTTTTTTTTTTTTCTTTTAAAGACACAAAGTAATCCTGTTATTTTGGCTTATTTCTGAAGGAGACTGGAGACGAAAACTGTTTTTTTCTTAGAAATCAGATGTCTTGCTGCAGGACTTGTGGAAGGTCTCATGTTTATTGTGAGCTCTGACATTTCAATTGAAAGGACAAGAGTGTTCATTATTTTAAGCAAATAGATCTTTTGTCCTAATTATTTATTGGATATCAGATTAAGTAGGTTTTAAAAACAAATACTGTAAATCAGGGTGTTTTCAACAAAATTATTTTAAATACTTTCTTTTCTCAGTTTCTCACCTTCAACATTTTATATCCAGTGATATTCTAATTACATTAGTTTTCCATTTGTCAGGAGATTTAAAAAACTAATTCTCTGTTTCAAATGTAAAAATCAAGAATTCCCCCAAGCTTATTTTGGTTAAACTCCTGGATAACATTTAAAGCTAGAAAATGGTTGGTTATTTGTCAAAGGGGGGAAAATAAGGGAAATGACACAGTTCTGTTGGAGTGAAAAAATGCAGATTTCATCAGTCTACTTGGAAAAAAAGAGAAAATCACAGTACTGAATATTTTATTTAATACTATCTGCCATGGGAAAGAGAGAGAAAACTACCTTGAAGTATAATAGTTCAAAAAGATGGAACGACAGCTTTTCTGCAATAAAATCATATCTAAAATAAAATAGAGTGGCAGAAGACAACAATAGTGAAAACCAAACAAAAGGAGAGAACAGAAACACTGAGAGAGAGCAAGAGCCCAGTGAGCTCTTTGCTTTTCAGAATGCTGGGTACATAGTGGTGATTGTTAGATCAGCTTTCTGAAAAGGATATCCACCCTGTATCTAGGAATCAAAAAACTGTATCTTTAGGAGGCCTGTGGGAACAGGAGAAATTTCTCATCTAAAGGAGTTAGACCCATTTGCAGAATGTGGATATTTTTATTGCTCAGCTTGAATCCTACCAAGGGATCCCATGCCTTCAGTATTTTGAGTGTTCCTAAGCGTGCCACAGCAATATGGGCACAGTTGTGAATACTACATGAGCCCTGAATTACCCTCCCTGACACATCCTGTGCCTGAGCCAGCTCGGAAATGAAAGATCATGTCACGTAAGAAGCTTGAGAACTGATTAATTGTGATAGCATATTTATAGCTCTCATTTACAAAGAACTGAAAATACCTTAAACAACTGGAATACTAAATTACACGAAAATGACGTAAATCAATGGAACCTATACACAAACTAGGATACAGTGATGGAGTGGTTTGAGATGGAATTGTCTGTAGAAAAATTGCTTAATTCAATATTGGTATTGTTAAATAGTTTGCATGAGATCTGGGCCTTACTCAAATCCATGGGACTTTTACCATTGACTTGAAGTGAGGACAGGGCTTCATCCTCTTTTTGGCAGAGAAAGAAGGACCACAGCTCTCTGCCACACTTCAGAAAGAGAAGCATGTCATCCATTTGGAAGGATAGTAGGAATTTCAGATGAAGGGACTGCACTTACAGAAACCCAAATATGAGCAGAAAACTGGGCTAACTTGCTATCTGCCAGGCAAAATGTCTCAGAGTACTGGAGAAATGCGACTAAACCCCTCTCTCTCCTAGAAGACAGTTCTGCAATGAGCATGAATGAAGTGGGAAGGCCTTATGAAAAAAAGCAATATACAAAATTCTGTATCATGTGAATTTCACAGGCAATTATGCTTCCATAAACTTAAGCTTTGTTTTTATAAATGGAGATGAAAGCACAGTCTTGAATACAAGATTGGAAAATATTAAAGAATTAGGAAATGCTAAGGCAACTGCAGTTCCAATTCTCATCTTATCATGACACACATAGAGAGTGCATTACCCCATTTTGATCCAATTCCATTAGATACTTGTAAGTCTCATGCAGCACTGGTTCATAAAACACAGCTTTTGGATACTCACCAAAATGAGCTAATTAATCAGAAAAGACCAAGACAATTTGTCTCTGATGAATGGAGTATGTAATTCAACAAAATTAGGTAAATGGTGTAAAAACAGTGTTATAAAATGTTCAGATTCACGGTGAGAGTTTTTTTCCACAAGATTTCTAGGCTGCTGTTTTTACCCACAGAGAATTTTACCCCTCACTGTTTCCCCTAGAAGAGAGGGATGGTCACATCAAAGCAATATTCAAGGATGCAGGTCGTCATGAACATGAAAGGTTTGTCACTTTTGCCATGACTATCTCAGAGGAAATGGAACCTCACTTTCATCTGGCAGAACAGGACATAGGAACTTTTGATATCAGTGATTAGGTAAGGAGTTAAGTCTCCTTCAACACCCACAGTAACATCTGACCATGGTAAAGAGAGCAGGTACCTTGGAGAGGTGTCATCCCATGCCTTGTGAAAATGTCTGTAATTCACCCTGGTCCTTTTTCCCCCCAATGACACAGACTTGGAGTGTATGGGACTGAAACTCCATTTTGGTGTTCCAGACATCAGGAAATAGTTGTCTGTCAGAAAAAGGGTTCCACTGCCCATAGCTAGAAGGTGTTTGGTTGCTGGCTAAGTTTTCCTTTCAGGATTCCCATGAGGTCCCAAGGTATACCATATTAGGGACACCCCCAGTTATTACATGTGAAGTTAAAGCAAGCAGACATAAAGCCTTTCTCACAACTTCTAAACTTCCTTGGAAAGAAAGGATAAATTAATGTGAGATTTTTAAAAAAGGCATGAAAATATTCACTCTTGATGGCAGAGTATTAATTATAACTTTGTGTGGGTGAAGTTAAAAGCCTGTCTTATGTGTGAATTGGGCGTTTTTTCTCCACGGAAGAGTAAGTGTGTCTGTGTACACAGTCCAATGAACACCCGAACGAGCAGGTCCACGGCTCTGCTATGGATTTGTGTCCTGTGATTGCCGGTCAGATGCCAGTGTCACCCTCGTGGCTGGGTAGCCATTACGCGGCTCTTCCACACTCGTACAATTTTTCCTTTCCTGGTTAGGAACCGTCCCTCTTTTTATTTTCACTCAACCTACATAATTTAAGGAACCCTATGTGGCACAGACTTGCAGCGAGGCTGAGAACGGCCAAAGGACATTGACTCCTCTCGACGGGACTCACATTTCTGGGCAGAGCAGGCGGGTGCTGGCTGGGTGCGGCCCCTGACCAGGGCTGCGGGGCTGGGTCTGCCAGGGCCAGTGGCCAAACGGGGCTGGCACGGCCCGGTGGCTCGCAGGCTCCGCACTCAT
>JANPWX010000378.1:1087128-1125294 GCA_024734555.1 Trochalopteron elliotii
GGTGCGGGCCCAGGGTCCGGTCCCTGCCCGGTCAGCTGCGGGATGTGCAGCGAGTTCATTGTCAGATGTTTCACGCGCTGGTTCAGCGAGAGCTCTGGCTGCTGGAGGCACACGGTAAACTTGCCTGAATTGTGCCAGCTGGTCCCTAATTCGTGGAAATATTTTTCTCTTTTTAAATTTTTTTTAACGTGCCAGAAGTCTCCGATCACATGTGATGGCCTCTTGGAGAATTCAGCTTGGTCTTTCCAAAAATTAGTCGTGCGTTTTTGTTATCCTCTAACTTACATGAGGGGACAGAAACCAAATGCTGGCATTGGGGCATTCTGTGAACTAAATATCAGGGAACAGAGGTTAAGGTTGTGCCTTTGCATTGAACTATATATAGGTTTGAGATCCTCTCGACCAGAATGTCTTGGGGGATTCCAAACCCACACATTTAATTTACTTTATTTTTATCCTATTATGTTCTCTTACACCTTTTCCTTGCCTCTCCTCACCCCCCTGTGGCAAGGAATCGTTCTCCAGTTTCTGAGCTTCTTCTGCTGCTTTCAAATGTCCAAATTCCCACTATAGATTTGTTGATTGTTGTCAGAGTGATATGATTTGAGAGTATATGGATAAATAATGAATTAAAATGACATGCACGTGTCCGAATTTGATACCCAGGAGTACCGAATAGAAGTACAGGGGCAGAGGGAGAAATAGGATCTGAGTGAGTATCTCCCCATGTTTCTCCTTAGGAATACAGGGAGCTCACCTGCTTCTTAATTATGCGAAGTTTCACTGGAAAATAAAAGAGAAACTGTCCTTGGGGTTGGAGAAAGAAGTATCAAAACCTGTCTGGAGCAGCACTGCCCCGCTGAGTCCAGGATGATCAGAAGCATCCAATCCACGGGAAACTTGTCTCTGTCACTCTACCTGGGTGTCTCTAAAGGCAAATGTTTTATTTGCTGTCATTTTTAACCGTTTCCATACTGGTAGATCAGTTTAGCTGCGGCTTGGAGAGAATTGAGTGGAAGGTCACTGTGGTCCCCCGCCCTTTCTGTCACTTGCAGTTCTGGGCTCGGTGAGGTCCTGCTCTGGCCCCGGAGCTGTTCAGGCTGCGAAGGCTTTTGAGAGCTCTGGTTGTGCTCCTGTCTGTGCTGCTACATGCAGTGTCAGATCATGCAGGCTCGTACAGGGAGCAGGCACGTTCGCTAGTCTAGTTCAATACCCTGATTTAATGTGTTTCTCAGTCATTTCTCTCTTACATTGGTGCACGTGAGATCAAGCTCCCAGTGTCATTCATTCCCCGGGTTTCAGCGTGGGTTGTGCCTTCTCTTGCACTCTGTGAAGAGTTCAGACAAGGTGTTTGGTGAATATGCATTTCTCCGGTGTCTCACATCGTTATCTTGCCATTCACCTTTTTGATCCAGAGAACCTGGAAGTATGTTTGTGACAGCATTACTGCAGCTGTGGCTTAGCACACATGACACAGGAGCAACCTCCCAGTTTTCTTCCGGTTCCATCTGTGCTGCAAATCCTTCACCTCTGTCTGCCTGAGCTTTTCCTTTTATGAAATGGGCAGTTCTATACTCAGGTGTCTTTGTGAAGCAGGTTGTGGTCAGAACACGGAGCTCAGGCGTTCTTACTTGGATTAATATATTTTGGCCCAGGCATTCGAGTGGGATTTGCTTCCTGGGCACATTTTGGTGTCACATATGGGGCATGTGCTCATAGAAATTGTGACAGTGACTTGATTCTTAGCTCTTAAAATATTTCTTCTTTTACTTTCCTTTTTTTCTTTTTCCTGGGGGTGACCATTGCTAATGATTCATTTAAATGCTGCCTATGGATTTGGCAGTGACTGATGGTGCTATGAAACCTGATACAGCCACTTGAGCTTAGCAAAGCAAAGCTATTTAAATTGCTTATTAGCTGTGAGCTGAGCTATTTAGACTGTTGGTTTAGTTCAACTTACTAGGCAGCAAGGTAGTTTTACAAAAGCATTTTACATGTTTTTTAAAAAACCTAATGGCTGTAATACAGGGGATATGAAAACAACATTATAAAAAAATGACGGGAAAAAAGAATCTGCTCCAGTGTCCCTAAAAGTCAATGTGAAAGTTCTGCTGACTGAAAACCACTGTATTGTGGTCAAGCCACTGTTAAGAATATCGCTGGACAAATGTCTACTTTAAAGGGAGTGAATCTTTTCCCAAATCACTTCTTTCTTCTACCCAGCATATCTGATAGCTGCTGTTACCTCAATCCTCTCAGAGCTTTAACTTCGGCTATTTGAAAAACACAATGTAACACATTTCCAGCTGTAGAAATCTGTGTCTGAAAATACCTCCTGCTTTGTCTCTTGCTGTTGCAAGCCAAGGGCTGACACAATCAAGGAAGTGTCTCTGATGTTAGTGGGCTGTACCTACTCATCTAATAGCTGTAGTCTGACTCAGTGTGACCTCAGTTTAAGTAGTCCAAGTTAAATTTACAGTTATAAGGATGCTTGAGGTGTTGGTATTAGCTGATTTAAGAAGGTGTTGGATAGCTGCTTCATCTGTGCCTAACTTATTTCATTATTTTAATTTCTTTAGTATCTTTGTATTTCCTTATCTATCCATTACAAATAATTTCTGTTATGAGGTGTGTGACAAGTATCCAGTTTGGATTAGACCTGTAAATCTCTTCACTGCTGAAGCTGTTATTTATATTATCTGTTGGATTAAAACTCAACTGATTTAAATACCCTCTGGAATTAAAATTGTATTTTAATTCTGTTTTAAAAATCATATCAAAATGACAATCAGGTCTCTGAGTGTTAGACATTATTGCAGAAAGCTGCACAACCGTGTAGAAGTGTGTGCTATACAGGTTAATGGTGAACTAGCTCACAGCACACCTTTCTTTTGGCTGACATGAGATGTCTTCTTTTTGCTGCTTCCTCAGGGACTAGGGGTGTAGTTTAGTCCCCTCCAGCTGGGATCTGTCCATACTTCTCCAGGTGAGCTTTGAGCCAAGCACCAGGAAGTTTGGAAAAGGCGAGTTTCCAAGCCTGGATCAAGCAATGAAGTAACTTCATCTTAAGGAGGTTGGTCTCTTGGACAAAACTCTGTTCCCCCTGTGCTATATTCATGGAAAGGTGCATGGGGCTGCATTACTGAGGGCAGACATGTGATGTTTTTTATTATGCACTGACATTTAAGAGATCAGGAAAGTCTGCCTTGCTCTCCTCCCTTCTGCTATCAGCAGTGCTAATGCCCATGGGCCAACACTTGGCTTTATTTGCCAACACATGGCAAAAACTAATGTGAGGGTGAGGAATGAAGGAGATAAATGAAGCAGAAGATGTGGTGACACTCATGTTATAGGAAGACAGTAATTTTGGAGGGTGTTCACTTTCTGGTACCAGCAGTACTTTAGAAACCATGGTGATAAGCTTTGCCTAAGAAGCTCCGTGGCAGGGAATAGTGTTTTTGCAGAGGAAATTCACCTTGGCTCTCATCCAGCTCCCGCTGAAATCCATGGGAGTCTTTTGCTGGCTCCCTCCAAAGTTTGGCCAGGCCATCTGTCTACCAGGGAAGGGGAGACTTGGGGACCCTGGGAGAGGCAGGCAGAGAATGGCACCAGGCTGTCACTGCACTAAGGGGTCCCTGAAGGCAGGACTGGGACAACAGTGTGCCTGAACACAGCTGAGTTGGTACTGTGAGCTCAGGGAGTCTTTCTTTGAGATTTTAAGGTCAGCAGCTTCAGTTTGGTCCCCAGCATAGCTCAGGGGATTATATCCAGCTGGTGGTGGTTTGGGTGTTCAAAGAAAGGGACTGAGATCTGATAGGTGCTGAGGCTGTTCATCTCGTGGGTTTTGAAGCAGCTGGCTGGAGGTGCTTGATTCTTCACAGACTTGTTTCCTGATATAGCTATTTTCATTTTGCAGGGTAGATATAAATGGATGTTATTCTGACTTGGAGAATTGTGTCTGTGTACAATTACAGGTGTCTGTACAAAAATCAATAGAAAAGTCAGGTCCAGAGAACTTTTTGTTCTGGAGCAGTATTTGGGTTCACTGAAATGATGGGGAAACTCCATTGACCTTAATAGTGTGTAGTCCCTTGCATATGTTGGACTCATTTATGTAGAGTTAGAGAGGCAGGGAGCTTGGTGGGGTAGGTGGAAGAGAAAAAGAAAAAAGGCCAAATAGGTAGGTCCTCGTAATGATTTTTTAGTGCTTAGAGTTTTGGTGTGGTTGTATTGAGGTGAGTGAGCAAACCTGTAACAGTGTTTTGTCCAAGTGACTTCACCTCTCACAACTATGTGAGGAGTTCCTGGTACTGCAGACAGAGGCATGTAACTGAATTTATAAGGTCTGCTACAGATAAGTTCACCAAATTACGAGAGGAAAAACCTTCCAGTACCACAACTAGTTTGAGTGCTCTGCTGCAAATTTCTTGGACATTTGCTCATGTAGACTCTGCTGTAGAAAGAGTGGACAGAAAGCAAACTTGAAGACGAGAGTCATCATAGTTAAGTTGCTTTCAGCTGCTAACCTAATTAATTACCACTGTTAATTTAATTATCACTTGAGAAAAATCTTATAAATAAAATATTCTCCACAAAGCTGGGATGTCCCTTAAGCCCTTCTTTCTATTTAAAAAGAGAATGGTGAGTAGGTCTCCTGATAACAAAGGCATAATTTGAAATGTTAAAAAGAATTATTTGATGTTCAGTTCCTTTAAACCGAATCTTTTTTAACTGATCCAGGATGTGATTGAGTATCTCAGGCTGTTCAAACATATTCCCAGCATGACTGAACCAGGCAGAGGACAGTGAGTTTGCTGAGAACCCAAGAGCAAGGGCATCAGCCTGGTTTTGCCTCTAGATTTTCTGCAGTGCCATGTATTCATTTTATTCATTCATTTGGCTCTGTTATTGCAGTGCCTAAGATAAATAGCCTCACCCATGAACATACACTTAGGAACGTGTAAGCATTTTGAATCAGCTGTTGGTTTTCCTGTTGACTTTGTGATAGGGTGTGTGCACAGTGGGAAAGTCTTCATTCCTCAAGGTTGCTACATGGTCAGATCTCTGTCTTCTTTCACCTTGAATGCTCTCCATCTCCTTTTGCACTCTGTGCACTGCAAATACAGCGTGTGACTTGTTTATCCTGTGATTTGGTCATGGCTCTTTAGGATGTAAATGTGCTCAGAGGAACGTATTTCAACTATGTTTCTCTGATAATTCAGCTGTACACTGTAAATAGCTGATGATCCTGTTCTTAAACCTCAGAGTGTGACAAGGGCGCTGCCTTCAAAAGAAGACAGGAAGTGTTTAAGCTTGAGCATTAAAGGAGCCCTTTTAATGGCAAGAGCAATTAGGCAGGAATAGACAATTAGTATCTGGGAAGGTTGCTGCTGCGCCACAGCCACGCACCACCCAGCACAGGTTAGGGATGGTGTGAGTAGGGCTTGTGTAATAACACACTCATGCAAAATGTACAAGACGAGATTGGATGATGCAGTTGATCTTTGATTGTATTTTTGGTGACACATCCTAGCTGCTCTCTGCCTGTTTGTAAGAGAAATCTGCCCGCTGCTGCTGGCTCGGGTGCTCTGTGCTGAGCTCATGTGTGACACGAGGAGCTGGCTGCTTACTCCTCATTGACGTGGCAACTGTTAGAGGCTGTTGGACCCTCTGCATCACTTGGAATTGCTTCGTAATGGTAATTTTGCCACTGGGGTCAGGATTAAAATGAAGATAATATTTTAAATAATTGATGCTCGAGGCGTTTTAGGATTTGTTTAAAAAAAAAATGGATGTTGCTGGCTGACATCAGCAAGCGGGACAGCCTGCTCAGTGAGTCATAGGGGAGCAGGAGGCTCTGCTGTGTAGGTGTTCTAGGATTTGTGGGCTTCATGTATGAAGGCTGGCAAGAGCTTTAGCTGCAAAACAACAGTGGCTTTATCATGGAGCAAGAGCGTGCAGATTTGAGACAGAGGAAGGAGGGAAAAGAGGGCGACGGAGGTGTGAGCAGCAATGAGTGCTGCTTACTGTGCAAACCTGTTCCCTTCAGTGGCACTGCATCCTCCTTTCCTGCCTCCTCCATGCACTGATCTGATTTTATTTATTTGACGTGGTTTATCAAAATGCGAGATTGTAAGAATTCCTGAAGGGACAAACTGTTTCCTTTCCATCTGGAAGTTTCACTGCAGCCTACAGGATTTAGAAACTCGAACCCTTCTGCAACTCAGAAAGAAAATTCCTGTAGAAGTTGCACTTTTCTGCCTATGCATCAAAAGGCCTGAGAGAGACCTCCAGAGCTGCCAGTGTTGTTCCCCATTAGCATTTTCATTATAATAATAATAATCCTGGAACTGCATTCTTATCAGGCAACGTTTAGTACTTCAGTGCAGCAAGACAGCAAAGGCCTCTGTGGAATATGTTTAAAATATGTAGCCAGCTTGCAAAATATTTTTTCTTAAAGCTGCTTCTGCTTGTACTGAGGATCCTTCCTTGTGGAACTGTGAAATGGTGCTGTATGAGTGCTTACTGAATAAATACTTGTTGTTTGCTTAACACTTTGCAGTAGATTCTCCTCAGATATGGAACCACTGTTTTTCTTGGGGGGAAAAAATACAAAACTTTAATCTTGCTTGGCTCTGAAGGAAAACCTTAATATGTGGAGGTATGAGAATTTTATTTTTAGTATTTACTTATTGTTTCATCCCTGGAAGAAGGACAGTGTAGCCAGAGCTGGGGAGTACTCAAAGCTTTTCCTTTTGAAAGGTAGTACTTCAAGCTGCACAGTCTCCCCTCATATTAATTGTGTTGCAACGACTGACTCAAGTTCTCTCCTGTTGGTGAGCTGCTCTGTCATCTATAACAGCAGCACTTTGTTGTTGCCTTTGTTTCACTCCCTGGTTTTATCAGGCTTTTGTATTGCAGCTTCCCACTATGAATCTGTGGCACACATCTAAAATGTGTCTCTGCAGTTGTTTGCAGGAACATACAATGTTTTGTGATATTGAAAATGCTCAGTGAGAGCATTTGAAAATAGGTGGAGAAGTTCTCTGAGATGAGAAGTGCAGAATGTCCCCAGCCAGCACTCAGGGCTGTGCTGGGGCACTGAGCTGCTTGGAGGATGTGTGGGAAACGTGGGGAGAGTCTGGCACCTTTTTATCAGTTATTTCACAGATGGTGTCTAAAGATGAGGCGGGAGCTCTGTTCTGGTGGGTAGCTCAGACACTGGTGCCAAGATGGCAACAGCGTAGTTGTCCCTGTGTCCCCCAACCATCCCAAGTCCCACACATCACATAGATGAGTTTGTGTGAATTACAGATTTAAAACTTGTTCCAGCCTCCAAGTGGCAGATTTGGCTTGCAGAGAGTTGATGACAATTGCTCTCTGAGGATCCTACCTTTTGGGATGGAGCAGTTTCTGGCATGAAGGATGATGTGATGCCAATCCTGAAGGTGATGTCGTCAGTCCTTATTAGTTTAACTTTCTCCCAGAGCTGTCAGTTCAGATTATCCTTCCACTACGTAGCAATCCTGACATGGAAGTGGGATTTCACAACTTGGGAGCCACAAGGTGGTCAGTTTACTCTCCTTCCACCTTTATACAAAAGAGGAGGTCTAGCCACTTCACCCACTCTCTTAAACACTGACAGTTTTACAGTATGTATGCAGTTCTCTTTTTTCATTTTCTTTCCCTCCCTTTCTTCATGTTACTTGTGCTGAGTCTGTATCTTGTGTGGTCTGTACATAGGATGTACCTAAGCACTGCCCTTCCAGGTTAAGTCCCTACTTCTTACACCCTCATGTGGTCCAAATCCCTGATAAAAAATCCCAAAAGCTGAAATGCTCCTCCCTAACTTGCCAGCAGGTTTCTGCTAGGCAGGACAGAAAGTGGGCAGTTCTCATGGGCACTGTGTACAGCAAGGGTACAACTGTTGCCCTTGGGTGTACAAGGAGGAGATAAAAGTATCTTTGCACTCAGGTCATGTTAAATTTGGCAGTTGTCACAATAATCCCCTCTCCTCCAGCTGCGATAGGAACAAATTTATTATTTTAGCAAATAATAAAGGAGATTTAGTTGCCTAAAATTTTACAGCACACAGGTGAATGAGAACTCTCCCTTTTCATGATTATTTTGTGCTTTACAGCTGTTTGTCACTTGTGTAGTCCATTATGGGAGATAGATGATTTTCTGTTGCCTGTTGTTTATAGAGGTGTTCCTCATAAACTTGTATTTAAAGTGTCTTCTAAAAATGCTCATTCATAAAAAACCCCATCTAATTTGGTATATGGTCCTTTTCAAGAAGAACAGAAACTGGCTTGACTGAGAACAGGGATCTGTCACTTCACTACACCCACCCGAATTCAAGGGAATGGAGTTGAAAGCTGGAGTCTGTAATCTCAGTTACAATGAAACACAATAGCTGTGAAGCAAGGACCAGATCCCACGCTCCAGTGAGGGAATTGTTGGTTTAGGAGTTATTTGGGGTAGATGGAGAGGCTGCTCATCGCCCAGGCAGATCCAGAAGTGTGTCTGTATCCATGTTTCCCTGGGGAACTTTTCTTTCCCCTCTGTGCCTCTTTCACCTTCCTGTGTGCTTTGGAGCAGGGAAATGGGTATTTGTGCACTATGTGAAATTCCACTTTGTCTCTTGAGAGCTCTGAAGGGCAAATAATGTCTTTAAAGTTTCCATGTGATTCTCCAAGACTTTCCCCAGACAGAAGGTTCTGAGCATGTGTTTTCTGAGACCTTCAAAATTGCATATTATAGGAGATGCATCAGCTTTCAAGGACGTGGTAGTGTGTAGCCTGGTGCTCCTAGCCATCTCTCTTGTCCTGCTTTTCCTCCCCAGACTTTTCTGCAAAGCCTGTGGTTTTGCAGAGGGCTGTAGGGACAACTTTCTTCATCAGCTGGACCTAAGGCTGGGGTAAACACCTCTCCTGTGGTTGTGGTTACCTGCTTTTCCCTCTACAGGGAAGGTCTGTTCTGAATGTTTCAGCTGCAGAGTAATAATCCTGCACACGTATTGTTCAGATCTTTGCAAGAACTTTTCTCCATTGAGTTAGAAATTAGCATTTCAAATTCTATGGGGGAGAAGTTGCCAAAGTTTTTTTATATTTTAAGCTTAGAGTTTGGAAAGGAATCAAAATATCTAATCCACTTTGCATTCCCTGCTTGGTCTTTCCTCCCTGCCTTATGAATTGGCATCCTTGTCCTTTAGAGGGAGAGCAATATTGTGCAACTCTAGATGGCTTCTCTTGTGAAATATCAAGGTAATATTGCAGTGATCTCCAACACCCTTCCCAATAACTGTTAAATTAGCACAAGTGACATGAGGTTGTGTTGGAAAGAGTTTATGCTCATCAGCTGCTTTGAAGGATGACCTCTGAATTATTGGCCAGAAGATAAAATAGACATGCAACCACTGGGAACGATCTGGGATAGTCCAGTGCTGTCTGTTATTCTATAAAAGAGCAGCTGATTTCTGTTAGACAGGTGGTCCAGACTTTGCACCTTGGAGTTAAGTTACTTTTCCCCTCTTTCTTTTCTTCTTCCATCTCCTTTTTGGCACTTCTCCTTCCCCTGTAGTGACGTTGGAGCTGTTGCTGCCTGGGGGGACAGCCTGGCCGGAGCCCAGGGTGGCAGCAGCTCCAGACCCGGGTCAGTGTTGGCTGGGAGGCACATGGAAAAACACAGGGCTAGTCTGCATTGTCTAGGGAGAAATGGGCAGCTTATATGTTCTTTTGCTGCCTTTCAGGGGTGGTAAAGCCTCCTAAAAAACCCTGTATTTAGAGAGACCTGCAAAAGAGGCCTTTAAAATGAAGTCGGTTTAATGCTTTAGGTGCTAAAGTGTGAATGTGTGAAAAGCATAGTAAGAATTTCTCACCAGTTGGCACCTTGTCCTCAGTGGCTGAGCAAGTACTTGATCCATTCTGCATACCAACACCAGTCATTAATTTTAGATCAGAGGGACTATGAAAAGTGCAGTTTCCAGCTCTTGACTTGCTGTGTTTTACTTATGGCAAATAGGGAAAACTGATACGTGAACTTTTTTCACCCCTAGCAAGGGAGGTAGCTGTTTCCACTAGCAAGGACTTTCCTATCATGAAAGTGCATGCAAAACAAATTACTGCACAACACAAAACATTATTTTCAATCCTATTCTAAAACAAACAAATGTTCAGAATTTTGTTCTGAAAGCAAAGCAAAAAATCATTTCACTTGTGTGATATGGGTTTATTATTCTAGCATAAACATCTGTGGAGAATTTGAGCTGATTTTTGCTCGCATTTGTTGGGTATAAATAAGCAGTAACTTAGAGCAGAAGAGGATCAGGTCTCCTGTGTGTGTTCTCCCATTGTTCTGAAGGGTGAATTCACTGCTGCATAAATCTCATAAAGGGATGTGTGTCAGCCTGGTGTGTTCCATGTGCAGTTGGTGACCACCCTGAGCCACCCGCTCGGTGCTGAAGCAGCGCTGCAGAACTTCACAATGGTTACATTGGGGTTGGCAGTGAGCAGGGTGAGCCTCTGGTCACTGTTCAGCTGGTTTGATTTGTTTCACAGGATTGCTGGGGTGTAATTCTGTCTCCTCCCAGTTGATTTATGTTTTGGGAGCAGACATGGGGATAGCAATTTAGTGCATGTACAGTCATAGAATGGTTTGGGTTGGAAGACACTTTAAAGGTCATTTAGTTCTAACCTCTCTGTCATGGGTAGGGGCACCTTCCACTATCCCAGGTTGCTCAAAGCCTCATCCAACCTGGCCTTGAACACTTTCAGTAATGGGGCATCCATGATGTCTCTGGTAACCTGTGCCAGTGCCTCACCAACCTCACAGGGAAGGATTTCTTCCTATCTAATCTAAACTTGCCCTCTTTCAGTTTCAAGCCATTCCCCCTTGTTCTTTCACTACATGTCCTTGTAAAAAATCCTTCTCCAGCTCTCCTGTACCCACTTTAGGTACTGGTAGGCTGAAAACCCAACTCTCCCAGCCTGTCTCCAGATGGGAGGTGCTCTATCCCTCTAATCATCTGTGTGTCCTCCTCTGGACTCACTCCAACAGCTTCATGCCCTTCTTGCATTGGTGGACCCAGACCTGCATGCAGTTGTCCAGGTGGGTCTCACGAGAGCAGGGCCGAGGGGGAGAATCACCTCCCTTGACCTGTTCTTGGGATGCAGCCCAGATTATGGTTGGATTTTTGGGCTGCAGGTGCACTTTGCCAAGTCAGTCCTACTCCAGAGATCCTGTGTTCAGGGTCTCTGCAGTCCTCCACTGGATTTTCAGGGGGCAGGGCTGGTTATATGGCTACCTTTAAAAGTAGGACAATCGCTTCAGTATCTTTTCAACCAGAGAGAAGGAATGAGAAATACCAGAAGGAAGTGCAAGTCTCAGTGCCGCCAGCTCCTAGGGCAGCCAGCAGAGAGTGGCACTAAACAGGGGCCATGCAGAAAGCTGAAATGAGGCACAGGGCTGTGCTGAAAAAGCCCTGAGCTCCAGCTGAGGGCCCAGCACACACAGAGCCCAGCACACACGCGGCTCCGTCGATATCCGCGATACCCGCAGGCCCTGGAGCCAGCCAGGGAATCCTGGGACAGAGCCCAGCCCAGCTCAGCCCATTGTTTTCATCTCCCTTCACGGAAAAATTATTTTAGATCATCTCATCATTTTAAACATTTGTTAAGTGTTAATATACTTTCAGCTCAGTGGAAATAATCACCATATGGCTGTAAGATTTGCCATCTGTCCAGAGACGCTGGAATACAATTAGTCCATGTAGTCCATTTATCAATCTATAAGTGACAATATTCACAGTCCTGGCAACTTGGGCTGCTGACAGAATCAGCACTTGCATAGGCCTACCTGTCTGCCCTTATTACATCAATATATAAATGAGATGGAAAAACTCCCATCATTCAGCTGTGTCCTTCACCCTTGACAGAAAGGAAAAAAAAGTCTGTATTAGTGTAAATGAGACTGAGGAAATGGTATGCCTTAATTTTTGTAGCACTAATTGGATTTTTTAATGTCTAGTAGACCTTAATTTCATAAGGCAAAGCCAGATTTATGTGCAGTCTTTCAATCAAGAAATACCAGTAGGATGGAGTATATCACAGGCAAAGAAAATATTATGTCTTTTCCTATTGAATTAATTTCCAAGGCACAAAAAGTTAAACACTACAAACGTGAGAACAGTCATTGTTAGCATCATACAGGTAAGAATGTATTTCCAAGGTTTTTTGTTTGACTTAAGAAAAGCAAGAAGAGAGTTCTTCAGCAGAGTGAATATATTTTTTTAAAAGGTCAAGGCCTTTTGGATTTAAAGCTGTTAATGATCTGACATTATAAGAGTTCTGGCATTTGACTGCTCCTGCCAATCTTTCCCCTGGCCTGTGTCCTAGCCTGGCCCCTCAGGACTGTCACCTCTTTAAAACTGGGGTTAGATTTGGAATAGCTAATGCATATCCAGAAAATAATTTGAATGTTTTATTTGGTTTTGCATATTACCCAAACTCATCTTGCATAATAAGTTTATAAAAGGCATGTGTGCTGTGTTTTGTTTATTCTACAAATTTTCAGCCAGCCCACACTAATTTCTGAGACTTTGCTGACAGGAAAATGTGATTTTTTGGGCATATTTGTTTTTTAGCTGTAGTTATGGAACCTGCGTAGTTTGAAAAATGCTGATACTTGAAATTAAATCCTTCCATACCTCACACTTTGTATAACCTGTATGTGGCTTGCAGTGTTGGAACCACTGACATGGAGAAAGCAGAAGTGCCAAGGGAACAGGTCTATGGGAATCACAGATAGGTGGCTATTGAGGATCAGGAAGTTCTGGCATAAGCTTCCCCCAATATTACCTGTTTGTGGCAAGGGAAGTAGTGGTTTTTTTTGTTTTGTAGATACTCATGAATAACCTGTTGGTGAAGTTTTTCAGGTTAGTAGTTCTCTCTGAAACTCAGGAGATTGCCAGAGAATCCTCACTTTTGCACCAGGGCTGCTGACAGCTTTTTATACCAACAAATAATGTACATATCTGAGATCTGTACTGTAAATCTGACAGCTACAGATGGTGTTATATTTTTAAAGATCAAAGTGAATAATGTTAGCTTCTAAATGTTTGAAATTTCCTTTGTATTTTTAACTTGAAGCAGAAGAAATGTGTCATTCTGTTCTCTTATTGGCTGCTGGGAAATACATGGGTGCCAGGATCCGTGTCCCCCAGTTCCTGAGAGAGCTGCTGCCTGCCTACAAGCAGCACCCAAGGCACTCTGCCTGTTGATTCTATTAGTCTGTTAAAATCACCAGAAAATGGGAATCTGCTTCTTTTCAGATTGTCTAATATAAACTGCATTGGGTGGGGACTGAGGCTGGCTTTAGCCATGCCTCTCTGTGCCCAGCACCTTGCCCTTGCCCAGCTGCAGTTTTGGGGTCCCTTGCTGGGAGCACAGGGGCTGTGCTTGCACTGGAACCTCTCTTCCCTGTTTTTAATACACTGTCTTTGGTGCTCTTAACCACATTTGGTGATTTTTGTCTTCTGGATGATTTGCTCTGGAAGGAAGCTTGTAGGGTCAAATCCATTTAAACACAACAGTGCTCTTGCCAGCCTGGTGGTGTTCTCAGCACAGGCAAGTCAACACATGCACTGAAAACCCAGTGTGGGCATTGCTTTGCATCTTTCTAATCTCTTACACAGCAAATTGCTTATCCTTTAATTGCTTTTCATTTTTACACCCTTAAGTTTCATTTGAGACGTGCAGCCTTGTATTAAAGCCTCTGTTGGTACCTTTTTCCTTGCAGTCTCATGGAGTGCTCAGACCAGAGGGTGTTGTCACCCCAGGTGCTCTGGCAGCAGCCCTGGTCCCAGCACAGGGCACAGCTGTGACCTGCCCATGCTGCTGGCACATGGTGGTGGCCACCAGGACAAGCAGAGCCCTATCATTTGCTTCTGACATTGCAGCTGGTAGAATTCCTTATTTGATCCTTCAGGCAGTAGATCAAAAAGAGTTATACAACTTGTTCTTTAAACTGAACTGATTGGCTTTTTTTTTTTTCCTCCCCTAGTGTAAGTGGAAGAAAAGCCTCAGGGGAGAGCATTTGAATAGGGCATGGGAAAGCATATCAATAATTACATGCATGGATTAGTGCACAAAAGCACTCCCCTCCAAGGATCTGCTTAGTGCTGTGGCGTTTGAAATAATGGAGTGTTTAATCATATTATTTTGCAATACTGAGGCTTTGATTATGCCACTGATTGAAATCAGCTTTTCAGATTGCTTTGTGTGAAGATACCCTCATCAGCCATGCAAATTCCTATAGCATGGGAGGGGAAAAAGTCATAAAGGTGTTGCCCTGGTGCTGTCAGTGGGTTTTCCATGCACCCACATGGTATTTCACTTCAGTCTTCTGTTTGTAGGTACTGTGTGTTTTGATCATATATCTTCTGACATTTAGTCTCTTCATTTTGTAAATAGATGTGAAATAGCCCATACAACCCCAAAGTGCCCTGAGCCTTCTGGCATGCAGAGGTACAGAGGATTAAAAGTAGTAGTAAAGACTCCACTACTGCATTGAAGGAATTTTGTGCTTGTTTATGAATACAAAATAAACTCCTTCCCAAGGCCAGCTGCATGGGGTGGACTTTGATCCATGCAGGCATGTCCATGATCCAGAGCTGGGCATCTGGGATGTCCCCTTGTGCCCTTGGTCTGTGCCAGGATGGAGACTGCAGGGGAGGAATCAGGAGGGAATGTGCTCCTGCTCCTACAGACCTGCTCTCTCCACTCCAGGGTTTACTCTTTCAATTTACAATGGCATTTCTTCCTGAAATATTACAATGCAAACATTGTGCCACGGAGGAGGCTGTGCTGAAAGCATTAACTCCATTGGAGCTGGGGTGAATACAGAGGGTGTAATTTTTAACCAATCCAGAGCAATAGGATGACTTTGGGGGGCTGTTCACGTGCTGATCCAGCTTCATTTGTCACGAGGGTGGGAGGGGTGCTGAGTGTACACAGAGTACAAGTATTTTTTTCCAATTTGCAGAGTTTGAATTCACACTTTTGCAAACGAGAGGCCGTGGTAACATTACTGATTTATGGATCCCCTTTAAATGTCTTCTCAGAAAAAATCTCTGAAATGATCAGTTACACAACCAGTTTCGCACACATGTGCCTCAACTTGTTTTTTTCCAATAATTAACCTTACCCATGGAGGATTAGTTCAGGGTCCTCTCAGTTCCTGTCACTTCTGTGTGAGTGTTTATTGACAGCGTCTTGAAAGGTTAATAGACCTCTGGAGATGGCCCCAAAATAAAGTGTGAGCTTCCTCAGTGCCCAAGTTAAGCCTTTTAATTTGGATATTGGCTTCATAAAGGCACAGTGGTGTTGTGAGACCTCACAGATGTTACAGTGATTTTCATACTGACAGCTTTTGTCCTGAAGATTTATTCTTTTGGATTTACTGAGCTGCAAATCAAAATGAGTTTAATTGATGTCTGTGCTTTTAACAGACAATTCTTTAGCTAGCTAGTTTTATTCTAATTTCTTTTCTCTCTAAGTAGCTGGAACTATTATGTTCCCTAAAAATGCAGGGAGCACTTTTCCTAATTATATATTCTGTTGAAATAATAATGCCTGTAAATGAAGGGAGCTAAAAAGATGGATTTTTTTTTTGCACAAATTTCATATATTTCTGCAGGTGAGTTGATATCAAATCTAATATCAGGTGGGCACCAGAGAATCATGACTGGGTATTTAAATGAGTTGCATGACCTTGCTCTTGATTAACACTGCTGCCAGATTCAGCACTTCAACCACATCATGAGGAGCTTTACAGGTCTGCCTGTAAAATAGAAATTTCAAGACTGAAAAGGACTTTGAGTAAATTTTATTTTTAAAATAGCTGTTAGTTTCTTGTTGTCTCTCTTTTAGGGGCAGTGTCATTTTTGTCCCAGCAGACTGGGTTTTCCAGAAGTCATTCCCTGTACCTTCCCCCCTTTTGGAAGGGAATGCCACCTGGGAGCACAGGGCTTGATGGGCAAGTACTGACAAAGGTACTTTCAGAGGTGCCTGCTGTTTTCGGGGGTTTTTTTACAGAGAATAAAGAGCAGCAAAACGTGGGTGCAATATCCCCCTGCTAGCCCAGCCCATCACTCTAAGGAGTTCTCCCATCCCTGTTTACAACTGATAGTAAATCCTCCCTCTCTCTCAGCCCTGTGTTGCTCGGGGTTATGTCTCCATCCTGACAAGTAATTTTTGCTGTGGAAGGAAGTGTGAGGAGGAAGGATTGTTTGCACTGCAGGGCCAATGGGAGCTGCAGGCGGGTGGTTTGCAGGCACCCCATCCCACCTTCCTCCACAGTGTGGAGGAGCAGCTGTCAAGTGCACTGAGAGCTTCTCTCTGCTCTGTACAGACTATTAATTCTTTTTTCTTGAGTGGTGAATATTCAGCTGTTGATTTAGCCTTTTGAATTCGCTTCGTCAAAAACTTCCCTGGGTAGATGTGGCATAGAACTGCCCTGCAATGATAGTGATAGCAGAGCTGCAGAGAGGAAATGAGGTGATGAATTTTATTTCCAGGCTTGCTAGTGGCTCTGTTATCCTGGGATGGCATCTCGCTCTCCGTGGCTGTTTCCTCAGGTGTAAAATGGAGCCATTACCCACCTGCTCTCCTCATGCTGGGTTTTGCACCCTTGCAAGTTAAAACAGGCTCTCATTTGCTCTGCTGATTGTGTGCACTGGCAGCCAGCACCAGAACCTGCCTGTGGCAGCTGATGAGATCTGAGTGACCTGGATTAATTAGCATATGGCAGTTTGGGAAGGGAATAAACTGCCTGCTCTGGTAATGCCAGTTTGCTGCTGCCACGTCCAAAAAATGCACAGATTTAGTGTCTGCCTCTCCCTAGCTCTGTGTATTGCCTGTGCTGGGTGGGCCCAGGCCACTGTCCTGGCCCCTGACCCCAGGTATCAGCTGGCAGTGATGGGTGAGGTGACAGTATCTCAGGCGCTGGGCTGAGACAGCCAAATTTACTGTTTTTGTAGCACAGGGGGATGCATTTGTCTTGACTGGAGTGTGTGCAGTGAGGTCAGAAGGGGTCCTTTAACTTCATCCTTGGTCATCATTAAGAAACCAATTTGTGTGCTTCTCTTTTTTCTGAAAAGATTTGATCCAAGATGGGTCAAGTGTTGAATGCATAGAAGTAACAGGTTGGAGGATAATAAACTCTAACTTTTGCTTGGAGCAAGGATTAATATTGTGTATAAACTGCCACCACTGTGCTAATTGCTGCGTGTTACACCATGAACTGCAACTTCTCCCCACAGCAGTAATGTCTTCATCACAGGCCTGCCTTTACTTCAATTTTGGTGTTTTGGGGAGAGGAGTTGGTTGTTTTTCAAAGTTTGAGATGTGCTTGTATACACAAGTGAGTAGAGTTAACAAGTAGATAAACTGTTTTCACAGATAATTTTTAAGCATCCTAACGTGCCTGGTCTTTCATCAAGATGAGTATTTCAAATGGGAGAAAAATCTCCATCCATGATCTAAATAAATACAAATGACACTCCCAACTACAATATACGTACATAGAGGATTAATTCTTTTCATTGCACTGTCAGGCAGTAGTAGCAATGTTCAATCCAAACAACTATTGGCACCAATTTTATCCTGGTGTGTTTAGCAAATAAAGCTTTTAGTATCGTGACCAGTGATGGGGGATATTGCACAAAGTAGGATTTTGCATTTGCATCTACTCTTCTTTCTTGAGAGATACTCATTATCTAATACTTGTTACAGCAAATCACTGCAGATCTGCTGGCACTGTCAGGTATTATAAACTCAATGTGTGCATGATGCTGGGCTGTGGCAGGAAGCACCACGTTCCAAAATCTCTATGCTGATGTCTGCAGGCATGTGCATCCTCCACCAAATGGCAGTTATGTGAAGACACATGCTTTTAAAAAAGATTTTTATTTCATTGATAAATTAGACAGTTAATGCAAAGTTGTCTACAGTTAGTGTGGGGGGAGCACAAATAATCCTGTGCTTGTAAACTAGGAATCCTTATCCCAGAAATTTTAAGCAAGCTGCTAATGAAAGTTTTAAAAAATGTGTAATTAGTAGTTTTGCCTCCAGTGGAGTACCAGAGCTCCTGTCACAAATATACTTGATATTCCAGATCCTACAAAAATTATTTTGTCCCAGTTACTTCATGGTCAGTGCACCCACCTGATGTGCACTGGGCACTTCATGCACCTAAACGTGTCTGGGTGCTGATCCCGCAGACACCCACGTGAGTCACCACGTTTTATTTACTGGCAAAAAGGATTGCTGCAGTGCAGAAATGTTCACTCATCAGTGACCCACCTGGAGCTGGAGCTGGCTCCACATGGCCCCACACATGGATCCTGGATCTGTGGCTTTCCTGAGTGCTGCCCAGCCAGAGCTCACTGTGTCACAGCTCCATTGGCCACCAGCATCCCACAGCCTGTAGGATGCTGGCTGCCAGTCACCAAGGACTCTTTACAGCTGAAGTGATTTAAATCACTGGTTGTGCTCATGATTCAAGTGATAAACAAGGAAATTTGAATTAAATAATTTGAACTTTCCCTAAGTGAGAGCTCATTCCCGTTGATTAGGAAGAGTAATACAAAACACACGGCTTGCAGCTAGTCGCACACTTGTAAAATTTGGCATGGTTGTATATTAACCAGAAAGTGATACTGTATCTCACACAGCTGTGGAGCACTTAGTTAGTTAGCTCGAGAATCTTGTGGTTTGCTTTTTAAATTTTTCAGGAAAGGTTAATGACATTAAAGGAGAGTGGTTGTTTTTTACTTGAGATTTCGCTCATTCGAAGCAAGGACAGAAATTAAAGGTCGACTAAAATGTGTAAAACCATGACTTGAAAATTGCAATTATATTTATAAAACATGCTTGCCATATTTAATAATAAAAAAGCATTTTCCATCTTAAAATACATTACCAAATAAAAAATTATTAGATGTGATTTTCTACTTTTCATGTTCGACATTTCAAGCAGCTTTACTCCGAGCAGTGGATGTTACTGTCAAATTGATTTTTAAACAGTTGGGTTTTTTTAAAGAGTATTTAATCAATCATTAACGACTGTGGTTAAAATTCATGAGATTTTAAATATTCATAAATTCTCTTTGCCTTCATGTGTGGGTCCAAGCCCGGCTGGCAGTGCTCTGCTCCTGCCTCCCCAGGCGCGCTGGCAGCCTCACAGAACCACCAGCTCACAGGGCTCAGACCATGCACAATGTGCTGCTGGAGCTTCAAGTTAGCACTGCTGTTGTTTCATCATAAAAGCTGATAAATTTCTGATAAAATGAAAAAGGAAAGGAACCCTGGGAAATGAAGTCATTCTTCTACCACTGAAGTGCTTTCTTGAACGTAGAAAAGTTTACAAGTGAGTAAGACAGAATAATTGCTCTCAATTTGGAGCTCTGTAGGGCCCTGGTAAAGGGGTTTAGAAGTAGCTAATTTAGCATTTCACTTGAAAATTGAGTGCCCCAGTTTCATGGTTGCCTGTGTGTGCTTCAGTGGTCAGAGGAGTTTGGGATGCAGTGCACCTTTTCCCTGTGCTGAAGCTGTGCCTTTGGAGTGTGTCAGTGCAGTTGCCTTTGCCATCCTGCCCTCGTGTGTGGGAAAGAGATGGCACCAGCTCTCAGTGCTGAATCTTGGGCTCTTTGGGGAAAGAACTGAGCACACAACTGCAGCAGGGCACACACAGCCAGAGAAATGCATGTTCTTTCCTTAATTACTGTAAGGCAGCACCAGGAAATCCAGGAGGTTGTGTTCTGGGGGTGCTTCCTCTTCTTCAGGGAGGCAAAAATCAGTCTGGGGGCTTTACTGACCTGTAGAGCCACCTGTGGCAGGAGGGCCAGAGACACATGGAACATCCAACTGGCCCTTCCAAATCTGAGTCCCAAGTAAAGGTCAACAGATCAGCTACCTCAAATGATTTAAAATGTTTATGTTTACACATTGCATTTTCTTATTTCTAATACTTTATCAACTAGCACACTATCATTGTGACACAGAAAGACAAAATGCAGGTGGGCTTTTTTGTTGTTGATAATCATAGGATTAGAAACAGAGGTTTTGCTTTTACTTCTTAATAAAAGGATGAATGGATAGATGGATATTTGCAGCCTTGAGCTTCACTTATCCATTGTTTTATCCACTTGGATGTATGTATACAGCTCCTGTTGCAACAATGGCAGCTTCAAGACTCCTGAACAAATGGAGATAGATAGTTGTGGGGCCTTTGCCTTCATTCTGTTTTTATTATCTCCAGATTTACTTTATATGCTTCCTGCCCCTGCTGCAGAGCAGCCGGGCAGTATTTTCTGGTGTAGTTAAGATAATGTAACAGAATTAAAGTTGCTTGTGGAAAAGGTTTGCATGGAGGAAAATTCCTAACATTCAGACTACAATATTTAGGTCATACTACCCTGTTTTTAGTGAAGTCAACTGAAAATACAGAACTATGTAAATGGCAGAAAAATTTCAAAATTATTTTTCTCTCGGGGAGTGTACATTACAAAAGAGTAAACAGCTTGGGGGAAACTTCCCCTCCCTGAATTTGTTATTGCAGACAAACTCCATGACCTCTGTATGTGTTGCAATGCTAATCCTGTGTAATGGATAATGAAAGTATTTAAAATGTTAAGGAAACCTGCCCCTTCTTTCCACCCAGCTGAGGATGGCATCGATATTGGCCTGTGAAATGAGAGCTGGGTTCAGCAAGTTACTGATAAGGGGGAAGTGAAGTAAAAGCTACTCTTTGACAGCTGTAATATGACAGTCCCATTGTCATTTCAATTTATTTCGAGTAAGTATTTTACATGGTTCAGCACAGCTGTCTGTCCAGAAACCTGCAAGCCCCTGGAAAAACGTAGAACTGTAAGTCTTGCAAGGAGAAAACTACTCTTTCATCTTCTCCCTCCTGAGGCCTTTCTGGGCTTTGCAAGCTCACTCCATCTTTCCTGAGCTAATTGTACTCTTAAATCACTTCATCTGTTTGATATTTGCGAATTTACCCTCCTTGATTTGAATTTAAATTTCTGGGTGGTAGCTCTATTGTAGTACCATTGGTTACCTGTTGTAATTCTCTCAATTACCTATTCAAGATGTAATATTTTGTATTGGACAAGAATATATTGAGTGGTACACTTAATGTAAAACATTAAATAGTGTAGCTTTTAAAAACCAAAAGCATGAAAATGCATATAACAACTCAGTAGAGCTTGCTTTGCAGTTCACTTCTAGTGCTAAACTTGGATTAAAAGTAGTGTTGGTGGTGAATTTAGTTTTATGTCATTTAAGACAGCTTAATTCTGATCTTTAACCTAGATGGTTTTGTATGTCTCATATTTTGTTCTTTTGGTCCTGCATCTTCTCTGCTTTTCTGTGTGATTTGCTTGGTCACACATTGAAGGTAAAACAAAACCCCTCCATTGTGTGCATAGTCTTCTTGAGGAGAAAAAGCATCTCAGGAAGGCTGGTGTTCAGGAAGGGAATGTCAGGGGTGCTGCATCACCCACTGAGAGCTGAAGAGGCAATATCTGTATCAACACTGGAGTTTGGTTCTGTTCCTTTTCCCCCCCTTACTTCCCAGAGTGATTGACTGGTTTGCATCTAATGAAATTTTCATGCAGATCCACAGAACAGTGGGATTCTGAGGAGAGAGATTCATATTTCAGTAATTGTGCCATGCCTGTATGTCACTGGAGTCCTCACTGCACCCACAGAGGAGCCCTGGCTGTGGGTTGCAGTTCACAGGAATGTCAGCAGGAGGAAATCCAGCTGTGGGGGTTTGTTGCTTTTGGCAAAATATGTGGATAGGGAAAGAAAGAAAGCATGTGAATGTCCTTTCCTGGAAATAAATATTTTGAGGAATAGATGGGTACGGAGGTAATTTAACATGGGGAGAAAAAAGCCAGTTGTTTCTTGGGCTATGGCAGTATCTTTAGGGTGCTGAATGTCACTTGGTGATGCCAAGGAAAGGTACTCAGGGCTGGAGTGTGGCTCTGCAGTGTCACTGCTCTGTCTTTTCATTTGGGGAATTGCCAGGTGCTCTCTGCCTTGTGCTTTCAATGTGCCTGGTCAAGGCTGGGCCACTGGGACATTTCACCTTCTGCAGACTCATACATCCATTTCTCCTGTCCCTCCCTATTCCAGAGAACAGCCCATCTTCACCACCAGAGCCCATGTCTTCCAAATTGACCCCAGCACGAAGAAGAACTGGGTTCCTGCAAGCAAGCAGGCTGTTACTGTTTCCTACTTCTATGACAGCACGAGAAACAGCTATCGGATTATCAGTGTGGATGGAGCCAAGGTAGGAGCCTGCAGTGCTTCTGTGTGGAGAGGTGTGGGATTGCCAGCCCTGCCTGAACACACAGGGGCTGCAGTGAATGTATTTTAAATACTCCATTTTTTATATAATCTGTTATGAAGGCTTGTAGTGAGAACTGGGGAAGCACAGGGCACCCTAAAAGTGATTTTTGCCCAGCTTAGTTGATTTTATCTCCGATGAATTTGACTTCATGATAAGTGAGCCAAGAACTTTAGGTGTCCAAATTGAATCAGTAGCACAGTATCTAAAACAGCCTCCCATATTAGGGTAGATAAGGCCTTTTTGGTGATAAAAATGTTCTTTCTGAAAGGAACAAGGAGACAGATATATGCAGACTATAGCTTTTAATGTAAATGCCAGCTGCATTTTCACTTTTGCCTGGCTGAGCTATTTACAGTTTACTACTTAATTTTCTTCAGCTTTCCCACTGGAGTTCATCAGCTTTAGGTGACAAGTTAAGCATGAAGGCTCTTCCCCCAACCTTTTTTGTTAATTTGTTTTGCATTACCAGAGAGTGTGCTCAAGTGTTTGCTGTAAGAATCCAAATCAGTTGGTTTGAATAGGTTGCTCAGACAACTGTTTTTATTGCAAACTGCATTTATCCCTCTGATTAGTCCCTCCAAAGTCACTTGATGGGTGACCACTTTCCTCTAGCAGACCCCACTTGGAGGTATAAATGAAAACATTTTGCTCATGTGCAAAAACCATTGGTCATTTCTGTCAGAGCACAAACCACAGGGTAACAAGATGAGTTTACAGCCTGTTTATCTGTGTTCCTGTTTGGATAAGGATGTTAAAATATCACTGTTCTGGGAGATAGAGATCGCAGAAATCATCCCTTAATAAAGCTTTTCTATTTGTCATGCCTATTTCACATACTTGTTTTTCCAAACATCTCCTATGCTATATTTGGTTATATATTGGCTTATAAATCAGCCATACTGCCTGCTTTAATTGATGGTAATGTTTCATTGACACCAGCACAGCATTAATATCTCCCCATCACGATGCTGTTTGTGCTGGTGTGCTCATTCCCAGGAATGCTGCAGTTTGCAGCTGGCACAAACAGCCCCTGTCACCTGCTGGGGGAAGCTGAGCCCCTGGCTTTGCTTACACCCCATGGATGTTTGTGCTGAGGCTGCTGCTGGTGGGCTGGTGGCTTTACAAACCTGGGCAAGTGCAATTTCCAAGCCAAAACTGCCGCACTCACAGCACTGGCTTGCTTGATTTGTGGGTGTGCATGCATGCATTAAGACCAATTAATGAAAACAAAGTAATTACTGTATGTGGCGGGGGAAGCTGCAGGGGCAGTGTATGGCCACAGCCAGAGGTCCTGCCCAGAACTGCAAAGTGTGTGCAGGGAACAAGCTGGGCACCCAAGCCTTGCTTTGTCACCTGCTCAAAAGACACTCAGAAGAAATCTTCCCCCTTGTCCCCTGTTTTAACATGTCCCAGAAGAAAGTGAGCTTGCCATGATTAGAATTCTCCCCTGGGGCTTCCCAAGCAAGAATCAATTGCTGGCCACATAAATTATTCCTCTTGTATTGAAGCTTTGCTGATTAAGGAACAGGTCAAGAATAGATGCTACCTTAATGCTCACCTCTGGAGAGTCCTGTGACCCTGCCTGTCCATTTTAAGAGTGTTAATTGGGAAAAAATCCCTAGTGCTTATGCCAAAAGAAGTTAAAAATTGCATTTTTCCCTTCAAACAACTACTGTTTAGTGTTTTGACCTACTTTTCCAGGCAAAAATGAAACTGGGTAGAACTGTAAGGAAGAATATAGACAGCTTCAGATGATGGTGTCCTGCTTTCTGTACATCTCATTAGAATAAAGTCTTCCGTGTGTTGGCAAATACCAGATGGATTAATGTGACAGCATCACTTTGGGCATAAATTATGTCTGCTTTAAGGACAAAAAAGCTGAAGCTCAAGTAAATGAAGGTATGTGGCCCTAGAAGGAAGGCAGTGATGAAGGATGTGTGTCTCTTACAGCTCTCCATCCTTGTCTGCTCAGCAAAGGGGCTGCTCTAACAGTTTATTTTAGACAAACATGTATGATTCACATTGGCTTGCAGAGAAATTTCAGTTAAATCCAACTTGTATGAAGATGTTGGATTAATTTGGGGCTCTTTTTTTTACCGTATGTTGACATTACACACTAAATGATAAAATATTTTGAAGTGATCAAGAATACAGGGTTCTTCACTTATATATTGGTCACTACCTGGTTGCATAAGCTTGATTTTACTTGTGGCATTCAATGAGTCACTCTGGGCAGTGTTGAATTGCCAGTGTGTGAAGGAGCTTGGAGCTGCTGGACCCTGTGAGCACTGCTGTGGCAGAGCACTGTGCAGTGTCACCCTGATGAGCCCTTTCCTCCTGATGCAGCACTGACCTGATGGGCTCTGATCCTCACAGGAGAGGCTTCCTCAGGCAGCTGCTGCTGTCCTCAGAGCTCCAGACCCTCTGCAGTGCCCTGCCCTTCAGTCCCATCCTCTCTGCTCCCAGGAGGCACAGCCTGTCCCTATCTCCTCCTTGTCCCTTGTCCCCACACACCCAGGGTGCAGGGCAGAGGGGAGCAGAAGGATTTAGCAATGGGCTTAAGGTGGGGATTAACTGCTGAGCCTGTGTGTTTAAAGGTGTAAATATTGGTGACTCAGTTTGTGAGCCTGGCTGGCAGAGGAGCTGTCTGGCTCTGCTGCCCCATTCAGTGCAATACTGCCTCTGCCTCACTCCTTGGGGAAGGGTAGGAGAGTCTGGATGCTGCACAGGGAGGTGCTGAGAAAAATAAAATAGAAAGAGAGTAAGGTAAAGATAGGAAGCAGAGTGAAGTCTAGGGAGCTTAACTCTTCCCTTGCAGAGGAGTATTCAGGAGTCCAGTATGCAGGCCAGCCAGGAGAGAGCATACACTTGCAGGTGCCAGGTTTCTTTCAAATTCTCCCATCCCAATAACAAACTCATTAAAATACCTGGGGAATGAAGCACTGCAGAGAGGAGAGCCTAGATTCAAAACAGTTTGTACCACTTCAACTCCTCCTGTTTGCAAAGGTAAAGAGAACAGCTCTTCTAATTCCTGTGTCTTTCACAGAAAAACAGGTGCTGTGGACAGGAGCTTACAATTTATAGCACAAGATTTCACAGGCACCATATGAGAATGTGCTGGATGATCTTAACCAAGGTACCATGACCAAACAAGGGAATAGATTAGTATATCCTTTAATTACATTACAATTGACTTGTATGTTGTCAAGCAAGTAATTTCATCATGTTTTAAGAAGTTTCTAGCCAGAGGCTAACTGCAGCATAATGAATGCTGGAGGAAATGATACAGTAAAATGCAAGGGCACACACTGATTCTGAGCTAAGGAGGCAGCCAAGAGACTTCACCGTGTGAAAATTGAAAAAAAGGCAAAATGTGGTGATGATGCAGGAAGAATGTGAACTTGTAAGTGTCCAGTTGCTGTGCAGTGTGTGGGGAGAGCCACACACAGGGCTCCTCATTAAAAGTGACCTACATTGGCCTGCCTTTTGGAGGCAAAAAGGAAGTTTGACAGTATGAAAACAATGCAGACCAATAGCCTCTGTCATCCTCAGGAATAATGCATGGTAGTACCCAGGTTGGTGGGTTTATTTATGTTTTATAAACTGAAATTATGTGTTATCCAAAGAGTATAGAGAAGAGACAAGGGAATTTGAGATGGAAATGTAATCCCTTAGAAACAAGCCTCTGCCCTCTTTTCAGATGTTCACGTTGTATTTCTATAAAACTTGTGATTGCAACAACATCATTTTTCTCTTTTGAGAAACGAGCTGTTAATAAGGAACATAAAGCCAGCTTAAAAATTAATAGCCAGCAATAAAGTGCATAGTGAGACATACTGAGTTGGCAGCAGCAAAGAAAAGTGACGCAGCAAGAGTCATCACAGATGCCAGTCCCCAGTTGTCTCTGAGAGATGCTTAAACAGATGACTAGGAAAAAATTAAAACCAGGCTTTAAAAGATGACTACATTGCAAAAGTAATTGTGGAAAATACATGGTACAGAAATAAAGACTGTGTTTCAGAGGAAAAAACCAGTCAGCTGACGCTCATTCCCAGTTACTAGCTCATTTAAGAGTTTATTACCTGATCATTACCTGGAATATTGAAGATCAGCAGCTAAGTTGGGCATAAGTGTGTGAAAGTGTTGAAGAGAGAACCAGAAAAATTGCTGTGCTGGGAAAGCAAAATCAGTGGGTCTGTTTCTGAAGTAAATGGCAATTAGTAAGAATAAGAATATGGGCCAAATTTTGCCAATCAGTATTCACACAGTGTTCACCAAAGTGAATACAGTACATTATATGGTGTGATGAAGCTGTTTGATCAAGTGGCATCTATGCAGGGGACAGTGTGATTTACAGAGGACAATGAAGCTGGCACGGACACAGCCCCAGCAGCCTGTGGCAGCAGATATTTAGGGAGGTAAGAAGGGCTGACATGTAAATCTACTAATAGTTGATGTATTCCTGGCTTTCTCCGTTCCTGTACCAGGGAACTAATTGCTACCTAATTTAATAGCTGCCCACCTCTATGACCACGCTTTTCTTGTTGTCAAGATTGGAGGCAGGTGTCCTCGGCACACAAAGAGGAAATTGAGTTCTTCCAGTGATGTGTTCAGAGGCTCAAAACAGATCTTTTTCTTTGCCCATGGAAAAGGAATTATTTTAAGGCATAGTTGTTAAAAATATCCTGGAGTATTTTGCCAAAAGGTGACTCTTAGATTTCAGAATCTTTTCTTTCAAAGGAAAACGATTACAGGGTATGGTAGCACAGATGAAATTCCTTCATCTGGCTAGATGTTTTCATTCTTTTTTTTTTCTTCCATTGACGTAAATTCATCCATTAAACCAGTAGCAACTCTTTCACAGGAGAAAAACCTACCAAGTAATTTATATATTACAAAATTTTTGGCACTGAGTTATAAAAGGCTTCTGGCAGTGTGTACCTCACCAGGGGTCTGCGTTGGTGTGGCAGCATTTAACTCTGCCTCTGGGACCTCATGGGTATGATTTGTGATAATGTGTGGCAGCAACAATCAAAATATTGGCTTCTCACTTGGCTTTCAGAGTGTCAGTGTGTGTTTGCCCGATGAATTAGGTGCAGTGATGTAGGGTGTTTTATTTTTTAAATGCCTACCTTCTCTAAAATACCTAAGTTTTTTAACTGCCTCATTTTTCAGGTTTAATAGTTTCGTAGTGGAACTACAGAGGATGTTTTACAGCCTTGGGTAGCCAAAGATAAAAAGACGTAAAAAGTAAATGAAAAGTGACCTTACAAAGTGGTGTGTTGGCTTTTCTTTTAATGTCTATAGATAAATCCTGAAATGCTATGATTTTGAAAGGTGTGGGTGAGGCTATTTGTGTGTTTTGTCAAAGGGAGGGGCATTCTTTGATTTCTAGTTTTGCCTGCCCTAGTTTTATTTATGGCCCTTGCTTGTCAGGAGTGCTGTGTGCTGCACCCTGGAGGAGCAGGGTGCTGCTGAGGTCCCAGCCAGCTGCCCTTTGCCTGCTCAAATGCCAAGAGGTCCCACTCCTCACCCTGAAAATTATTTTGCTGACTGCAGCACGGGCAGGACTATGATTTACAGAGAGTCCCTGCTAGTCAAATCTGATTAAAATAGAAGAAAATATTTTTTTATTCCATCTTCACAAAGCTTTTATTTCACCAATGGGCTACTGAGACAGAGATTTCTTTTTTTTCCTAAAACTTCTTCAGCAATGCATTTTTGTCCTCCAGTTTCTTCCAGGCTGGGTGGGAAATCTTTTCTGGTGGTCCCAGAAAGTGTGCCAGCCATAAAACATGGAGAGGGGAGGAGTATGAGCTCAGTATTACCTAAATGTCTGACACTGAGAGCCCACATGGAAAGGACCTTTCATCTGAAGGCAGCATGTGACACTCTGATGACCTTTCCTCAAAAGGCAGCATGGGACACTGTGCCCAGGAGGCACATCCATCTTGAGGGTGACTCTGCATTAGGGCAAACCAGTGCAAAGGAGTCCAGGGTTTGACCTCTGAAGGTCTGATTTCACTGGTCCAGTATTTGTGCCTTCTTGTCCATACCTTCATATGTTATAAAAGATTTCCAATACTGGTCTGGCTGAGTACTGTAATACAGAAATTTAAGCATATTTGTTGGCCTTCATCCCCTCGTTATCATCGTGTGTTATTTCATGAACTATTGGTGCTAATTTCCACATGACTTTTAGCACTGTAGATGATGCTAGAGTCAACAGATGGAACTAATTAATGCCCCATATAAAAATTATACTGTATCTTTTGGAATACAAGTTATGTTATAAAATACAATTTTAGTGCATAGTCCTGTCTTCCAGCATGCATAGTTTGTGTGCATGTTACAATAAACATCTCATTGCTTTTATGCTACTGAGATAACTATTAAGTGGAAACATTAGTTGTGGGTTTATGATTTCCTATGTACATTATGTGATCACAGAATCATAAAATACCCTGTGTTAGAAAGGACCCACAAGGCTCATCAATTTCAACTCTTGGCTCTGCACAGCTCCACCCCAAATAGCTAATAGAAGATATATAGGAATAGGATAGATAAATACTGTTGAGACAGCACAACTACAATAGTATCAGTGTGTATATACTGTTAATCCATACTAAAGCCTTTGAAATAATTTGGTGTTATTTCATCAGTCTCACCAGGTGTGTTTTGTACTTTTCCTGGTTCAGATTTCCCAGGCCTTGCTGGAGAATGGTGCTCATCTGCTGGAGACATGTTCTGATAGCAGTAGTGCTAAACAAAAGACACTGTAAAAGATGCTTGAGTAATCTCAGGCTGCTTTTTGTGGTGCCTTTTGGTCATGTTGTTCTGTAACCAATGAAACTGGATCAAACTGCTCTCTGGGATGCAGCTGCTCCTTTTGTAAAGAATTTCTCCTTCGTTTTGTACAATGATCAGATTGAGAGCAGAACATCTGTCCTGGCCTGGGGCAAAGCCCAGCAGCCTAACCTGGGCTGGAACCTGTCTTTCACTCAGACATTGAAACAATTTGCAGTAAATAATTAATATTTGTAATAGCTATTTTCTGATTTCATTTAAAGGTGTTAGAGTTGTGGTGATGCAACTTCCAGGTTTTTTAGCATCAGTTGGGATGATTCAGAGAGAACTCTCAATTTAAGGAGAAATTGCTATCAGTGGGTGATGCTGATGCCTCCCAGGCAGGGTTTGCTTCTCTGGGGCAGGCTGGGGGGCAGTGCTGGGGCAGCAGCAGCCCTGCAGCCAGGGTGAAGGCAGGAGGGTCTGCATGGGGTGCTGGGTCAGGCACCTCAAAGGTGTGGGGTGTGCCCCAAGCTCCAAAAAGGTCCTGTGGAGTATCAAAGACAACTGGGAGTGTTGGGATTAGGGGAAGCTGGGGTAGGACAGACTCAAATAGGGAAGGAAATGGGATTTTTAACATGAGGATCAGGATCTGGGGTGAGGACACTGAGGTGTGTGCTGGATCCTTCTGCTCCATAGACCAGGACTTCATATTCCTCTCAAAGACATCTTTGAATTAAGAGTGAATGAAATTAAGGAAAACAGCAGTATCTGAAGACCTGAAAATATTTGTGGTGTCTGTGCTAGGGGTGTGCTTGGCTTGATTAAAATGTCTTAAGTTCTGGTTTCCCTCTAAACATTCAAATAACTTGAGAGCATTTTCTTTGGAATTTGGTGAGGGAGAAATACAGCAGAAAGGAGAAGCAGAGCTGTTAGCCAAGGATGAGACTACTCACTTGCATCATCTTTTATTTGCTGAAGGTGATATCAAATCTTCAGAAGTTCAGGCTGAGGGGAGGTGCAGGATTTAATAACTGGGAGGATAGTACATTGCCTGGAGTTGTGTCTGCAGGAGAATTGTCCAACAGTTGCTAAGACAGGTTTAGATGGGTAGAGCTGGTTATATTGGGTGCACTTGTGTGAACAGGTCTCTGAGTATCCAGAGGATGAGAAAAAATGGTTAGGACTTAGCTGCAACAGGAATTTCAGAACTAGTAGTACTGGTGGAGGTGAGCCAAGAATAGAAGGAAAAGTTAAAAATGTTTGCACAAAAAAAGACCTAGAGCTCCAGGTGAAAAAGAGAACTTGTCAAAAGCTGAGAAAGGGAGCAAAGTAAGTGCCAGGAAATTTGGAGGGTCACTTGAGATTGAATCAACCAGAAATCATGATCATCTCCTGAGGTTGTGTTCTGGTTTAGAAAAAAATTGAAGTCTAGAGCTGTAGAACTCATACCACTTAAACGTTTCTATATTAATCTCTTTCCTAGTTATTAACTTTGAAATGTGAAAAATTCTCTGTTCATTTCCTGGATTATTTCTGGAAGAAAATCCTTCAGAAGCTGGTTAGTAAGCTTAGGAGAAAACGTACCAGAGTGCTGTCAACAGATGTATCCTTGACAGAAGAGCAGAAGCACATCTGCTCACTGTTTGTTCCTATCTGGCTCATTTTTCTGCTTGTATGTGTGTGTGTCACTGGCTCTGGAAAGACCACACACTGCTGAATCCAGGAGATTGCAAACACCTTTCTAGAAATGAAATTTGTTACTCACTAAAAACAAAAGACACAAATCCATGCTAAGGATTTCTTGCTGCACCATTTACCAGCAAGTAGGGGAAACTTTGTGTAGATTTTTCCTTTTTAAAACCCCTCTGTAAAATTACTCAGAAAAGCTCTGCCAAAACAAGTGTTTCAGTAACTGGCCTACTCAGAGTGGTTTCTGATCACCAGAAGGACCTGAATGTGCCAGAGAGCTCATTGAAACCATGTGATGTCATTGTAAAGAAACCTGGACATCCTGTTACCTCCTAAATATAATGTACCTGTCCATCATGGCCATTGCTCATAAAAGGGACAGATTTTCCAGATTTTGGAGAGGAACTAAGGTATCCTTTTGCTGACCACTCCCAGGGTGTGTAGGTTGTTAAAGAGTAGAGGAGTTGTGCCATTCCTGCCTCTCAAAAGGGACCTTCAGGCTTCAATGAGGCTGTTGTCATAAGCTTGAAGAATGCAAAAAATTATCAGTGCTTAAATAATTAACTTAGGGTTATACTGTGGTTATACTGCACACAAAGATGATATGCTTTTATTAAATCTTCCAAAACGTAAATATGATGTGTCTATGGGAAGTTTTATAATTTTTTATAATTGTAGTCAAAGCAGCCTTCTCCCAATATTAGTCACCAGGAAAAAAAGTCTCCTCTGTATCCTTCTCCCTTTCTGTGATAAGTTAGGAATCTCATTTCTCATATGAAAATAATACACAAGCATCTTGATTTATATATTTTATAAATTGTTGCATGAAATTCCTGGATAACAATTTGTTCCAGGGGGTTTGAAAACCCTTGCTGTAGATTTTCTTCATGAAACAGCTGCTGGTGGTTTGAATCGTGTGGGTGGGTGGATGTGTGTGCTGTGCCTAAAAGGAAAAAAAATTCTAGTCAGATGTCAAAGCAAAAATAGGAGATTTTAGAGATTTAGACTGAGTGGAGGAGTGGGAAGCCAACTCTGCAGAGATGTTAATTACCTTGGGAAGAAAAAGAGAGCAATGGAGTAGGTGTAGCAGGAGATTTACTTAATAGAATTCACACAATCATGAACCCACTTTTGTTGCATTTAGACAGGTTCTTAGTGAGGGCTTTACAACAGAGGTGTTTTATCAGAGGAAAAACAGTTATTAGTCCTTTTATTGTGGGGGGGACTATTTTTACATCATTTTTTATGAAGGAGGACAAGAATTGTATGGGATTTTTTTTTTATTTGTTTGCTTTTAGGGTTAAAAATGAACCTCATCATTCATGGAATTATCCCGGGGATGCAGGGCAATTTAAGAGAAAAAAAAGCACTATGTGCAAGTGTGGAAATGACCCTTTTCCCTATAAAACAAGCAGCAGCAGTACATGAGAGGTTTTACCCATACAAGGAGTCTCCTCTCTGCAGAGGGAGCTCAGGATGGGAGGTAAATGCCAGGGGTTGCAGCAAATCCTGTGTGTCTTGCAAGATGTCCTGTGTGTCTCCCTCTTTTCTGGAACTCTGCAGTTCCTCTTGCACTCCCACCTCCCCAAGCAATACCTGGTGTAGCTGTGGAAGATTTTGGAGTCCAGTGATGGGTGAAAATAGCTGCTGTCCTGGTTAACTGTGTAGAACAGAAATTCTTGAAAAGCAGCAGCAGCATCAGGCCAGGCTCATGCACTGGAGGGATAAATGAAGGGTGACCAGAGCAAGAGCCTGGTGGTGGCTCCTGCCAGCTGTGCCCACCCTGTGCTCAGTTCCCCCCTCGTGCACCAGTGGGGGAGTGGAGCAGGAGGAAGAGCAAAGTGGAAAAACTCAGTGCTCTTCTTAATGTACACTTAGAGTGCTCCCAGTCCAGTTATTCCACACCCTCAGCCTGCCCCAGGAAAAGTGCCATGGAGGTGTCAGGTGCAGCAGATAAAGCAAAGCTGGAACAAGTCCCATTGCTGGTTGTGGGTTTGTGTGTCATTGTGCTTCTCTGACTTTACTCAGCTTGGTGGTCTCAGCAAAGGACTCTCTTTTTTCCCTTTATTGCCACTGTATTGATTAACAATGTGTGTGTGTGAGCAGTGGCTTTCTAGGACTAGAAATGAGATGAGCAGTTTATCACCAGTGACATGCTGGTGAAAATATATTACATCCTGTCTGGAAGCAGAGGTAGGAAGGATGGTAGGGAGTGCAAAGGATAATACAGATGATGGAAATGTAGGTGGGCTAATTCCACAAAACTGTTGCTGAATATTTGGGATAAAGGAAGAATTTCTCTGTAAATCCACCTCTGACTCCTCATCTTCACATCCTGTGTCACAAGCCCTTCTGATTCATGTCGACTTGATGAGCTGGAAGAACCTGCTGAGCCTGTGATAGCTATGGCCAGAGGATTAGCAGCTTCTTTCCTTCTGCAATTCTGTTTTTAGACTGGGACACATCTTTACTGAAGATTAGCAGCCTGGTGGGTTGAGGAAATTAAATTTCACAAGGGCTGCAAACTGGAAGCACATATTCAGAGGTGTGAAAATGAAATGGGGAGATTTTAGTATAGTTTTAAGGAGTAGATCCTATAGCTTGGAGCCTTGGGGCTTTTCTGGAGGTGTGGTTATTTCAGAGTAACAGGTAATGTGAATTTAAAGGGGAAATTCCAGAATAATTCCTAATCTGGCACTCTTGTCCCAGAATAAGGTGTCCATTTCTGATTTAATTTAACACAGTTTGACAGTATATTGGCCAATACATTTACTAGCTATTTCATAGCTGTTATTTCAGTCTTTCCTAGGTAGAGAAGCTGATGGCAGAGCTGGCTGACACGGCTCATCACCTCTTGGGTGTGTGAGTCCTGGCAGATTCCTGCTGGTGTGTTCATCCTGCAGTGGCTCTGCCAAATGCCCTCTGCCATGGCTGCTCTCCTCCTCTTGGAGCTGAGCTGGCTCTCCTCTCTGCTTTTCCCTGCTGTGAACCTGGCAATCCAGGCTGATGGGGTCGGGCTGTGCACTGGGATCCAAGCTGGCAAACCCAGTGTGTGCTGCTCCAGTCCCATTCCCTCCACTCCCTGCACACCTTATTTTAGGGGAGGCAGCTTGGGAAGGGCCATTTCCAGGAGCCACGTGGGCTTTTCCCCTTCAGTGCCCTGTTGTGGTACAGAGTGTGGGGGAATGGAGCCCTTTACCACTGGAGGTGTCCCCCTAAAAGAAGCAGCAGCTGCATTTGTGGGCTCTGCTCATACATCATGAGCAGCAGGAGCTGCCAATGTGCTTTTCTCCTTCTACGCACTCAGGTCGTCTTGTGACCTCTTCCTTCTTGATTTATTTGGCACTTTCTCTCCGTGGGAAGGCAGCAGGATGGGTGTGTTTCAGCCCATGAATGTTCTGCTCCACACCAGCTTATTTGCATTCACTTTTATCTGATGAATGTGCGTTCCTAAATGTCTGGAGTCATTTCTGGGTGAGGTGGCGCTACCTTGTGCTGTGAACATTCTTCTGTGTCATCGTCAGATAAAAATTTAGATCTCTCAGGTCTGATTTTCTCCCAAAGGAAATGAAATTAGTAAGAGATTTTGCCTGGCTCATGCAGGTGTGTCAGGAGCATTTGCTATCTGATGCATTTGCATGTAGGTGAGCGCAAAGGCAGAGTTTTTTTTAACCACATGTAGACAACTGAGTTTGATAAATGGGTTTATTATTCTGTAAGGTGCTTATTATATTATGCTTTCCTTTGCCATTGTCTTTAGGGAGAACTCTTTAACCACTTCAGGGATTGATTACATTTGATTAGAGAGTAGTTTGTCTTCTGAATCCATTACCCTGGATGAAAGTCCACAAGTTTATTCCATTTTATGATGCAGCTGGAATTTCACTGTGTGTGTATTATACAAATGAGGGCCAAATGCAAAGTATTTCATAAGGGCTCATTTGAATTGATGAGTGGCCTTTTCTTATAGAATTATCATGCTGGATTGCAGGTAGGGATGTAAGAGAGCTTTGGGGCTCATCCTGCCTGCAGCAAAATAGTGCCCTTTTACTTCTCTCCTTCTTTTGAAATCTGAAAATTCTGGCTCATACTTTCACAAAAAAAAAAAAAAAAAAAAAAAAAAAAAAAAAAAAAAAAAAAAAAAATTAAAAATCCCAGTTTATTTGACCTTTCCCATTGTGGTGGTCACAAATGCTTTCCCCTGCTTCCTGCCCCAGCTGGGACCATCTGCCCAGAGGATGGCGAAGTGGTGGGGAGCACTCTCCAGGTCTCACAGAGCTGAGGGTGAGGCAGTGTGGGAGTGGGGATGAGCTGGGTTACTTGGCAGGAACCCCTGCAAGCCTCAGTGCTCATTGTTCTTTGAAATCACAGCACCCTTTCTTTCTCCTAAACACAACCAATGTGATTGATCCCTTGCCAGTGGAGTGTCACTGCTCTGAAATGATGGCCAGATCTGTGGGGAAGTGAATGTACAGGCAGATGGGGTGGGGATGGGCAGGAAGAGCAGGGTGAATGTACCCACAGCATCCATCTCCTCTGAACTCACAGAAACATGAGCTCTGATTTAATCTCCTAAGCTTCTACTGAGGTTTTCACTTCTCTGTAGGAATGCAGCATTTCTGAAGTGCCTGACTGACAGAGGAGGATTTAAGGGGAAAGGCAGAGACAGCTTCCAGGCAGTTGCACTAATAGAGCTTATTATAAATTTAACAGATGAACTGTCAGTTTCTCAGAGGTGTGTGCTCACCACAACCTTTCCTTGGATTCTCTGCTGGCCATAGAAAAAAATTAACTTCTGAGGTGCTCAGCTAATGTAGTGTGTTGCATTGCTCAATAAGGTGTTCCTTGGTTTACAGTTTGCAGTTTGCAGCCCTCGTTATTCCTTTTATCACTTCTCATAGTATTGAACTGTGTTGTACAAGATAACTTTAGTGTGGTTTTTTAATATGTTTGTATTTTCTCATGATTATTGTAGGACAAATGGAGGAATTTTATTCTTCTCAGGGTCAGCTATCCATGAGTGAAGCTTTTGCCTTTCAATCAAACTGATCGTTTTATTATTTTTTTTTCCCCACATGTCTAAGTTGATAAGGCACAGCAGGACTGAAATAATACTTTCCCTGAGTTGAAATTTCTGGGAATGTTATAGTTTTTAAAATAAATTCTGTAACTTGAGAAGCTAGACATTTGTTAGTGGTTCATCTGTCTGATGTAAGATTTTTTTTTAACAGAAACATATAGCACTTTCTTTAAAGTTTCTGGAAAGCACCCTGATTTTTGGGGTTGGTGGTAGCTTTTCCTCCTGTTCTTTTGACTCTCTGTGCCATGCAATCCTTGTATTATCACAGTCCCTTCAAGTTGTCAAAGCCTTACATAAAATCTCTGATTTTCTTTTAATTTACATTACTGAAATGACACTTAGATTTTATTGGCTGTTCCTATAGCACGGCATAGCTGGAGGAGAACACATCTGGGCTGCTTTGCTCATACCTCTGCTGGTGCACCAGCCACTCAAGGAGATGTGTTGACCCTGAAAACTGATCACAGAATCACAGAGTGGTTTGGGTTGGAAGGGACCTCAAGGATGACCCAGTTCCAAGCCATGGACAGGGACATTCCACCAGACCAGTTTGCTCAGAGCCCCATCCAGCCTGGCCTGGAACACTCCAGGGATGAAGCAGCCACAATTTCTGTGTTGTCTGCACAGTGTGTTGTCCTGTGCTGGTTGCAGGGTCACCTCTCCCCATTTCTTGCCCTGTTTATCCCATGCAAAGGAAAGTTTCAGGGGTACCACTCACCTGGCTCTGCTCTGTCTTGATCCTTCTGGAATTTCCAGTGGTGGGGAATGGCAGAAAATCGTAGGTTTATTTGAAAGTGATGATGCAAAAAGAGGGAAATAAGTTGAATAATTTTTAAGAAAGCAAGTGGAAGTGTCAGCACAGTGGTCAAGGAAGAGATGGAGCAAGTAAGGATCTTCCTCTGGTAAATTTAATTCACACTTTTTGCTAAATGGAAATGATAGCTTAGGAAAAAACTGCTTGGAATACACAGTAAATGATGTTGCCAGGATACTTCCTGATCATGTTAATTAAACTGTCCCACAGATTGGACTTAATTACTGCATAATTTGCATTTTGGAAATGATGGTACGCATTACTAAAGAAAGCTCTTATTCTGCTGGCAGAAAGAACATCGTACATGAATTAATTTCCAGGGGAAGAAGTCACTAAACTCATATAATGATGTATCTTGAAAATAAAATTAAGATTTTTGATAATGAACTGACATTCCTTTTAGCAAGATTACATTTTATATTTGTTCCACTAAGTTCCTCAGAGACTTCATCCACCAGCCTTCCTCTTGTTGGCTGTTTCTTTAATTACAAGAACCACTGTTGCTTTCAGGGTTGCTGGTGATGAAGCAGATATTAGTTAACATGTGTAAAGAGGCAAAATATTTGTTCCAAGGCCCCAGTTTGATACTGCATATGCATTGCTGGTGATGTGCTTCACTACCCTCCCAGGTTAAACTCACGGTTAAGCTATCAGCTTGTCCTTGTCTTGTTTTTTATTGTCTGGTTTTCTTTTCAACTTCTGATATGTCTCTGGCATCCTACTTGTGGAGGCCTCAGGACCAATGGAAAAATGCAGGAATACCTCTCTGCCCTTCAGGTCAGAGTTCAGGTGTCACTGGTGGATGCCCTGCTTGGAGGCCTCAAGCAGGTGCCTGGTAGGGCAGTGGCTGCATGGCTTCCTAATGCAAAAAAAAGAGGATTCTGTATCTGCGTTTCTGCTGGGGTAGTTTGGTGGCTCCTGGCCCTGCTTTGAGTTCAGTGACATTCCTGCAGCCACGTTTAACTGCAGGGCTGTGATGGTACTATGAAAAAGAAGACAAAGCATCAGAACTCCTGCAAAAATTAAGATAAGAGAAAAACTGTTTTGTTTTGGGGGGAGAAAAGAAAAAATCTTCTGAACACAGCAATTTCCCAATTTAGCCTGCTAATTGCTTTGGATGATACTGTTGCTAGGATATGCATTTCCGATGTGACTTGCACGTTTTAATTCTCTTTTTTTGCTGTGTCTGTGGCCAGGTGATCATAAACAGCACCATCACCCCCAACATGACCTTCACCAAGACGTCGCAGAAGTTTGGGCAGTGGGCAGACAGCAGAGCCAACACCGTGTTTGGGCTGGGCTTCCCCTCTGAGCAGCAGCTGACCAAGGTAACAGGGCTCACTGCACTGCTCCAAAGGTAACAGGGCTCACT
>JANPWX010000378.1:1125304-1167980 GCA_024734555.1 Trochalopteron elliotii
AACCAACACCTGAAAATACTCCTCTGTCACTGGAGTAGTGGTCTTGACAAGGGCTTATCAAGCAGCTGAGATGATTGTTCATGTGGTAAAAAGCCCTACTTATCTAACACATACTTGACTCCTGAAGCATTGGCTGCTTGGCACTGGGCTTCATAAGTGACCTCAGCAGAGTGTCCTTGGGCATGCCACAGCCTTTCATGTTCCTGTCCTCTCCTGTGCTTTAATAAGAAAAGGATTAGGAGAAGAAGGTGTTTCTTGTGGTGTCTAAAGCAGCAAAGGCAGAGAAAGAAATTAGAAAGACTTCCCTATCAAGCGAGTTGTTATAGGAATTTATTGTAGTACATCTGTCTTAATAAGTTTTCACAATTTCTAGAGAATTGCATTTTTGCAAGTGTTTCTTAAAGGTAAAAGTTATTTTACTTTTCATATGTGAAATTAGTTTTGGACTTGGGATGCCCATAAAAGTGCCATGGCATTAATCTGTTCTTCAGGGGTGATAAAGGCACGATGTGCAAAACTTGTTTAAAAATGAATTGCTAGAGATGGTTGTGTTTTATGATGCTTAAATCAGGTGTACAGGACTGCTCATTTCACCTATGCATATTCACCTATGCCTGAACTCCTGGGGCAAAGAGGTGTTCATAGTAGCAAATAAGATGTGTGGGAATAGGGGAAGATTAAAATGGACCTAGGGGAATAATTTGTTTTGAGTAACAGATAAATATGATACAATGCAACCTTTGAACACTGAATGAGAGAATTAGCAGCTCTGGATAGTAATTTTTAATCCTGGATTACTGAAGTTACAGCTCTCCAACATGACATGAGACCCCATGGTGCCTCGGTGGGAGGCTGGGGCCAAACATGCACAGTGTGCCCCGTGGAGCAGGTGTTGCTGAGTCTGGTGAAGAAGAAGAGAGGTAAATAATATAATAAGGCACTGGGCTCATTATGTTAAGGCAGGAAGTACATTTGGAGGACCTTGCACCCTAATCAGAGGAATTTTACCATGTTCTGCAGACCTTATCAAACATATACTCAGAAGAAATGCCTTGCTGGTATCAGCTGGTCAGTGTTCACGTGGCCAGTCTAGAGCCACTGTGAATAACTTTGTGTGGGCACAGGGGCACCAGCACCAGCTGTGTTTCTTTCCAGGTCATTTTGCTCATTTGTTTGCACTGCATGATCTGCTGAAGAGCCCACTGCCCAAAATATAACCTTCTACTTGCATGAAGGGCTTTACCAGTCAGCAGAAAGACTTTTTCTGGTCAGAATATTGAGAGGGAGCTTAAGGGGAGCACTTCTGAAAATAGCTTGAGATGATCTTTTAAAAAAGAAAAAAACCCCAAAACTCTGACAGTTACTCTACAGCTGATAAATATAAGAAAATATAAATATAAGAAATATATATAAGAAATAAATAGAAGGTTTATTACCAGCGTGCAAAGCAATGGGACAAAGATACTCCATTACTGTCTGTGCTTCTCTGTTTAATTATTGAGCCATTAGTAAGAAAGATCAGAGTTGAGAGTGAGATTACAGCTGTATAAGTGTATTGGGAATAGTAAAATCAAGTTTCGTTTTATATTAATATCATTATACTCTTATAAAAGATATAAATTAAAGCTTGCCTATTTTACAGGAAATAATTGAAGTGCTTAGTCAGGAATTGGAAGGGCACACTAAAACTCCCCTAAACCAGAGATCAATAGCCCTGGCTTAAAATAAATATAAATAAATAAAGCTGAAAAATGTCTGTTGAAAGCAACGGAAAATAATGAGGCAGGAGAAGAGGTTAGCATGCCTAAAAATGCCTGCATTTTTAAGTACATTGCTTGGCCTAATAAAAGATATTGCCTCATTCTAATGCTTTGCTTCTCTTGAGATACTTAAAGCATTAATCCATACCTATAGGGAAAAGCAGTTCAAATTAAACATGAGCCATTAATGAAAACTGCATTCTGTGACCCAGTAACCTAATTACCATTCACATTGATTGGGAGAGTCCCAGAGCTTGAAGTTGATGCCCTGCTCAGGGTCCTTCTCCCCTTTTTCAGGACTCGCTGACCCCTCCTTTCCCCCCTTCCTACCCTGTGCCTCAGAGAGGTCTCAAGGCATTGTTCAAATGTTGCTTCAGCCAGACTGAGGCAGGAATCACAGGAAACAGACAGTGTGTGTGGGTGTGAAAAGGCAGCACAGGTAGTGCTGAATTCTGCACACCAAGTGGTTAAAGGAGGATTTCTGCTGTCGTTCAGGGTGCTTTGAGGCAGCCGTGCTATATATGAGGAGCTGCAGGTAGTCAAGGGCATAGGGACACAGATTTATACGGGTGAGAAACCCAGTAAAGCCAGACTTTGCACATCATAAAGCAGCTGCCTCTGGCCCCTGGGAAGCCCTGGACTTTATTTCTCTGCACTCTTGCACGTTATGTGTGCCGTGTGTGCCAGTCACTGCAATGCAGGGCAGCAAGCTCGGGGCAGAGTCTGCCCCAGCACACAGCACAGCCACTGGCCCAGCTGGCATCAGAGCAGGGACAGAGCAAATTCCTGGGCACTTTCTGGGGTGAATAGTCTTGTTGGGAGCCCATCTGCCCCCTGCTCGTCCCGGGAGAACCACGGGAAAATCTGGTGTGTGTGTTGTGGGTCACGGCACGGCAGTGCTCCCCCGGGGCTGTCACATCACCCAGCCTTGTGCAAACCGAGAGGGAGATGAAATATTTATGAGGCTGCTTTGGGTGGGAGCAGCTGTTTCATCCGATACTGGCGCAATTTGTCAGTAGGAGACATAAAATATAATGCCAGACCAGGAGCTTAAAATTTATGCGTACAAAATCATGCTTTTTAATGTACAAAATGCTAAGGAGGTCTATTTGAATATATATATATTTCTCCTGGTGACAAACTGACTGTGGATTTGAACAGCCTTTAAATAATTTGTGCAATGCACAGTAGCATCCTCGAGTCCCCATTAAATTTCACTGGCCAAGACTCCTAATCAAGCAGTGCTCATGGCTGCAGCTGCCTGACCAAAAGGCTTCACAAGTGCTGGTAGCAGCAAATCTTCTCCATATTGCAGCTTAGTCACACAGCTTCCTGGGGTGTGGGAAGGCACGTCCTATAATCTATGATGGACTGTTGGGGTGGTATTCAGTTGGCATCTCTCCTACTCCAGTTTTTGGGGTTATTTTTGCTAATTTTGGGAACTTTACCACAGGGCAAGCATGGAGCTAAGGAGAAGAAACATTATGAATTCTTGTAGTTGGTTTTGGGTATTTAGATTTTCATTGCCCCTTGAGACCACGCTTACCAATTTTTCATTTACTGAACACAGTTTTTCATTAGGAATTTGACATTCATTAAGCACTCCCTTTTGTTGTAATGGCGTGATGGCTCAAAGTCAACTTAGACCTTGGAGGTTGGGCATGATTTTGTGGTACCAATTATGTGTCAATTATTTGTGTTTGGGACAGGAGCAGGTGGTTACTAGAGAGAAATCTGCTCTGATTTCTCCTGGTGATTGGGCCCTGTGGCTGTGCCACACTCTGACAGCCCTGGGCTCTGGGTGGCTGCGGAACCTCCTGCTCTGCTCCTGTGCAATGGGTGTTGCAGTGCTGCAGAGCTGGGGCTGGCACTGCCCCTCTCAGAACAGCAATCACTTTCTAAATGCAAATGTGTCTAATACATGTGTTGAACTAGAGACATGAGTGAAATCATTTATGCAATGAGGTCATTATTGGGTTAGTATTGAAGATTAGCGTTGCTCAATCATACGCAATTTTTTTTTAATGGAAATGTGGAAAAATGTCCTTTTCTTCCCAGCTCACATAATTTTTCACAGCAGTCTCCTGTGTGCTTCACAAAGATAGCTGCAAAATAAAATTTGATAGATCACTTCCAATTCTTTTTGTCTGTTCATATTTTGTATCGTCCATGAAGAACCCTCATAAATTTTTCATACATAAGATGAAGAGATTTATCATAAAAGAGAAAGATTTATTATAAAAGACTCAAAGCAGCCTTATATACCATCCACAAGAAACACAAATGTAGAACTTACTATTGATATAATATTTTAGAAATAATCAGCTGATTATAGCTGCTCTGTCACAGAGCGGGAGGGATGCTTTGTGTAAAGGCAGAGTTAAATCACTGAAGGCACAAATGTGATGTGGTTGTTCCTAACGATCTGTGGAGTGCTGGAGAGGTAATCAAGTCACTTGTGCGTGGAGTGACTGCAATGCCATCAGATGGCAACTGCTGCCATCCCAGGGCACAAGCTTTGCATGTGCAATGTCAGCTGTGGCAGGGGGACAGCTGGAGCCCAGAGCTCCATCCTCCTGCACCCAGAATGTCACTCAGCTCTTCCATGTGTGTGTGTGTTTGTTGGAAATTACCATTTGTGTGTGTTACACAAAACACACGTGCCTCCACATGTAAATCCAGATTTCTTTTAGACCAAATGGAGAAGATTTGTTTAATCAGTCTCCACAGTCCCAGCATTTTACTGAGAGAGCATGCTAAATACCTGCTGTAAATCTAAAGTTAGAAGGCAAGATTACTAAGTGAATAATGTTTCTTTCTATTCTTTAACTGTAAAATTGGATGGTTTTTTCGTGCTTTTATTTACGTTTTTTTCATAAGCGTTCTGAATTATCCATGGGTATAATGACAATCCTTTTGTCATAAACTGTGCAATAATACATCTGTTTATATTTTTACTTTTAAAATGTCTTGCCTTTCTAGCATTTCAAGTTTCTCAAAACACAGGCAAGCAAGACCAAGCAGTTTTAGCTGAAAGATAAAGTTATCTATTCTTATAGTGGGGACATAATAATTTTAAAAGTAAATTATGTATTATACCTTTTTTTTTCATCTTTTTAATCTTCCTTTTAAAATTCTAAACACTATTTAAAGTGTTTGAAGCCCTGCAATCCTGACTGACTGTGATAATACTTGTATTTCAAAAATGCCTGACTTTGGCAACAACTCATAGAGGTTGTGATTGTTACCTTCCATCTTTATCCTTCCTTCCTCTCACCTCCCCCAGTTTGATATCTCTCTCTTACAGGAAGCATTCAAGCCTTTATCTAACGTCTTCTACCTTTATTTTTGAAAGTAATAAGAAAATTAGAACAGAAAAGCTGTGTTTTCATATGACTCCATCATACATTGAGATCTACCTTCTTCTCCTTTTTCTTATATCTTGATAATCCCTTGCTTCCCTCCTGCAGATGAACTAATTTGCATTCTTTAATTGAATTCACTTGCTGTTAGGGATAAAGACACTGATAATTTTTTATCTAAACATATGTCTTTAGTACTTTTGTCTTTAATGCACTGTCAACACCAGGTGAAACAGAGAAGGGGGAGGAAACAGAACCAAATCAAACCACGAGGCACCAAATGCTCCTTTTCTCCCATGGGTTTTTGCTGTGGTTGACCAGAGTTATAGAGATGTCCCTCTTTTAGAAACACCTCCGTTTCTTTTGGAAGAACCATCCTGCCAAGGAATTAAAATGTTTTTTTCTTGCCAAAAATTCTAAATTAATAAAGTTAGTTGTTCACTTTTGGACATCTATGCCATATGAAGATAGCAATCTTAATGGTTTAATAAATGATAAATCATGTTAATAAATATCTTTCATGCTTTTTCTAGTTTGCTGAGAAGTTCCAAGAAGTAAAAGAAGCTGCCAAACTTGCAAGAGACAGATCTCAAGAGAAAATTGAGACCTCAAGCAATCATTCACAGGTTTGTAATTTAGCTTTAATACCTGTACACATACAGGATAAATAATTTAAAATTAAATTTTCAAATGGACTATGCCAGCTTCTGGCAGCCAGCTAAAGTATATAAAATAGAGATTGCTGAAGGTAATTGTCAGTTACTGGACATTAGCATTGTCAGAGGAATATTTTTCATCCCTCCATGCCCTTTACTTTCATTTAAATCTGATTTTTTTTCAGCAGTCCTTCAGCTGTTACAACTTTTTTAATAACAGGGAAAGCCATACATCCTTTGATTTGTACTGTTAAACATAGTTTGAGTCACTGGGAAGTAATTCAGTGCAGTGCTTCAGCAGACAGTAAATGAGATTCATCGAGGTCTTTCTTTTTGTCATCTGTCCAACCCACTCCTGTGGGCTTTGGTTTGCTGACTTTGTGTCCAGTGTTCCCTTGCCAAGGGGTGTCTGGTGGCAGCTGTGCTGAGGGAGCAGGGGCAGTGTTTTGGGGGGTGGCAGAAGGCTGTGGTTGTGTATCTGCAGATACACTGTCCTAGGCAGCACCCCCAGTGCCTCAGTGTCCAGCCAGGGCTGGGTTTCCTGCCTAATGAAGAAATTGAGTGTTGTCCCAGTCTCTCCCTATAGTTGGCTGTATTTTTGTGTGTATTGCTTTAGGTAAAAGTGAACCCTGCTCAGCAGGTGTTCCTGGGCTGGTGTTTGGAGGAAAGTTGGACAGATTTTGATCAGGGAGGAATTCAGATGAATGATCAGAAAAAGCTGCTGGATGGTTTTAGTCTTGCAGCCAGCCCCATTTGTGGGGCCCACAAATATCCATCTGAGTGGCTGAATTTGAATACTCATTTTGTAAAGACTTTGCTCATGGTCTTTGTAGTTCACTCTGTTTGTTCTCTGTTGGTGGTCAGCACCAAAGCAGTGTGTGAACAGTATGTCTTTGGAGGAGCAGTATAATTTTTGTTGGTTGTTTGTACTTTGTGTGTTTTATTGTTTCATTATCTTAAAAAAGCCAAACAACTTTTAGAAAACACAAGCCTTATCAGGGAAAAAAATCTTTTTAAAAGTTTTGAACACTTTAAACTTCCCTTTGTGTATCATTGTAATTTTTTCATTCTTTTTAAACAGACCAGCTTTGCAGCCAAGATGAAAAGGGTATGTGTGTGTTACCACTGCTCTGCCAGGAGAGCCGAGGTCTCAGCCAAGTGGTGTGGGATCAAGATTACAAAGAAATTGGTGTTGTGGTCTTGCAGGAGATGCAGGAGACACCCAGTGTTCGTTTGTGTGTTGTGCTGCAGGAGTCTGGACGTGAAACACCATCTTCCACTCGAGCTTCAAGTGTGAATGGCACCGACGACGAGAAGGCATCACATGGTGGCTCTGCTGAGGCACATCTCAAATCTGAGAATGATAAATTAAAAATTGCTCTAGCCCAAAGGTGAAGTTCATGTAGAACCTAAATTGCATCGGAAGAGTGTGCTGTAATTATCTGATAGATAATGGTATTAACAGAAATTACTCAGATTGTAATTAATTTAAAATGGTGCCGCAGAATGGATGAATGAACAGATTTTAGCAAGTACCTCCTGGTATCCAGTTGAGAAATATTTCCCATTTCATTTCTTCCTGATGTAGTTTGTGAAGAAATAAGCTCCCTTTTAATTTTGCTGATGCCAACTATTATAACCATCTTCTTTCATGAAGTTTTAGAACTACAGAAATAACATTAAAGCCATAGGGGAGCAATTGCTGCTGATAACATGTGAGGCAAATCTTTCTTCCTCTTTGAGTTTGCTACACTTACTTTGATGAAAATAGATATGGATATTTAAAATTATGAAAGGGAATGAACTCAACCATAAAAAGTTGAAGTGAGAAGTATAATTTCATCAGAGTGCTTGGAAATCTTAGGGGATATGTCTAAATTGTGGACAGAGGCCCTTGAAATCACATTTTTTGCTATTTGCTTTGATAAATAATTTTAAAATGCTGAGAAGAGTAATTTGCAGCTGTAGTGAAAGTACAGGCATTGCAATATGCAAAGTTACAACATTAAAATAGAATAATTCTCTATTGGGATCTTGCCTTTTCTGCCTCTTGCATGTGAATGTGTATCTGTGAATGGAAACCAAATCTAACAAGATCAAGCTACTCCTTAAAAAGGTATTTAAAAAACAAAGCATTACTGTAAGCAACGTTATCCAGTGAGCAATTCCAAGGTTGCATATATTGTGTTTGAAGTACAACATCTCTCCTTATTGACATTTCAATAGCTGAACCTGTTTCAAACAGTAATGTTAGCTCATTCCTCCTGCTGAAGACACCTCCACAGGCAGGCAGCAAGTAGCACACAGGGAGTTTCAAAGCCCTTCTCCCGTTCACCTCTAATCTTGTGCTCTGTGCTGCAGCTCGAAGCTTTGGGGAATGAGTAGTTTAATTCTGCAGCATTATGTAACACTTTTATAGTTAAGAGTCAGCATTAAAATAAATTCAAATATAGATCATGTCAACCCCCTGAAATCTTCCATTTGGAATTGCTGTGCCATCTGCAGATGTGCAGAGTGGCTGTGTTGCAGGGGTGCCAGGTGCCCAGCCCCAGGTGCTGCAGCCACACAGCTCAGGAGGTGACAGGGACCCTGCCATGGTGATACCCCTGTGTGCAAATGGGCTCCTGGACCCTACAGCCTGCTCTGACAGCAGGGCTTTTGTTCCAGACACAAGCCACTGCTGCTGGAGCTGGTAGATCCCTTTGTTTTGACAGAGACAGTCAAATTAAGGCTTTTGTTCTCTGTAGGCATGTAATGGCTAAAGGCAATTACACACATCTGAGTGCTCTTCCTCTTATTGCAACGAATTAGTGGTGGACACGCCGTGGTGGGGGGGTGTTTGCACACAGGTAAAGAATAACAACTCACAGGAGTGCAGGGTGAAACCACCTCACGTGTCCTGTTGTTCTCAGTTCATCCAACGTGAAGAAGTGGGAGACGGAGCTGCAGTCGCTGCGGGAGAGCAACGCGCGGCTGTCCACGGCCCTGCAGGAGTCTGCGGCCAGCATCGAGCACTGGAAGAAGCAGTTCTCAGCCTGCAAGGAGGAGAACGACCAGCTGAGGGGAAAGGTAGCAGAACACACCCACAGGAGAGCCTCCCCTCCGGGCAGGCTGCTCCCACGGTTGCTCTTTGTTTTGAATCTCTGCAGCTTTCTCGCTGTGTGTGGTAGGAGATGGAGTTGTCTTTGAAAAGGGAGGTGGATGGGGAGTTCAGGCAGCTGCTGCCCTCTGTACACAGCCTGCAGGGAGGGAGCAGAGGAGCTGGGGCATCATGTGAAGTTCCCTACTTCAGGATTTGGGAGACTTGGTGTCAGCAGGGCTTGTTGGCTGGTGTGAGAAACCAGAAAGGTTCTAAAAGTGGGGCTGCTGTTGCGTATCCCTTTCGAAGTTCACTTAAATACTGCCAGATATGGATGAGCAGAAGGAGAGGTTGTGGCCTGGTTACCCACAGGACCCCAGCCTGGGAACCACTCAGTATTAGAAGCAAATCCCAGCAGCGTGCAGGGGAATGAGGATGTGAGTTATTTCCTCAGCACTGTGGGCTGTGAGCTGGGTCCTCCAGCATTAACATCTGGCACATCTTATCCAGAAACCTGCCAACAGGCATCATCAGAAGCCTTTTCCCCTTCATTACTGAGCACATTTCTCAGTTGTGTAAGATGGAGGGTTAGCAATGGCTACAGCAAAGAACAACTCAGAAGTTTAAATCTGTGAAGTCTGGGTTTACAGTTGTCATTGGTACCATCTCTCAGATAATACTGTGCTACCTGCAACAGCCCCTATGGGCACAGGGGATCCTGGGCATGAGAGATCCTGCTTTCCATGAGCACTGCTTTTGCAGGGATATTGTCACCCTATTCATCCTACATGGTTTTGGAAAAGCTGGATCCTTTTCCTGCTGCTTAAATGGATCACTGGGACATTTGAAGTAGAGGGCAGATTGTATCAGTCTGGTGAGGATATATTTTTGTTTAGTGCTTGCTTTTGAAGAGGTAAGGAATTTAATGTATTTTTGTGTGTCAGTAGGCTGCTAGTAATATTTCAGTGTTGGAGGTGGTTTGGGTTGTTTGTTGGCACTAAAAATCCTTGTGGAACAACCTTTTTATCCGAGACTAATACTTGCTGTTTATTCACTTGTGTTTTATGGGTGCACAGTGATAACACAGAGATCAAACCAGAGCTGTATTAACTGATGTTACATTAACAAATTAATATTAATTGTTACATGATTTGGGTTCCTATATCCAGTCTCTCTTGTGGATAGGGGAGAAGTGAGACTGGAACAGTATGTTATGGGAAAATACCATAATTTGCAGGGTAGTTATTTCCCTTTCTGTACTATTGCAGGGAAAAGTTGTTCTCATCAACACCTGCCACATCCCAGTAGCTGTACTAGAGAAGAAGAGATTATTAAAACACCACTTTGCTGCCTCTTCAAAGTCACCATGCTGGTGACCAGCCAGACTGTGCAGCAATGCTGCCTGTATAATGTGCTGCCTTTCTCTGTACAGGGAGGTTTTCTGAGGTTTCCCCCAAGCAGGTTCTTTGCTCAGTGCTCACACTGCACCACTGCAGTGCCCTGGGAAGTTCCTTCTCCTTTATTAATTGGGTCAGAAGTTTTTGCATATCGCTTTACCTTCAAACGAGGGAAGTTATAATCCCAAAGCAACACGAAGCTGAGAATTAAAGTACATTCTTTAATGAGCTGGTCCATTGGCCTGTGGGAAGTGCCTCTCCTGGGAGCTGAGTCCAGAGCTGGCAGCAGGAGGTTTGGAGAGAGGAAAGCGCATCCCTGGGCGAGAGAACAAAGCAGCAGATGTTGCTCTGAACTGGTTCTCCCCAAAAAGTTTTGATGTTGTGTCCCTCATACATCAGCTAGAATAATAAGCAACTCCCAAGAGATTTCTTCTCCTTGTTGTGTTAAGAAAACCCATTTCTTGTAGCCTTGTGTTGGCTTCATAGGAATGAAGTGCAGATTTTATCCCCAGTTCCACTTATTTTAGCAGCTTAGTGTTTTGTGCATTCCTGAGTACTTATAGGAGAGACTGTAAGAGAGAATAAATACAGACCCAGGGTTTCCTAGTGGATGTGTGAATTGACTCTTTTGAAGGAAAAATGTGATAATTTGGTTGCAGTGAGTCAAATGCTATGATTTAGGAAACAGATCCCATATCCATTTCATCAGCTGTGCTCTGCCCCAGATTTTCAGAAATTTGAAAAATTTCACCTAATGTCTGACATTTCTTAAAGATTGAAGAACTGGAGGAACAGTGCAATGAAATAAATAAAGAGAAGGAAAGAAATGCACAGTTGAGTAGGCGTCTCCAGGAACTGGAAACAGAACTTCAGGACAAAGAGCTGGTGAGTGCCCTGTGCACAGAAATGGCATTTTCATGTTTGAGTGGGACTGTCTGCTTGTCTCCTTGGGTGTAGATTTATGGAGTGGCTCCCCTACCACCAGAAGCAGGCTGATGTCGTGGGGTGTTGCCTGTTTCTAGGTTTCCCATGTACAGTCCCTTGTTTGGTAGGGTTTCTCCATCCAAGTTTCATGATGTGTTATGTGCTGTGACTGCACACTGTAATTTGTCAGGGGTTAGAAAAGGATGCTTTTATGGACACAACACTTGTCCTTTTAGAAGAGCCAGTGGTGAAACGTGGTACCCAGAGCCAGAGAGATGCGTGCTGAGAACAGATTCATTTGACTCTCTCCATGCCAAAAATTCCCACAGACATCAGGATTGCTGATAAAAAGACATCATTTACAAAAAAATTGGTCATTTGTGGAATAAGTCCTGTTTCTTTTTCTGGATGGCTTGTAATTTGCAGCTTTGCTGGTTTATAGCCTCACTCTGATCTCAGGACTAATGCTAAGAGTGAGAGAAATTCAGATTCATCTAGAGTACCCCAGTTTGTCATTTTTGACATTACAGGGTGTTGATTTTTCTAAGGAGTATGATGGCTTGGAACCCCAAAACAGTGGGGGAAATAATGGGAAACTTTTTTTTCCCATTGTCACAGTGACCAAATGCTCTGTGCTGGCAGAAGAGGAAAAGCAGTGCAGTAAAGTTTGCCATGTGCCATTACAGCATCACTGCTGGTGCTCTTAAAAGCACTGCTGTTAAGGGGTTTAGTGGTGGTGCAAGGAAATAGTTCAGGGAGATGGATTTTGATGCACTGTCATAAATATAGTGTTTTTCAGTCCTATATTTCAAAGGAAAATGTAATGCTGTCTTCCCAACCTTTCTGTGGCAATAGCATATATAACAACCCTTATTCTCTCCTAAAATTCTCAAGATTCATGTTTTTACTGTACCAAATGAACCAGAAAATTGATTGACTTGTGAATTTTACAAGCCTGTCTTCCATTTACACTGAAAATATACTAACTTGTTTTAAAAACTCATGTTTACATTAGCATGTTCTTGATTAGCTCTGAGCTACCCATAAGTAATCTCTCATGGTCTGGAATCCAAACCCACATGAAGTCTGATCATGGCATTGCCATGTAAGAGAAGCTGCTGACACCCTTCTCATGTAGGGGATGCTTGTCCATGTAGTGGTTCCTCCCCCAAATCCACATCTCTCTGATTTTCAAGGCTCCTGTGTGGAACAGTGTCAAATGCTTTGCACAAGGCCAGGTAGTCCAGGGGTGTACCCCTGCATTCTCTGGAGATCATCACCTGCGTGGGCAGTTTCTGGAGGAGGGTCTTGCACTTTTTTTCGAGTCAAGTTGTCTTAATTTCCAACAGAGACGTGGATTCCTACTGTTACTCTTTCCATTAACTCCCTTCATCAAGTCTGCTCAGTTTGGGTAGTGAGGCCAGAAGCAAATACAGATTTTGAGGGAGGGGGTGGGTGGTGGTTCTCAGAGGTGTGCCACTGAGGAAAGCCCATGACACCTGTGTTCTCTAATGATGTCTCTGTATGTGCAGCTGGTAAAGCCACTGGCCTTTTTTTTTTTTTTTTGCTGTCATACATCATTGAAATTGTCTAATTTGCTCTTTGCTACCATCTATAAATTGCTTGTAGCATTACAGCCATTCAGATTTCTCTGGTATTTAATACAGCTTTTGCATAGTTATATGGTTTAGGTTAAGATTTTATTAATAGAATTCATGGAATTCATGCAAGAGATTGGATTACATTGCCTGTTTTAGAAATGCAAATTAAAAAATTCAGTGGAAAAATGTATTCTTGAAGAAAATTATCAATTTTAGAATGCAGGCAGGTTATTTTGATTATTTTCCATCCAAATACTGTGCGGAATACAATAAAATATGCAAAGCCATTTCATCTTTTCAAATTTTCATTACGTTTTAAATTGAAGCTTGCACTAATATTTTTTCTTTTATGTTTTCAAAGGAACTGGAAGAGCTCCGAAAGCAGGGTGAAATTATACCAGAGCTAATGTCAGAATGTGAATCTGTATCTGAACAATTACAGGTACAATTTAGCAGTGAAATTAATTTCAAAATAGTTGGTACCTTTATTTTTTTTTCTCATAGCTGTATGCATTTCTCTGTTCAGACTTCAGTGTTTCAAGGCAAAAGAGCTCCAATTTATAAAAACAGAAAATGCTAATTACATGCAAAATACACAGTGCCATTTCCAGCACAAGAGTGGTTAAACAGCTCCATTGCAGGAATTGGTTTGCTGGGATGATGTAGCAGCCATCTCCTGCAATTCCAGGCTATCCTGTATCCCATGTTTCTGCTGCTCTGGGCTCATGGAGCTGCACCACTGCCACGTGTGTCCAGCGACTCCCCAATTAGGCCTGGGGCTAATTGCTGCAGTGGCACCAGGGAAAGAAGCAGATGAGCATAGCTGCTCACCAGCAGGGGTAAAAGTTCACCTGAAGATGTGTCTGTGTGCTGTGTCATCCCTTTCCCAGGTGCCCATGGTTGAGTGCTCAGGAGCCCTGCCCCAGCCAGCAGCTGGAATTCTGGAATCACCTCCTCGAGTCGGGTCTTGTGGAAGTGCAATAAATTAATCTATGAAAAGAGAGCAAAAATGAGCAGTCTCATGGATGAAGTAAAATCCAATCAATAAATAAGCCATCCCGCAAAGTGGAATTTTAAAAAATATCAATAAATCCCAAAGTGCTGAATAAAGCAGCTTGGTTCCACAGACAGTATTTTCTAAGTTTGTTTTTCCAGGTTAAACCACCATAGGTAATTCTGTATGTAATTGATGGCACGGTGTCTTAATTCTGCAGCTGTAGCAATGACAGAAATGTATGCACAGTGAACGATTTAAATCCAGCTGAATTTGAAGATATCAACCAAATGACAAAGTCTGATGCAAAGCATCTTTCCCAGTTAATCTGTGTCCTTTCCTGTGTGGGCTTTTAATCAGACACGCTCATGTCAGTTGCTCTCAGAGGTGCTTGTGTTAACCAGTTTACAGAAGTTCCAGCAAACTCTCACAGCCCAGCTGTCATTTGTTGCTTTAATCTATGAAATGCTGCTCATCCTTCTTCTCTGTGATTCATCTTATTGTCTCTTTTGTCTTTAAGGCTGCTGAGAAAAAGAACAAAGATCTTGAAGAGAAAGTCAGAACGCTAAGGACAGAAGTCGAAGAGAACAAACATAGGCAGACCAACCTTAAAACTGAATTAAAGAATTTTTTAGATGTACTAGACGGGAAGATAGATGAATTACATGATTTCCGACAAGGACTGTCTAAACTTGGGGTTGACAATTAGATGGCAATAGATCTTTTTTGTAATCTAAGGTCTGGATGTTTGATGTTTTGTTGATTCCCAAACGTGTGTTTTACAAAATATAACTAGAATGTTCCACTTACTTGCATTGGTTTTGTACATAGAGGCTGAAAATTTGCTGTGGGGTTTTTTTTGGTGGGTTTCTTTTTTTTTGTTTGTTTGTTTATTTACCAAACCAATTGTGCTGCTCACTGAATTCTGTTGAGATTAGAAACTTTCTATATTGCTGCTCTGGCTTTGTGGGGTTGGGAACAGGTAGAGGGTTCTGTCTCAGGAATCTGGAACTAGATCTACCTTAAAATGAATATGCAGTTAGTTGTTGCAGGGAAATTTATATCTTTCTTAAGGGCTGTTGCAACCATAGAAACAGAAAAGAAGTCTTTCTTGTCTGGACTATCAGCACTCTTAGCAGAATTGACTTTATTCCGTGGTGGAGCAGAGAGATTAGCTGGAGCCCCTGCAGGTTGTAAAATGTGGCTGTGATGAGCTGCAGTCAGGAGAATCACTTCTCACAGATACCAGTGTCTTTAGGGACCATGTCAGTCAGGTCTGATTCACCAAAAAAATGCAGTGGATTTCAGATAGCCTCTGACAGAGGTTTCATGTGCTTGCCTGGACCCATACAGCACAAAGTCAACAAGGCAGAAATGAGTTTCAGCTCTTGAAGTCATGTGTCTTACTAGTCAGTGAGGACAGTTTCTCTTGCTTAGCAGCATCACCTCCTCTGGCCTTGAGTTTTAAACCCGTATAGTTCCATCATTATGTGCATCTCTGAAAAATGCCCACCTGAGTCTGGGGACCAGATATTAATTTTTAAAAGTGATTATATTGCTGGTTTGTACAGGACTCGTGCCCCTCTGTGTGCAACTTAAATGTTGTTGATTGACTGCAGCAGTGAGGAAGGAGACATGGATCTGAAAAACATCATAAGGTTACTGGAAGGTGTTGCTCAGAAGCAAATTTCTGCCCAGGAGACTGGCAGGGCAATGGCCATGTGAAATCAAAGTCCTTTCCTATGATTTCTGCATTCCCTGGCAGTAGGGTAGGAATTAGTCACCAAGTTAGATTGTACAAAAAAAACTCACCTCAACCCGAGAGGCAGAAATGTTCTTTTATTCTTGAACTGGTTATTCAGCAGCTCTAAAAGTGTTTTGAGAAATGCAAGGTCATACCCTGGCCTTCAGTGAGAGCCAAGTTCAGTTCATCACAGACAGGGATGTAAAAAGGGCCAGAGAGGAGAATCCAGCCCAAGCTTTGCTCTTTCCCCTAGAACTTCCTTCAGCTTCTTTCTCCATAACCTGTTTTGAGAGTGTTTACTTGGGATCTTAATTAATTCAGGAAAGTACTTTTGTGTATGTGACATCGTTATTTGCTTGATTCAGACACCAGCTTGGTTAAGCACTGTGTTAGTGCTTTCCAGCAGTGACTGATCTAAAATGGCCATGCTTTTCTTGGAATTTCAGAGCTTTTTTCTTTTTTTGGCACATCTTGATTATTAAAGTGACCTTTAAGAGGAAGGTGGGTTGTATATGAAACATGCATTGAATACTTTTTTGCAGATGAATATATAATCCCATGGTGGAGATAGGATCTGTCTGCAATTGTCCCTTGAATTTTCATTTCTTCTGTTACTGTTGCATTATCTTCATTTCCTGTTTTTTAGAATGGACTTTGAGTATTTTTACTTTTACTCCTTTGAATTAATTGGATGTAAAGCTAGGACCTTTCATAACCGTTATGACCATTTAAGTCTCTTTTTAAAAAAATGGTTTAGGCTGTTGATATTTAAAAATAAAAGTAAAAATCAGGTACATAGCATGTAGGCGTGTGAAAATTAGACTTTGCCAGCATGGAAGATTCAACAGTTGCATAATGTGGGGTTGGATCAAACTTCTCAAAATTGAAAATTACGTCAGAAACTGTGTGGTTGTGCACAAGTAGTCTCCATTTTTAGTATTTTTATTTGATAGAAAGTCAGATATACACCATAATTTAGCAGGCAGCTCATCCTGCTTCTCCTCCCATGCTGCTTTTTGGTCCCTGCATTAGCTGAGAACCACAGGATAACACAATTAAGAGCTGCAAGCAACACTGGCAGTCAGGACCCTACTTCTCACAGTGGTTCATTGCTTTTGTACCAAGGACCTTGCTCTATCTTCCTTTTCCTGCTGAGTAAATCTTAGGGCTTCTCTCTTTGTTTCAACATAAATTATGTTTTTAACATGATACTGAGTAAAAGGATGCAAAAGACTATGTGAAAAAATTACATTATTTGGCTTAGTCCACATCTTTGTTTTCCACTTTAGTCACGTCTATCTCAGATCCAGTTCATTAGGAATGTATTAAGCTACTCTTAAATTGCAAGAGAAGTGTTTCCATGGGATTGCATCGATTAAACAGATGGAGTTTGATGGTGGCACATTAAGCCAGTGCATAGCTGTGACACAGGCAGTTATTTCTGGGTGCCTAGTGCCCACCAGAGGAACAAGGGAGTGTCCCTAGAGAAATCCCTGCCCTGCCTCTTCTGTCTTACCCCAGATGTATGTATTACATATCTGATGTTGAGTTGTTAGGGATGCCTGTACACAGCTTTATGCTGTGGGAAACTGTCCTTCAAGACTCCAAGGGCTTGTTATAATTGCCTTCTTTCATTTTCCTTCCCAACAGCAGTAAGTTGAGAGCTTCTACATATAATCACTTAAACTCCCCCAAAACGGCATCTCTTTTAACCTTTCCATCTCTTTCTTTTTCCTCATCAAGAGAAAGAAAGCATGACAGTGGATGCTCTCAGGAGTGGTTGGGCACCAACTGCAGCTGCCCTCTCCAGCCTGTCCCTGTCCCTGCCCCAGGGGACCGATGGTGTCACACACTGCTTATTCCTTGGTGCTCTCTAGTGGCCCAGCACTAACCTGTGTGCCAAACTGAGAGCCCCACACTGCTCCTCTGAGACTCATCCCAGCACGAAATGCCTCCTCTGCCCTGATGAGAGCACCAGGACAGCCAGCCTTCCCCCACCAAAATGGACACACCATCCTATGGATGCACTGAGCCTCCTTTTGTGCACAGTTGGAATTTCACCTCTCCCTGTGGCCACCCTGAGTTCAGCTGGCAGACACCTGCTTAGGGATGGCCCCAAATACTGCCAGGGTCAAGAAATACTTATCACTGTCCAAGAGAGGATCTGCAGAGTTTGGTTTTGTTTATTACACAGTGCTGGGCTAATCCTGGTTTCCCCGTGCCTGTCAGCAATGCCTTGGTCAGCGCCCCACTTCCACCCAGCCTGAGCACAGGTTCATAGGGGTCTGTACCTCACCTTGGGTGATCATGAATTCCCTTTGTGGAACAGAAATAGGTTTCTCCCTCTAGGTAGTTTTTATGGCAGGATCTCTCCTACCTCACTGACATGATCTTTCTTTAAACAAAGGACATGTGCTTGGCACTTCCCATGTGGGTTTCTGTCAGCTGCACCCCACAGGTCCTGCTGTGGACCCGATATTTTCTGAGCCTGAGCTCTTCCCAAAGAAAACTGTTGAAAAGTTTCCCTTAAGAAGAGCTCTGGCTCAAAAAATATCAAGTCCACATCCTGCCACACCACCTGTCCTGCCTGCTTGGCCCTTGTGGCATCAGCACCCCGGGAGCTTCAGCAAGAAACATCTGTGCTGGCCTCCTGTGACACCAGCACAGAGTGTGTCTTACTGACCTCTCTGGGTGAGATGCTTCTTTGAGGTGATGTTAGAGCTGCTGAATAATCCTGGGGTTTGAGGGGTTTTGACAAAATGAGAAATAAACAGGTATACCTTGTATTGCATAAAAGCAAAAGTGACAATAAAATGGATAGAATTATTTTCAAGGGGAAAGAATGGTCCTTCCATTAGATATATTATGTCACATTTTGGAAAAATACATTAGTCTCATATTAGGAATAAATTATTTCAAAATGAAAAAATGAAACTTTGTTGCACAGCTCAGAATAAAGAAGGTTAATCCTTTGGGATTTTTATTATTTGGCTGAACCTTTCTTTGACGATTTTGACTCAGTAAAGGAGACACCAATTAGGTGTAGACAGAACACTGCAAAGTACTGCATTTGCTGAAAATGCACTCCTAGCCCAAACAAATATTTCTGAAGCTAAGTGAGCTCACTGGAAGAAAAATGTCTTTTCTTTAAGAAATTCAACACCACCTGTCATTTTCTGTATCCGAGCATTCAAAAGATGCACTTTTAAAAAACAATTTTACACTGGGTGCCAGAAAACAAATGTTATTTAGAAAATATATTTTTTTCTGGACAAACACCTGATTTGTTTTTTATGTGAGCGATTTAGGGAGAACAATTTTTTAAAGCTGCTGGGTGAGTTAAGGTGAGCAAGAAGGGTTTCTTTTCTGCCTGCTGTCCCTGCCACTGCCATTGTCTTACAAGGGTACCAGCCAAAGCACTTGTGGTGCTAAGGCAGGGGCTCACTTGCCCTGTCCAGTGTTTGCTCAGTTGCTTGTTGGGCACAGGGAACACACATCCCACTGGCAGCAGGGCACAGATTGTCCATAGACTTCTGCTCTCTTCTCTACACTGTTTATTTTTTTTTTTCCCCAAGTGTTCATTTCTTTTCTTTATTAATTTTTTTTGCCATCTTTGGCTGCATAAGTGACAGAAGGAAAATTCCCTGTTACTGTCACCACCTTGCAGTGGTGGGAGTTTCTCAGCTACAAGACCATGTTCTTCCTTAGATTCTTCCAGAGTTATCTTGGCAAAACTCTTCAAAGCATCAACGGCTTGTAAGGAATATGGTGCTGTCTTCCTGAGCCTATGGATTAACAAAGATAAAACCCCTGTCAGGGTGAAATGTCTCACTCAGCTTAATGTGTGCCCAATGCTAAATCTGAATGGAGGGGTTGTAAGGGAGGCAGCAGCAGCAATTTTTTTTTTTTTTGGCTATTTCAGCAGAAATTTCAGTGTAAGCTGTGCTTTGCCCATGAGCTGTGGATGTTCCAAAGGTCTGGATGGCCACACCAATCCACCAGCTCACCTGCCTTTGTCCAGGCAGTTCCAGGCTTGTCAGGCCTGGAAATATCAAAAAGTCCTCAGCATATCACACAGGTGGTGGTGTGAGGGATGGAAGGGCAAAACCACACTCACAGAGCTCAGAGAGCATTGCAGCCACGGCTCTGGTTATGGGCAGACACTTCCAGTCAGAAATGGGAAAAGCTGTTCCTGTCCCACAGGGCCTCAGCAGTACAGGGACCTTGCAGAAGGGCAGGTCCAGCTTTGGGGAGGCTGAGGGGCAGCAAGGACTCCCAGGCTGGGCTGGCAGGGTCTGCTTGTGAGCACGATTTAGCAATGGTAAGACAGAAAGCTACCCTAAGGTAATTTTTCTTTCCATGGCTCGTGTTCAACAAGCAGCTGTGTGTCAGGCAAAGCAATACTCAGCCACAAGGTGAATCCAGACACACCTGCAGCCAGAGAGCCCCAGCTGGCCCACACAGCCTGGCCAGGGATGCTGTGCCTGCAGTCCCACACCCCTGGGAGCTCAGCAGGGCTTTAGGCTCACTGTTGGAATGTAAACCTGATGTGAAGTTTGCACATCTTAAATACCATTCTCTGCAGTAAATGATGAGGTACCTGCAGTGAAATAGAGTCAGGAGGTGAATGATAAATGGGATGAAGCTGCTTCCCAAAGGAGGGCTCTCCTGTGGGCAGAGCTGGTCCTGGCCAGGAGGGCTTTGCTTGCATCCCTGGGGGATGTTGGGTGTCCAGCCTTTGATTTTCTACTATGTTTTGTGTTAGCTCTTCTTCTTTTTTTTTTTTTTCTTCTTTTCTTTTTTTTTTCTTTTTTTTTTTTTTTTTTTAAGCAGGTAGCCTGAACATACAGTCTTCAGATGAAGGTGCCTATACCTCCAAAAATTTTATATGCACATTTTGAAAGTTAGTTAATTTAGTTACCTAATAATAATAATAATAATAATAATAATGATATATACAAGAAAGGCACTTGAGAAAAATCTGTCTGCTATTGTATTTTTGTTTGGGTTGGATTTGTTTGGTTTTTTTAACACTGGTCAGCAATAATTTTTTTAGCCATATACTAGCTAAAAAGACCGATATGTAAGATTTGTGAACTAAGCTTCTAAGTTTGCAGGATTTTGATTAACCTGGGTATGTGATGAGGAAGCTATGCTCAATAAAAGAGTATTTTGCAGCATTTAGATGTATTCATTTAATTGCCTAATAGTGATCATGAACATAATATTCTATAAAGCTCATCATGAATGACAAACAAAGCACATCGTTTTTAACATGAATATATCCCTTGTAGTTGAAAGTTCTGAGAGTGTACTAGTGTGGTCTGCTATACCAAAATATTTAGATTATTATGAGATTTTAGTATTAAGGATAAACATACACCCTGTTTTTACTGTTTCAAGTAAAGTTTAGTGAATGACAATTTGTTGATATACAACTGTGGGAAAACACTGCAGTGCTCTAAATGTATATTTTTATTTGGTTTTATTATATTTAGTATATGTTTCAATGAAAACTGAAGTGTTTACTGCAGTTGGATCATTGTAAAAACATCTCTTACCTCATTTTGTCTGCTGTAAAAAAGTACTATCCTCTTTTTTTTTCTTTTTTCAAATTGACCATAGACAGTCAATGTTAATATTTAGACTCCTAGTAGCAGTAAATGCTGGGTTTTATATCTATAAAATGAAGACTTGATTTTTTTCTTTATGAATTTATTATATAACTTTGTGATTTTTATCTGATTTTATTGTAACATAAAGTTGTTTTATGTAAAAATATATAGTTTAAGTAAAATCTGTTGTCTCACTGTCTTCATTGACTTCAGAAAATTAATATCTTTGAGGCTGCTAGTCTGAATATGTCATTTGTCCTTCTGTCCTTTGATCAGAAGAATGTGATTCTGGTCTATATGTATGGAAATCTCAAGAACTCTTTTTTCTAGAGGTGGAACTTTAAAATGTTTGTCTTGCTTCGCTTTGTTCCATTAGCCATCAGAGGGGGTGAAGGATTAGTGGTACTTACATGACTGGAAAAGTAGAATCTATAAATATTTGGAGATGAAATTTCGGATTTATTGTGTCCTGGGAGAGGCCCATTGCCAGGAAACAGCTTTTTGTTGCCCTGTTTGAGGTATGCTCAGGACAGAAAACCCTCCTGCATTTCCTGTAACTGATGCAACTGTCCCTGGTGGCAGCTGGAGCTGGTACTGTCTCTGGAGAAATGACCTGGGACTCAGGATGAAGCCTCTGTGTTGAAACCAGGGATGTTTTGACACCCATCTGCTGCATCAGCACAGAGCAGGTAAAGGGAGCCTCTCAGGTGATGCTGCTCTCCGAGGTCCCTGCTGCAGTCCCGTGACACCGTGCACACAGCACTGCAATCCCTGCAGGGGAATAGCACTCAAGTCCATCTACAGACACTACCTAATGATGCTCTCAACACTGTTGTGTTCACCATACAGGAGCAGGGTTTCTGTATCTGCACCAGGCCAGGCTCCCCCAAAGAAAATCAGAGGGTTTGAGGATGGTTAAGTGGCTGTGGCTCATCGTGCCTTTGTTACTCTGGGCTACAGGACTGCAAATGTCAGCTTTGGGGTGAGCAAGAAACTCATCTGCCCCTGACCTTTAGTCAGAGCTTTTCTACCAGGAGTCATCAATAGTTCTGACAAGCAGTACAGCAAATTCTTGCAGTCTCTGAATAACCAGGGACTACAAACCAGTAGCTACAAAACCAGCTGATGTGCATGGCAGTAAAATGCAGGTAACAGTCTCTAATTCTTAGCAAAAATACCCCCATTTATCTATTTGGATTTGCATAATTATGAATGTTAGTACAACAGAGGTATCTGTGAGTACATCCCATCACCTACAATTATCAGAAGCAAGCCTCATTCTGCTCCTAGCAAGCTGCTGGTCCCACAGTGGGCATTTCCACTCATCCACATGAGCACAGGGCAGTGCTTCTGCTGTGCACAGAGGTACCTGCTTGGTACAGCCACACCTGGCACTTCTGTGTCTTATTTGCCTCATTAAGCCCAGGTTACATTTTGAGCATCAGAAAGTCTCTGGTTTGTGTGAAGGGCTGCTCCTTGCCAGCTGTTCATAGTGGAAGTGCAAAAGAAACAGGCTGGTCTGGGAGCTGGGGTGAGTGATGCTGCCAGCAGGGATATCTGCTGCTGCTGCTCTCTGTGAACCCCTCATTACCATATTTGACTGAATTCCTGTCAGAAAACTTGGTAGCCTCCTCAGTGGACTGTGTCCTTACACAGTCACCCATTAAAAAGTGTTTTACCTGACAGCAGGCTGTTGAGCTGTGATGTGCCACCTTGGGATGTCTGATGGAAACACGAGGTGAACTTTAAATCAAATGTTTGACTCTAAGTGGATGAACTACCCTTTAATATGTACTCCTTTTGTACACTTTGGATTCCTTCTACAGTATAGGAAAAGATAGGCCATAATTTCCTTCATTTTGGAGGAAATCCCCCAGAATGGCACTATGGGGGAGGCCTGTATAAAGGTAGTACAGGATGAGATTCCTGAGCAGGAACAGGCTTGCTCTCTACATAACATGTGTAGCTGGGGACTAGATTGAACTTATATAAAATTCAACATTATTCAGTCCAACACACTTTTAATTTCCCATGCTTTTCATCTAAAGGCATGTCTGCACCAACAGGGGAAGAAAGGAAGATATGTTAATTACATATTATTAACTGTCTCCCCACTTCCTAGAAGACTTGAGTACTTTTTCAAAATCACTGCATATATTTTCTTTTATTTCTTTTTTACTCCTAAAAAGGAGCCAAAATCTTGTCAAAAATTTTAATTATTTACAATATTAAATATCTTTTACATAATCAGCATTGCCAACCAGAGCAGAAGAGCAGCATCAGTGAGACTAATACATAATGGGCTGTTCTCCTGAGAACAACTAAAATGTTAATGTTAGATATAAAAATGTGTCAGTAGCAGCTGAAAAAGCAAGGACAGGTGATGGCAGGAGCTCAGCCTGATCTGCAGTGGTGGTGCAGCCCTGCTTCAGCCACCAGACCCACTGGAGTAAAGTCCAACCATCCTTCAAGAACTGAAAAAAAAAAAATGCCCTGCCAGGTGCAGTGCCAGGTTTGATTTCAGCGAGCAAGGCTAAAAATGGCCATCCAAAGGCTCGTGAGGCAGCTCTGTGAGGGCTGTGCCAGAACCTGCCACAGCTCTCCACTTTGTCATTAACAACCTCGGGGCAGCACTGCCATGGAGCTGCTCAGGCTGGAGATCTGAGACCTGGTGAATTTTAAAAGCATACCTAACCTTTGCAAGGCAAACATTCCCATCCTCTTGCAATAATGCATTGCTAGGAACGTGTAACAGATCACTGCAGCCGAGTGGTGCTTAGCTCTGACCTCTGCCTCTGAATTTTTCTAACACAGCTCTTTGTGCTGTGAAATTCCCGTTGGGTCTCAAAATTTTCCTGCACATTGAACGTATTTCAATAACTTCAGAAATGTTAGATCTTCTCAGAAGCACTGTCTGCAATGAAATAATTTCCAGATGGAAAACTGTACATTGAAAATTGGAGATTTTTGTGAGCTGACATGAGGCCCAGCTTCTGTTTTTGAGGCTGTAATTCCAGTTGTGCAGGCACAGCAGCAAGACACACTACTGAATCAGTCCTGCTCTATTCTCCACCACAAAATGGATCTCTTAATAAATACCTACCCTCCTGTGTTTGTGTGTAGCAGTGGGTGCATCCACGACCCCAGAGCTAAATTCCATGCAGCTTTCCAGGGCCATACTTCCATATCCATGGCTGGATGCTGCAGTCAGAGTGAGGGCTTAAAACCTCTGAATATTTCTTGACAACGGTTTGCATTTAATTAATCAAGTTTAGGAGCAGATACATCTATTGGCACATGAAGCACGTTGATTTGAATATTTTTGTTTTCCTTCTATGTCCTCTCCATTCATTAGTACTGGCAGTCTATGAAAAAGAAATCTGTGGCTGCTATAATCAAGAGAGATTGAGCTCTTTCTTTTCTCCTGACTTTTCATCATTGAATATGATTTGTTGCATATGTCCTGGATTGCACTTAATGCACGCTGGCTGGAGGGAATTCAGACATTTGGGGAATTATAAATAATAGCAACACTGGCAACCTTTCTGCATCATCATGTCACACTGAAACGTATCAGCTTTCAAAGCTATTTACATTTAGTCTTTTGCCACTTATTTCGCTGCTACCATTAGCCGTGGCTTTAATTTTTCTCTGGATGCAGGTTTGTGTTGTTCATTAGCCTGAAGATTAAAGTTGCAAAACAGGGTGCTGGAGTTCCCTGAAGAACGGAGACCTTTCCAATCCTGTTCATCTATAGCAGTGTTGGGTGCATTTATAAAGATAATCCCTTGCTCTGATACCTGAGAAATTGCAGTGATTCACTAATCACTCGCTAATGCTGTGGAGGTCCCATGGTCACTAGCACAGTCATTTCAGTGGGTGGGGAACGGCTTTAGGACAGGGATGTAAGATAGAGGAATGATGTTTTAAAACCAGAAGGGGAAGAGCAGCCTTTTTCTCTGCAGCAGATACTTGCTCACACAGGCAAAGAGCTCCTTTCGGCAGAGCAGGCAGGATGCACTGCTGGCTCCTCACCCCTTGTGCCCGCACACTTCTCAGGACTCCCATTCCAAGCGGGCGGGCTCGGGAGGAGGGGATGGCGCAGAGCTCCCCACGTAGGCTGGGGAAGCGTAGGCACTGGATCCTATTTCGCTGTCACCTCTGCTTCGCAGGAAGAGACTGTGGGAAGGGCAGTGACTCACTTGCTGATGAATAAGTGATTCAAGCTTGTCTCCAGGAGTGGGACAGACTCATTTCCTCACCCCCAGTGTCTGCCGTGCCCACTGCCATGGAGCCGAGACACACGGATACCACGCTGCTGGTGTCGGAGCTGGCAGCCTTTCCACTCCTTCTGGGTGGGAAGGGGATGGGAACCAGGGGTGGAGCAGAAGCTCAGAGAAATACCTTTGCCAAGGCTCTGCAAAGACACCCGTAGGATGGTGTTTAGACTATTGCCTTGGGATAGAAAAAGGAGCTGCAAATGTCTTTGTGACACTGAGAGGGATTTACTGATGCTCAAGTGGGGGGAACTCCAGTGTCCCAGGAGGACATGGAATTTCTCTCCCAAGCTGCAGCCTGGCCAGCCTTTCCCCAGACTGCTCACCCTCTGGGTGCTGGATGATGCTGCGGGTCAGGGCTGCTTGTGGGCCTTTTCTGCCAGATGGAGCCTGCTAAGGGCTGGCCCCAAGCCAGAGCCACACCAACACGATCAGCTGCAGGCAGCCGCTCTGCGAGGATGCTGTCCCCCCATCCTCAGCACTTTGATGGGGATTTGGGGTGGGAGGGGGATCTAGTGGAAAATGAACAAACACAGTTTTGCTAAACATGTTTTCTAAGCACTTTGTGGCTCGCTCTTACTGCAGGAGCAAAGGCTTGCTAAAGATGGCTTGTTTTACAAAGCATTTTCACAAGTAACTGAGCTGTTAATGTCACTGTTACCTGAGCAGATTTAATTGTGTTGCTTCTTGCTCTCAGCTTAGCGTGACATGCTGAGAATGAAAATCACATACCTTTTTGCCAGGAAAAAATGCCATGCTCTGGAGCAGTTTTGAGTTTTTCCTCCAGGGATGCATTCACATATTGTTCTGAGCAGTTTTTGCTGCCAAGGTTTGCTGTGGCATTTATTAAAAAATGCTTTCAATACCATTCACCTTTTATCACCACCATGGGTTTTGTTGAAATGATGTGTCCCTCTTTCCTACCAATATCACCTTATTATTGCATGTACTGAGCAGATGTGCTCTTGGATGCAAATACAGCTTTTGGAATTAAATCCATGTTTATTGAGTGAGGACATGTATAGCCTTAAGTCCCATTTCCTCCAAAGGGTGCACACTCTTATCTTCCAACTGCTTTGTAGAGGAAGACTGAAAAGAGAAGCATTTCAGCTTTTTGTTAGTTCTAATGAATGCCTTCATACTCATCCTCTTTGTCCCTCTTTCTCCTGGTGTACATGTGCATCTTTTTATTTTAAGGGACAAAAGACAGAAGTGATTAAAGGATGGATCATGGGTGCTGCCCTGAAAATCTTCACCACTTCAAGCCCTTCTGTTCAGACCTATTCCATTGTCCCCACAGTCCCACAGGTGCACAATGTGACACGCTTGCTCAAGCCCTTATAAGTCTGGGTCACTTCAAAGTGTTCATACTCAGAATTGATTTGCTTGATTCAGTACCATTTTGCAGAAAAAAAAAAAAAAGGGTGAGCATTCAGCTTGTGGGCCAGCCCTATACACTGAGCTGGTGGGTTTGCTATGGAGAAGCTTCATAAATCCCAAAAACCAGCATGTCCACAGGAATGCTGACAAATCCCAGGCTGCACTGACACCACCTGCTATGGCCACAGTGCTCTGTGCCCCAGCACCACTGCCACCACTCTTCTCTTGCTGTGATCAAAGCACTGGTGTTTCAAAGTGAAGTTCCTTCAGTCAGCCCAAGTAGTCTTTGAATACATTAGCTTTAAACCTCTGTAAAAATACTGGCAGCTGCTGTCTGGACTGCCCTCATCATAGCTAGAAAGATCATGAGCCACAGTGATACTGATTTATAGAAACTGATCCTTTTACCTCATGACCGGGATTTCCAGAAGATTTGTGCATTATTAACTCTTTAAAGCCAGACAGCTGTATTTTTTCAGTTTAAAAAAAACCCAATTTCTGCAGATGGACAATTAGGGCAGACTATTCCCACCAATGGATTCATTTACTAGCCCAGAGTGAGGTAGTTTGAGAAGGGTGTTTAATGTCAAAAAGGTGTCCCAGCACTTTTGCAGATTAACATTAAACTGGTCTGGTAGAGTGGTTATCACAGATCCAACACATCAGTCCAGTTTCTCCTATTCTGTCCATCAGCCCTTGCACTTTGCTGACAGTGCATGGCACCAGCAGCTGCACCAAACTGAGGGTTTTATATATTATAAATATTGAAGGGAGAAGGCATCTGCTGAAGCCTGAGCTCAAATCCAGATTAAGGCTTCTCCCCTTTTGGCATTTGGAGGTGGTTTTCTTGGGTGCCCCCCAACCTGTGGCACTGGGGCTATTTCATACCCACCCTCCCCTCCACAGCCCAGTGTGGTCATGGTCATGGAAAGACAGAAAGAAAAATCTGAGGGCAGCTTAGAAAGGCTTTTTTGAGTGTTCTTAGATCTGGGCATCTCTCAGAAAACAGGTTGTGGCTTCCCCTGCAGAGCAAATTGAGCCTCAAGGCAGCAGGACATTGATCTCACCTGGCTCAGCTGGGCATGGGCTGCAAACCTCTCCCTGCCACAGCAGCCAGCAATACCAGCAGCACCCCGGGGTGTTTATCTGACCTGCTTATAAAGATTTCCAGTGACAGAAACTCCACCACCTTTCCAGGCAACCTGTCCCTGCACCTCTCTGCTCCCACTGTTTGTTAGAAAGGTTTTCCTACCATTATCCTGAATCATTTCAGCTGTAATTTAAGCCCCTTAACCTCCCTGTGAACACACAGAACAAATTACTTCCCTCCTCTTTGCAGCAGCCTCTTATGTATTTGAAAACTGCTCTCTCCCCTCTTCTCTCTGGGCTAATGCCAGTGCTTTTGGTGTTTACCTTAGCCATGATTCTGACATCCAGGAGAATTGGTGATCCAGCAGTTACTCTGCTGAGGAGGATCCATTAAATTTTGGTGGTGAACCAGGCAGTGAGGATTACTTGATAGAGGAGAAATCTTCTACACCAACCAGAAAATTGCAGCAGCACATTTTCCACCGAGCAGACCTGCTGGCTGTCCAGCAAATGAAATGGGCTTCATAAAACACGTGGGTTCAGCAGTTTCTGAGTGGGTTTTCAAGAATATTTTTCAGCCTGGGATGTAGAGCTCTATTGGACACGAGACCAGACCCAGATGAGCTTCAGACATGGTTACGAAAAAAACCCTTTAAAAAAATCACTGTCCAGTGGTGCTGATCCTCAGACAGCCTCTCCTGAGTAAAATTGCTGCTGTTAAACACACAAAAGCTGTAAGGATTGCTGGAAAAATTGCAGCTCACTTAATTCTCTATGTACCTTATGCTGTGTTCATCTTCCCAGGAATGCAACAGCAGTAAATCAGCAAAGGGCTCTGTGCTGCCATTTGGCAGGAGGTACCAGCCAGGGGAGGCAGCCCAGCCTCTGCACCCTTTATCCAGCTTTAAACAACTGCACCACTGAAGGGCATGGCCTGGGAGAGCTCCCAGCCCCAGCACCACCCCATGGCTGAGCACCCCTTCCACCCAGGGTATCCTTGGGGAAGAAATCTTCGCTTTCACAGGACCAGAATTTGTCTAGGAAGTGCTCAGTATTTGGGGTGGATTTTCAGGGGGCAGCAGGGTGCTGTGGGCACACTGCCATCATGCCCAGCTTCCCTCCATGATATCTCCTTGGGAGAGTTGAGTAACACCTGACAGGTGATGTTCCTTTTGTCTGTTTAGTTTGAGAGCAGTGGACAAAAAGAGATTATTTTTTTTAAAACATCCAAACAGCAGAAGGTGCTTAAACATTAAAAAATGAACCCCCAGCTGCTGCTTCTGCTTCTCGCATGAAAACTGCTGCATACATATTTACTGTGCTGATTAAACAGATCTGCTGCTCTACAGTGAAACTGGGAATTAAAGCACTGTATTTTCAATTTTGTTACCAAATTACAATTCATAAATATTTGGGAAAATCAGGGCATTTACATATACCATTAGTGAGAGTGCAGTTGCTGTATGGCTGCCACTTGCTATCAAAAGCCAGGGTACCATGGTATAAATAATGCTCAGTTCACAGCAGTATCCTAAAATGACAGCACTCTGAATCCACTTCTTCTGTCAAGATATATTTTTATTAAGGGTCAGTATAAACTTCAAAAAAATAACTTGAATCATTTTTGCCACTATCTACCCAAAATAGCAAGAGTCTCTAAATTGAATGTAGCTGAATTTTGAAACAGTCAGCTTCCAGGCACAATGTAAATACCTGCCATTTCTAAGGCCATCAGGTAATTTAAATTCATGAGAGTAGCTATAAACATGTATTGAAGTTCTCAGTGGAGAAATGCAGCCCTGCATTACAGGACTAAATCCTGAACAATATTGTATACAATATTTTGGTTCTTTCTTTCATGTCAACAGGTCATTGTAAATGTAGATGTATGAAAAAACATTTAACATCTAGAAGTTCTCTATACTTAATCTTTCAGCTAAAAAAGTAAACTTTTCTGTAATTACTGCAGTAGCATTTATTTCAAACTTGAAACTGATTTCTCCAATCAGCATTATCAAGCCATCCATAAGTGCACACTTTCTAACATGATAAATGGACTATCCACGTAGTTACTTAGGAGTGAGCTGTATTGGACAAGCAAAATGTTTAAGAATTTTCTGGACAATGGAGGTAGGAGTTAAAAATTCCAGATTATGCTAAATGTTCTGGTCTGCCTCTGTCACCACAGCTTTGCTTCTACTTTAATTTGACAAAAGAGATTTTCAGTTATTTTTTCACTCCTTAAAATTTACTGTGATAGCATTACGTACTGTGTAGTAACAATCTAAACAATGTATGTTTCAATCCAGCATTTTAGCTGTCTTCAGATGTGGTGAAAACACTACATGGTTGAGCCAGGAACACCTATTAGTGCAAGCATAATTTGGAGTATGATTTATCATGCAAAAATATGAATCTGTAGCTCCTACAGAAAATCAGCAGGATTCTTTTACTTTACATTTTGGACTATGAGAACACCACACACAATCACACAGTTCTTTCATTTTGAAGGGGACAGTCTTTTATGATGTGCAAAATGAGACACACCCTCTGTTCCAGTCTGTCCAGCTGGTTAGCTGTCCCATTCTCCATTATTCTGATCGTTGTCCTCCTCTTCTTCAGAATCAGCAGACACTTTCTTAATTCTCTGCATGGCTGCCTTAATGCTCCTCTCCAGCTCATTAGGGGATCCTCTACTGACCTCTCTGTCAGTATCTCGATTGACTTTCCTCAGTTTAACCCCTTGCCTGATGGCAGAGAGGATGTTGTCCTTCACAGAGGCGTAGGGATTTGGCTGCTCCACCTTGCGAAGGTGAACTTCACTCCGCTTCAGAGAAGCCAAAACTTCATCCATGGAACCTGCAACAGACAAACCTGCTGTTACCAGAACAAACAATGAGACAACCACACTTAAGAGGTATGAAGCCCTACCCAAGTGTTCAGGGCTCTTCCTTCAATCTTTGCTAGCAACAGGAAAAAAAACGGTCTGTTCTGGCACAGACTCTTTCAAGCACTGCAACAGCAGGCTCTGGAACTGCTTTTAAAATGCAGTTAAAGCTTTTATATCTTGAACTGAGAATCCAATGCCTCTTCATCATTATATAAGGTTGTGCTCTAAGGAAGAAATTACACACAAAGGACAACGCTCTTTTTCATTACAACTTTATGGGCTTTCAAAAAAATTTCACTGAACAAAAAAAAATCTCTTGCATTCTGTGCTGTAAACAATCCACCATCCCTCCTAGCTTGCCCAGAAGCCTGCTGAGACCGTCAATTGCATTTTTGCTCAGCCAAGAGAGAAATGAAAGGATTTGAGTAGAAGGGCTTTAAAGTACACCACTGAAGACACTGGGAGCCAGATCAGGCCCAGTGCAGGCAGCCCTTTTCTGCATGGACTTAGAAAACAATTAATATTTTACAAGATGATTTAGATCTCAGGTGTATATTTCTGAACTTCAGACCATGAAGGACACCATACTGAGAGCTTTCCCTAGACCTCCTGATACACACTAATTTGTGTTTTACTCCTGCTGACTCTTTGCTGCTTGCTCCAGACTGTCAGACAGGGAGGCTGTTTCCCTGGACAGCAATAGGTCCAGACCATCTGTGCCTCACAGCTAGAAATATTTTTGCCATGCGCAGTGCACACAAGGTTATGTGATTAATATCAACCACTTGAAATGTAACATTCTGCAAAATCCTGTGGTACCTTCAGAGACTAAAAAGGATCAAACAAAGATCTGCCAGATTGCCTTACAAAGCCTACAAGTAAGAGAGTCTTAGAGTCTACTACCTAAATGGGTTGCCTGGTAAAAGATTAGTCAGACAAATTATAAAAGAAGCCTCTTCTGGCTTTTTACATCCAAAGATATGAGTAGCCCATAACTAAAACCAACATGTTTATGAAGCTGTTTCAGTAAGTTCCAGTGGTAATTTAGCAATTACTATTACAGTTACTGACATGATGACTTTCTTCAAGAAACAGGCATAAACAACTAATCAGATCTCTCCAATAAACAAAAAACACCTTTTCTTATCCAAAAAATAATGAAAGACATCAATGTTAGGCTGTGAATGGCAGTAAATATTAGCTACTAGAAAGGCTGTTCCAATAGTAATCAGACTACTCTGGTGTACAACTCCTGTTCCTAATCAAGGCTTCTTAACAGTACCTGTGGTAGAGTTATCCCATGGATATCCCACACTGAAGTTTGCACTGGATGCACAGTAGTTTGCCATGTTAACTCAACTGTGTCTCAGGCCTTCAGCTGCTTGTAGTTCCCAACAGCTTGGAAGAACTAAAACTGCTGAACTTCCCCTGGTATTTCTGCCTGTGGTTTGCCTCTTAACTGATAGGACACAAAGGCTGCTTGGATGTATTGTGAAGAGTTGAAAAGGAAAAGGAATGTACCACGTTTAAAGATATTCTTCATTCTAGCATAAGCTCCACTGTGAAAAACAACAAAAAAATTGCTGCCTTCCAGCTTAGATCAATCTCCCTGACATAGTCAAAATATCCACTTGCCTCAGAGACAAAAATAAGCCTGTTAGCAGGATGCAACCAGTGCAGCCTCGGGAGGCTGCTGAGCTCTATTCTCGTTCAAACTATTCCTTCAATTGCCAAGTTCAGCCTTCAATTACACCTGCATGATCTTGCTAACAAAGCAAAGGTGTAACAGAGCAAAATTCCTTCCCTAGGAATGTATGCCAAAGCTATTCACCTGCCTTTCAAATCCTGGTTAAATTCTGCATCCATTCTCTTAGGAAACCTTTATTTAGAAACCAAGCAAATTGTAAGTGGACACAAGCTGTGGACACCTTAGAAATGCAAGCAGGCCAATTGCCAGCTCTGTAGTACATAAATCATAAACACTAAAGTGTAGCCTTAGTACAGCTACAAATTTACCCACATTGGTCTTCTGATTAGAGCATCAGGACCCTGTGAAGTGACTCAGACAGGACACACAAATCATTGTTATTCATTTAACATCCTGAGCTATGGTCAGTGTTACTGTATGTAGTTCCTTAGACTAAGCTTTGCAAGAGCCTCATTCTCCTGACCAAAACTACACAACTACATTATTCCTGTCCAGAAGCAGAGGGAGGAAGACCACAAAAATACAGGAAATGCATTAAAAAGCACCAGTTGATGGGAGCCTACTTACCTATGCAATTATTTATAGAACTCCTGGAGGAGTCATCCTTTTTGTGCAGTGCAGGGCTTTTTGAGGGGCTATCAGAGCTGAGGGGAAGTGGTTTATCCTCTGTTGTTGATAGTGTTTTTAACTGGAGAGGTAGTGGGAGAGGTGGGGGTGAAGGGGGCAAGGGAGGAGGGGGTGGAGGAGGGGGTGGTGAACATGGAGACACTATGAATTCCTTGCTGTGCTTTTGTTCCACTGTGTCACCATCAGTAACAAAAATCTGCACAGGGATGTCTGCTGGGGAATTCTGACATGCAGCTGTTGGTTCTTTGTCTTCTACAAGCAGAATGCTCTGTGGCTGCTCGAGAGCTGCCCTCACTCTTGCTGAGGGTGCAGGGGACAGAACTGCTGGGGCTGCCCCTGTGCTCGATGCAGGTGGAGGGGACAGCACCACAGCCTGCTGAGGGGAGCCTTGTGGCAGCTTGGGGCTGGCAGGCTGGGGACGAGATGTTTTCAGAACAACGTGAGCCGGACGCTTCTGAAAAAGACATCATAAGGCAGGTGGTCACATCTCCAGTGGAGTGGCCAAAACATCAACCCCAATGAGATAAAAAGCCACAGAGCACTGACCGGTCCCACTCACCCATTCAAGTAGAAAATTCAATCCTGAATAAATTTAAATGAATAATGAAGCATCTATTTCAAAGCCATTTCCTCACCTGTATTCCTTGCAACAGAGTCCACACCTGGAAACTGTATCTTTAGGAGATTTAATCCTCTTTACTCATTATACATAATCCTATTTTAGGCTATCCAGATGATGGTCTCTGATTGGGACCAGGCTCACATGTGAGCTATAGCTACTTTCTGACCCGTTTTGACACCATTTAGGACTACTGCAGTTCACAATACTTGCCTCCCTGAATACTTTCAGCCTCTCCAGTGTTTTCTGGCGTTCCTGGCTTATCCAAGCTTTTTTCTTTTTCTCCTCCTCTTTCTGTTTGTCTCTCTTCTGCATTGAAACACAAGTGAGCCTTAGAGTGTGAAAACAAGCAGCTGCCAGACTCCCCAAGGCTGCTGTTTGGTACTCACTATCTGTATGCTGTGATGCTGCTGGAAGCGTTTCCTGCTCTCCTCTGCCTGTTGCAGTCTCTGCCGATGGCTTGCTTCACACTGATCCTGGGAGAAGAGCAGAATTCATGCAGCTCTCAGTCAGTTCACATTTCCTGTGCACCAACTGTGCCATTAACTCCTGAGCACGGGCCACTAAATAGCAACCACGGCTGGGTGCTTGGCAGTGCCAAGGAAGATGGCTAAGCTCAACCAGTGTCAGATGTGAGACCCTGATGGTGAAGTCTGTGGGACTCCTTCATGGCTAAAGCCAATGTTCTCCTAATCAGCTGTATTTTTATTCATGCTGTAGCAAAAATGTATCCAGATGTGAGCCAACCACTCTATCTTACAGTTTGGTTAAAAAAAAAAAAAAGAAAAAAAGGGAAGAAAGGAGACAAAATGAAAAGGAAAAACAAGCTCATGCACAGACATGGAGAAGAAGGCAAGAAGGAAGCTAGGAGGGTACCACAAAAACACAAAGCTATTTTCCCCCTCTCCCTTATTTGCCATATCTCCCAAGTACTAAAGGCAGGGAAGCAAAGGTATGGGAAGCACAATGAATGCCTAGCAATGTTTCTGTTAGTAACAAGTCCCACAGAGAAGCTGCAGGCTTCAGTATTTTCTCTGGGAGTCATTTTTTGTCTCTGCACAGAGGGGGATTATCCACATGGCTGGACAAGCATTTGCAAATCATGTGGCATTTGGCTTCACTGTTATACAACCAATAGACAGCAATTAAGTAAATGAAAACAGAAGCAAAAGAAGTGTCTGCCAAGGAAGCAGTTACAAGCAAGAGACAATGATGGCTCACAAAACATTTCCAATGTAATTCCCAGTTTGTCCAAGCTACTGAGGGATAAAAGGTCAGACAGACTTGAACCTAAACTCTGCTCACTGCCCCAGCAGAACTGCAGGTGTAAGGTAAACTCGTCTTACTGAGAAGGTTCATGAGAGTCAACTTGTGTCTTCCTAAAGTTCTGCTCTGAACGGGAAACAAAGGAAAAACTGCCCTTTGCACAGAACTGAGAGGCTGAGAGAGAACTGCAGCTGGTAAAGTTTTCCCTTCCCCTGTTCAAAGGTAAATTATCAGTGTGTGGGTTGTCCTATCACTGCAGCTTCCTCCACAGGCCAATTTCCTACTGCAGCTGTTTTGGAAAAGGCTGCTAGGGCAAAGCTCCAGCAGGCCCCACAGGGCTCTGGTAAGGTCTAGCTGATGGGGGAACACCTGAGTCACTCAGGTAAGTTTGTGCTCTCTTTCTAAGCCACACACACACACTTGCACCATACCAGTGAAAAGCTGTCTTAAAATCACATTGCCTCTCTTTGTGCTTGCAGGTCTTGGCACCGAGTCATAAATCATCTTGCACGCTCCACCCAAACTTCCCTAATTGTTTCCTGTCCATCCCTCATGAGTCAAGCCACCAGCTGAAGGAAATGCACATCTCCAGGACTGCATTTACTTTTTTGTTCCTGAGGTAGGCTCTCCTCGCACAGACAGTCCCACGCTTTGTCTCCAACTGCTTAGTCTTCTGCCTCAGCACCGTCATTGCTGACAGGTTAGCGTAATGTTGTCCCATGCTCTGTTCAATGACCTTGAGCTCCTCAGGATTCTCACATGTGTCATAGTAAACAACTTCATCCTGTTTCTCTAAAAAGGCATTTGGCATTTTTTAACAAACCAAAAACTGCCACAGTTATTTAAACATTTCAAGAGCTAATGACATTTTAAAAGCCGTTGAAGGCAGTGAGTTAGTTATGAGTAAGTGTAAAGCTCCAGAGCTGAGCTGGGTCCTTCACAGTCATGTGCAAACATGTCACGTTACTCACAGGGGTGCTTTGCAGGATCAAATTTATGCTGTTAGCATTTGTTATTTAGCTTCCTCTTTCAAATGTCTCTCTGTGTTTTAACTCCTACCTTCACCAACTGGAGTTTTCCTGGAAAATGGAAGACTCTTCTGATCAACACTGGGTCTCTTATTTTAATATTTACCATGCCTCAGTTATGTAACAAGTGGCAACAATGTTTATTTCACAGTGTACATGGTAACAGAATTCATACCAACAAATAAGAACATGACTGGTGCCTAACTTGGTATAACTGTATCACAAAGAGACACAAACTGGAAGATAGCAGCATTCAGTACCATTCTAGCTATATCCACCTCCTTTTGTCATTACAGGATGCATTTTGTAATTTCTACATGTTAGATTAAAATAGATTATGATGAATTACAGGACCTATTTCAGCAGGTTCACAATAATCAGTTTGTTTCTGTGTGTAGATCTGGTAGCTATTAGAGCAGCTAAGCACTATCAATATGAATTACTCCATGCTAAACCAGGGCATGCACATAGCACAGCTGCTGGCAAGCTGAGCAACCAATGTGGCTTTTTTTCTTTTAAAACTTTTGTTATCAAATTAGTGTCCAATTAATCAAAAGACAAAATATCAGATGGTGTCACAGCATTAATGTTTTCCAGCAATGCTTTCTACTAGCACGACCCAAGCAGTGATATCCTTTTTTTTTTAATTGAAAACAGAGCAGGCTATGTCCCTTCTGTGTTCTGAATATGTGCTTAAATAATATTTTATTCTCACCTTTAATCTGTCTCTTTATAGTGTCCAACTGTACAATAAGCAGCATCTCTTCATGTTTCAATACTTCAAGCTGTACATTATATAATTCTAGCTGTGTTTCATAATACTGTATTTCCAGCTCCTCCACTATACTTAAATTCTCTTCTTGCTCACCAAGATTCTCCATCTGTAACAGAAAATAAAAAGCATTAGTAACAAAATATGCACATGTAAACATGTCTGGATGCACAAATGCCTGTAAGGAGCCTGGTCTAACTGGCAGGTGCTTTGGTATGGAAAACAACAGAGCATTAGAAATGGTTTGGAGCAGAAACTCAGAGGACCAGAGAGCTTTTTTAACCTGAAGTATAAATTTACCTTAAGTTTACCAGGAGAGACTTCATTATAATCTACACAAACAATACAGCTCCTGAAAACAATTATATATGCTACAGTACACCACTCTTGGAAAATAAATATCAGGTACTCCTAGCAGCAGTTAGATGGCATCAAAGATTAATATTAAGTAAGTATCTTTATTTTTCAGTGTCCTCTGAAAATAATACCTGGTCTTTATGTCCCTAAAACTAAACAATTTCAGAGATTATTACTATAAATGCTTGAACTGTAAAAGCAGGTATCTTAAGCTTTGCTGAGTATCCTCAAACATGCAGGAGCAATTAAAAAACTGCAGACAGGCATTTTTCACAACGTAAAACTGTGCTGAAAACCTAAATTGTTTCACAGGTGAAGACTTCAAAAGCCTACTCTCATGACCATTTTGGTAGGTTTTGATCAGCCCTTCAAAGAACAGTGACAGAAAAGGAGGCTTTGTAAGGTCTTACAAGTTTCTGAATCCCAGCTCTCTTCTGTTTCAGGCACAACTCTCTTGCTCTCAGATGCTGAAGGGTTTCTTTTGCTAACATATATTTCAGGTTTTCTAGTCGTGGCAAAGCTGATGCCCAGGTGGTTTTCCCAAATCTCTCCTCATCTTGTTCCATCTGTTTGTGCATTGCTGTAGATGAAAACATGGCAGTAAAACATGAGAAATGCAGTGTATTAATAGCCCTTGTGTGTTTCTGAGGTATTAAAAATGCTAATCTTATTAAACGATTTCTGAAGCCTTAGAAATTACAAGATTACAAGGCTGAATTTGTGATCTTGTACATGTAAGTAAAATACTTTATTGCACCATGGAAACATACCCTGACAGTTGCACAGCAACATACTCTGCTCACATGCTGAAATCCTTGAGGCTGCACATCAAGCATTAAAAACACCCATGGTTTTTGTGCAGAGGTTTGCAGCCATAAATCTCATGCAAGTCAAATCCAAGTAGTAAACCAAACTGGTTAAAAGATACAAATCTTAAGTGAATAAAGCACTTCTTTCTTAAACTGGACACTCACCCAAACCTCAGGTTCTGCACAGAGATAAGAGCTCTCAGTCACCCAACCCTTGGTGTAAATCATTTTGATTACCTGCCAGAGCCTTTACAGTTTCCTTGAAGTAGTTCACTGTGATATCCTGAATGGAGCACACAGCACTTTCAGCTCGCTTAGTCCATTCTTCAGCATCTTTCTGCAAAGCTGCTACTCTTCTAGGCCCCAAATTATCATACTGCAAAGATTTCTGCAAGGACACAAAATTCTCAGTTGCCACCTGGTTTCCACAGAGATGCATCCACACTTGGAGACATTTCAAGGATGGTGGCAAACATGACCTTCTCCTCACCTGTCACAAACTGAATCACTGTTCATTCCTATTTCTCATTCTCTATCTAGGCTAATTCAGAACCCTTATTCCCTAATCCTGACATCACATTTGGACTAATTTACTTCTTAAAATATTTTTAAACTATCATCTTTAAAATCATGTCCAACACAAGTGGTTTTTATTGTTACTAAAAGTAACTCTTCTACGTGCAATGTTCTCTTCTATTTTTCCCCACGTGTTGACAGCACATTGCACCAGCAGGTTCTCCAGTTTGGCAGTTCTTTCACACAGAAACAGGGAAGAGACATGAGAATGTTTTCAAGTCCACAAAAGAGACATGGGTACAAGCCCAGTATTCGATTATATTTCTAAAATAATTATATTTCAAATGAGCCTAAATATCCCTTACAGGGCTTTTTTTTTTTAACAATACAAACTTTGCTTCATTCTTTCCAATTTCCACTTTAATTTTCAGAACAGCACATTCAACATTTTATTGTCACAGGTTTAGACTTTCAGTATCCAAGCACCTTAATCCAAACTTAAAACTGTTCTGCTCTTTTTGAGAACATTAACAGCTCACTTTAATTTTAACACACTAAGGAAAATCAACATAGTAAATGGCTGCCATTTCCAGGGGCATCATAGCTTTCAGAATGTGCTTCCAGTTTAATACGCATATAAAACAAAGTGAAAGCAGTGGCAAATGATATGTTTTCATCTGCAAATTCTAGCAGGTTGTAGCAGTAATACAAAACTCCTTTGAGTGGGAAGGTCTCCTCTGTCTTCTGTTCTACCTCCACAACTGAGTTAATCTGGTGCATCAGCATTTCTGGGGGATGACATTCTCAATGACAAAAACGAATACCATGGAAAGTGGCACAACAAAGGCTACTTATATCACAGTAAATTCAGCCTCCCTGAGAGTAAACCAGGGAGGTGCAGCCTGGGGATATTCTCCTTTTAAGTGGGACACTGGTGGGAAGTCAGCTGCAGTTCTAGTCAAGCCATTACCATGGACTCCAAGATCCCCTGAGAGTGCCTCTGCCCTAACTCTGAATTTGACAGTCATGTTTGGTGGTTTGGCAGAGGAAAAAACAGCTGGTACAGACATAAGTAGGGAATGTTACATGATTTGAGCCTGAGCTGCTCCAAGAGCAGCTCATGCCCCACTCTGAAGCTTGGCCTTTGACTCAGTAAAGGCAGACTTACCAGGATCTCCAGTTTGTACAGTGTCGCCAGCTCTCGCATGTCTCTGAAGGGCTGCAGTAAATACTGGTAGAATTGTGTTGCCATGGTGACCAAATCCTGATAAGTCTCATCTTCTTCTTCATAAACCTTCATCAAAGCCACCATTGTGTCAGCACTTTTATGCTGCTGCAAAACCTAGTGGGATAAAAGGCAAATCAGACACGGCTGCTTTGCATCCGCGTGTGCTGGATGCAGCCAGGCTCCGGTGGGAAGGAGCTGCCCCTCCACAGCCAAGACTTCCCACTGCACAGGAGGCCTGTGCCAGGCATTCTGCAGCCACCCCAGATGAAAATACCTCCAACACCACACTGTTAAAGGCACTAATTGCTGCACATTCCATCAGGAGCCTGCAAGGAACGTCCTGCCCATCTGGTGGATGCCACCAGAAACATTCCAATAACTGTGTGCAGATGATTTTGCTGCTTTTTATAAACATAAATGGGGATCTTGGGAAGTCTGTACTGTAAGGACAAGGTATTCTTAAATTAGCTGTTGCATTGCTTCCACAATTACTAAATGACTGCTAATGAGTTTCTGCATCCTGAATTTCTGACTTCAGGCACAGAAAAAAACAGATTGGCATTTACTTCTGATACACTCTGTGGTTAAATTCTTTTATATTTGTATAATTTATAATAGCTTATTCTAACCTCAGTTCTAGTGGTATTACACTTTGTAGGTCATAATTCTTCCATGGAATTACTGCCTTTCAATACAATAGGCCCTATTTATTTCCTTCTATGAGAAAATAAAAAGTTGGGGATTTCCCCTCAATTGCATTTGTTTACTGGTACCAATAAAAGCTTCAATGATTTTTCTTTGACACCAGCTGGCAAAGACCATGGCATGCTCTACATGCCAGGATAGAATGAGCTGGCTGAGAGAACGCAGCTAAGTTCCACTGAGAAACAGACCTTCCTGGAAGGACAGTGTGTGCTCTGTAGCTCCATAAAGAGGGAAGGGGATGGGAGGGGTGTGTGTGCTACCCGTAGTGAGAAAAAGCAGTAAAAAAAATAAGCTTGGGTTGTGTTGCAACTGAAAAGCACCGAAATTAAACCATCACCTTTGCTCTTGCTAGCTGAGTCTGGGTAAGACAGCAGAATTCCCATGTAGGGAGGAATTTCCCCAGAGAAAATCTGTGGAAGTCACCTCAAGGGCATTTCCCACCCACCCTGTCTGCAGGCCTGGCACAGGCAAGATGGGAACAAGAGAATCTCAACTGCAGCATTTCTGATAATCCCACAAGTGTGGCAGCCTCTTGGGCCTCCCCAGGAGCTTGTGCCAGCTCAGACACAGTCCCAGGGCCCACCTGCAGCAATTTCCCAGCCTGCTTTTGCCCCACTAGGGAGGCCAAACACACATGCTACAGTTGACTTTCTGTTTCCTATTCTAAAAGCAAGAAGTGAGGGTCATGCTTCTCCTGGAGGATGCTTAGAGTAGAGGGGAAGTGTTAGTGAAGGACATGAATGTAAAAAGGAAAAAAAAGGATGTTCTGGTACTTCAGGTTGGTTTCATGTCTATTTCTTGCATCTTCCATAACTTGGTCTAGACTACAGTATAATGAATTTATGTCCCTGTTAGGCCTGCAAGTACAACACCACTCTACAGCATGTTTAGCCATATCTAAAACATAGCTGGAAATTACAGAGTAACTATCAGAGGCACCAAGCCCCAAACTACCACAGAGCTGAACATGTTTGTGCTGCTTCCAAAAGAACGTGGTGGCTGGAATGTGTTTCTAACTGGGCTGTGGACTGTTAGTCAGTGACAGAGACTGACTTTTGTATACATCAAGGTACACGTTCGTGTAAACTAAAGCTGTGTTTTTAAAAACAGTGTCTTTCTGAAAAAGTAGTGTTGTTTCCATCTGTTAAATACTGCAATATGAAAGAGAAGGCTGAAGTCAACTGTCATAACTTTCCTCCAAAGCACGATCTTCCATAAAATACCTTTCAGCTTACTTTGCCAGAAAAGAGACTGTAAACAGATACTGCACAAAACTGGGGCAACACACTGGTGAGCCTGAACTGTCTGTAACTCGTCAACATTCCAATGTGCTAACTGCAACTCTGTTACTACATACCACCTTTGAATTCATGCTTACAAGAAGGGGAAAAGATCCAGGAACACATCTACAGCAGGAAGAAACCTAAGGTACCAAAGGAAGAAAGTGCTAACATCATCATTACTTCAATCATTAGGGCAGAACTTGACATTCAAAAAAACAATGAACCCACACAATTTCTTTGAATATAAACCACTTATTTGTATAGGACCAGGACTAAGTTTGGTCCTAATAAAAGACTGAGAATCCCCCAGTTACAAGCATTACTGCAAACATGTAGTCTGAGACCTTCACAGGGAGGTTAGAAAATTAGCACATGATTGTATTCTCCTCTTCGGTTACTCTTCCACCCATTGCCCAACACGGCTGGATGTTTTTAGCAATGTGTTTTTGTAGGAGTGCCTGCAGCTTAAGCAAGAGCCCCAATGCCTTACACTGACTGCCCACGCGGAGTTAGCTTATTCCCCACGTAATAAAGGTGCACTTATGGGACCGATGACACTTAGTACTTCAGAAAGTTGACTTCGTGGCTTCCAGACAATAGAACAGCACTTGTGTGAGCACAAATCTGGAGACTGGACAACACCACGCGCAAGTTGGTATCAGTGACTCGGTCACCCTTGCTCACGTGAGTCTGGCGAGCCTGCCCTGATCGATGAAGTCCCGCAGCAGTAGTGGCTGCCAGGCTTATCGTGCACGGGGTGCCAAGCTGAGGCTCAGACAGGTGCACCCATGAGCTGAGCAGCAGCACCGAACACTGAAGACACTCCTACACCGAGGGGCCCCTTCTCCTGCCCGCAGAGGTGGCCCGGCAATCCCGGCCGCGCGTTCCCTCCGCCCCGCGCCCGGCCCCGGGGCCCGTACCCGCCGCAGGGCCTCCTTGGCCCGGGCCAGGTGGCCTCGCAGGGCCTTCGGTAAGGGCATAGACGAATGG
>JANPWX010000378.1:1168350-1189416 GCA_024734555.1 Trochalopteron elliotii
GGGGCGGGGCCGAGACGGGGAGGGGCCAGGGCGGCCCTCACGGCGGGCGTGGAAAATAAACAGTGCGATAGTAAAAGGGCGAGCGGGGCGGCCCCGGGAAAGGCCGTTTGTCGTAGGATCGTGGAATGGGATAGGATAGATTGGGTTGGGTTGGGTGGAGACCCCGAAGAGCGTCGCGTTCCTACGCCCCTGCCATGGGCACGAACTCCTTCTAGCAGGCCAGGTTGCTCAGAGCGCCATCCAGCCTGGCCTCGAGCACCTTCAGGGATGGGGCATCCACGCCTTCCCTGGGCAACCAGTGCCAAGCCCTCACCACCCTCACAGTAAAGAATTTCTCCCAATATGTTACCTAAAACTACTCTCAGTTTGGATGCATTCCCCCTTGTCCTGTCAATACATGCTCTTGCATGGGGGAAGTTTTGTGAAATAAGCCGCTATTCCTGTGAGAAGTGGTGGGCAGGGAGCACAGGATGCACAGCCCCGTGTTTGAGCTGTGCCTGAGGGGTGATTTTCCTCCTGGCCATCATTCCTGTGGTCCTCGCAAAAGTCCACGAGTTGTTGCTTTCTCCAAAGCCAGGCAAACCCTGAGGTCACTGTGCTTTGTATAAATGCCACCCAAATGCTGCCTCACAGGCACCGAGGGTCGCAAAGAGCAGGGGGGTGATTGAACAAGAGCAGTGTCACTGGTCTCTTATTCTGCCCTGTGTCCAAAGCAGAATGTAGTTCACTATCCACCAAATGTTATATTCCAGTCTTTGGCAGCAAAGCTGACACTGTTAATTTTTTGAGAAATTAAAGCCTGCAAGATAGCGTAACTTAAAGCAAAAGTAAGCTCTCATTTGAAAAATTAATCAAATCTGTCAGACAGCATAAATGTTAATGTTTCAGCAAGGGCTGCATCACTTATGTGAAAACACTTCTGTGCTAATCTCACAGATGATAGAAGCACTGTTAGCAGTAATGAGATCGTGCCTACATGGGCAATTAACTTGTGATTCCTCACCGAACAGCAAACAATTGCACTGCTAGAAAAGTGAGGAAATGACACCAAGATAATTGGAAAAGGAGGAAAAAGCAGAGCTGTGTCAAATCTAATAGACATTGTCCCTTGTGGTGTCCCCTGAGCTCAAGCCATATATAATACAACGTTCTCAAACGTGTTTAAAAATCTACTGCCAGCAGGGCTGGCATGGTAGCATGTTCACAAGTAGCAGCCTGTGTGTGCTGGACAGCTGTGGGTTTGAGCAGATTCACAAAGCTCAGGTGCTACAGCAGTCACAATAATCAGTGGTAATACACAGCCTGTTTTTTATCAAGTCTGAGCACAGACTGAAGGAATATGTTCCTGTGAAAACCTCTTCAGCAGGGCCATTGTCTGCTTTCTTCACTATAATTAGCTTTCCAGAGGTCTGGCATACACACACAGGGTGAGGATGTATGGATAGGTATAAGAAGCATATGCAACGGTATATTTTTTTTTTTTAAATTCTAAATTTTCTTCTTTTTTTCTAATATAAGATCATGATTCCAACTCAGCCCCATAGAAAATCTCCTGCTAATTTGAGAGAGGACTTTACCAGTAAGTGTTTGCAAAGAACAGAACAGGTACTTCCATTAAGTTGTGCAACCCTGTAAACACATGTCCAGCCGTGTGAGTTGTTTGCACATTTTGTGTATCCCACACACGATACTCTGCCTAACACCCCAGCCTTGGAAATCACACCCAGAGGCAATGAATGCACTCAGCAGTGTTTATTAATACCACCTCCAAAAGTGAGAGGGTACTCTGGCTTTAGTGAGAGCTCTCCGTAACTGTTCTAAGTACTTCAGATCCAGGAATCCACCTTCAGAGCCTGTTCTCAGTGTATGACATTCATCCTGGTGACACTCAAGTAGCACACTGCTGAAGGACAGCCAGGGCACATCTATATTTGTGCCATTGCTCATTGCTGGCATGCCCCTATCTGAGCAAAGAGGCAGGGTAAGGTTACTGCAATAAGTCTTCCAACTGCAGTTATAGGAAAGTGGCAAGGAATTGCTTTCCTGTGAATTAATTTTTACTAGGGGGAATAGAAGTTAACTTTGATGCCATCTGAGCTATCAGAAGAATTTATGACGTCTTAAGATAGAAGGCAAGTTTTTAGGTAGTAACATTCTTTGTTATGTATTTACGATAACTGACGGTCACGGATCTAAATGTGCTTCATGTAATTTTATCTGTGCCTGCAAAGCAAGCAAACACTGAGCAATCATCTGAAAATCTTATTTAGGCAGCAGGATTGCAGACAAGCTTAATTATGCTCATTTTAATTTATTTCGTTTCATTTTGGTAGGAAAAATAAATGTTAATTCACTTTTCTAATTAGTAGTAGCTTCTATAGCAAGCCTCATTGTTTTAATTATGGGCAAAAAAGTCTTTGCGGGAGCCAGACAACATTTTCTGGTATGTGTTAAGACCTTTTCTCTGTTTAAAATGTTAGAATTTGCATGATTTATTTTATTGCCTTTAGCGTAAATAGTATTTCTGCCTAACTTCAGTGGTTTTGTCTGTAGTAGGATATTGCTGGCTGTAGAATCCACACCCATGTCTGCAGTGCCAGAGGACAAATGAGGAACTTCTGTGTGGGTTTTCTTACAGATCTGTAGGGCTGGACTCAGCCAGGGATATAAAACCACAGAGTGCAAAATGTCTCAGTATTTTTCACTGGTTTGGGAAATTCCTTTCTAATAAGTCACTGATTGTGTTGACTCTGTTAGCTAAGTATTTCTCAGGAAAATTAGTAAAATATTGATGAAATAAATTTGAGGTAGTAGCAACTACTCAAAACTAAAAAGACCATAAATAGTAGTTTGAAATCAAACTTATGTGAAAGCTTATCCAGAAAGTCTGGTAACATTGATGTCTGACCAATCTTTTAGCTTTTTTTCTTCTGTGAGAAAGTGATTTTAAAGTTTTCATATGCTTCACTTACCTAGGACTAGATGTAACTACAGATTAATTCATATTCAGCTGAAATCGTTCCATCAAGTCTTTTGCTTGTGGTACTAAACTGCTGATGAAATTGATCTGAGTAGTTTTGTAGCTATGATTCCATTCATGCTGGTGAGCAGTGGAGGGCTGTGGGGACGTTTCAGCTCTGAGAGAGCTCTGACTCTGTATTGGCTTTATTTCACTGCTGTTAGTACAGGCTGGTTGGAAAGAGTGGGCTTGGGGAATCAGCATTAAAATTGCCTTTGCACTTTTAATGTTGTCCCACATGCATCTGCTTTATCATACAGCTTTGTATGTCATCTGCACATGCTCTGTTCACACCTCCCCCCTTGCACAGAATAGACAAAATGGGCAAGGTTTGAGTCAGAGCAGGCATCTCTCAGTCCAGAGGTCAATGGCCTGCCTTGCTCCCTAGTTACTGGATGCTTTGTATTTTAAAATGTATATTTTTCCATAGCACATGAGAAGCCCCAAAGGGCAGTATGTTTTCTCTGTGGTATTTTTTAGAAAAGACCCAAGACCTGGACTCAAGTTTCAGTATTAAGAACAGCAACCTGAAAAATACAGAGCACGACTTTTCAGGGCATTTACTTGTGTGTCCTGTGGCATCAGTGGTCACAACAGAGCACATTCTACATAATGCCTGACTGACAGTTCAGAAAACATGCTTGACAGCAGCTGAAGGGTAAACAGGCTTCAAACCAGGCCATTTCCAGTTGCACAAAACAGCACTAACTGTGCCTGGAGGACATTCACAGTGTTGATCTGAGGACAGGACTACTTCATAGTTTGGAAATCAGGAATCAGGGTCATAGATGAGGTACTCAGAAAAGAGGATGCACACCAGAGACAGCTCTCTGCTGTGCTTTGCACTGAGGTGAGCAGAAAACAAGCTTCCTGTGGTTTCCCTTCATTTAGGGAGCAAAGCTACTGACTTTGGTCTTTCCCATACCTACCTCTAGGACCTGAGCAGTCCTCAGCCAAATCTATTCTATCTATATATTTTTAAGCCAGAAAAACTCAATCCTGATATCTAATATGTAGCTAAAGATCTTTCTTATCTTTTACAAGCTTGAGACTCATCATCTCCAAAGCCTCCCTGAGGACACCAATGTCATCCAGATCTGGCAGCACGAGAGACTATGAGACCAGCGGCCACTCACACGATCATTCAGCTTCCCCACCAGTCCCAGAGTCTAGTGACACTGAGACTGAAGGTTTGATATTTTATCACATGGATCTTTATGGATCAAAGGACAGGTTTGATATCTTTCCTGAAGAGCTCTCTGGTCGAGGAGACAGATCTCTGGGTGATATGAGAAGGGAATCTGCATTGAGTAGTAAAAAAGTTCAGCGCCCACAAGAAGTTGGCTATGACTTGGAAAAGGAAGTTGCAGAGCTGGCTAAGATGTATGGACTTGATGAGGATAGAGAAAAAGAGCTTGAGATTCTTGGAGGACATCTGAAGAAGGTGGAGAGCAGATGGCCACCTGCTCACACAGAAAAAGCAGGATCACAGGGCTCCATATATAACACATCAAGCAGCTCTTCAGTGAAAGATCCAAGTCAAAGTACAAAGCAACAAGCACTTCATGATGAGGCTTCTCAAGGTGAAAATCAGAGCAAAGCCGGAGCAGATGATGAGGCTGAGAGCACCATATGGTCCAGAGGGGGGCTAAGCAGTGGTGGCATGTCAGACAAGTGGAACAGTCAGGCTGTCAGTGAGGAGGAAGAGGAGGAGAAAGAGGAAGAAGCAGCAGATGTTTTTTGTTCTACCTGCAAGATACCAATCCGAGCTTTCGACAAACTGTTTGGTGAACACAAGGATCACGAGGTTGCTCAGCTCCCCAGAGCTGTGGAAAGTGAAAAGGTGAGAGTAACACAGGTGTACTGTGGTGCCTCTAAAACAGTCTTCAGACACAGTAAGAATCACACTAGGTGTTTTGTAGGAGGAGATCCATAAAAACATGTGCAAGTTGGAAGAGCAAATTGCTCAGATGGAAAATGTTGCCAGCCATTTGGAGGAGATCTTCATCACTGTGGAGGTAACTCATTTTCTCTTGGGCTAACTTTATGGTAGTGGGATTAAACAGTTTTGACATTCATAGTGTTCTGTTGTTAATGAGGTGACTACTTACAGTAATAGAGCACAGAGTTATCTTGGGGTTTGTCTAAACTGAAGTACTCAGGAAAACTAATCCTAAAGATTTTTTTAAGTGGGCTAGTAAAGCCACATTTATAATTTGCACAGAAATTTGCATTCAGAAATAAAGTGATCCCCACTCAGGTAATCTTAGTTTTAAATGGCCAAAGAGCTGTGATCTAACTCGTCCATCCAGAGTGCAGCCCTTGTGTCCCCTCGGCTTCATTCACAGAAGTGTCAGATCCAGGCAAATCCTTGACCAGCTGCTTCAAGCTGATGACTTCAAGAGTTGTGCTCCCACTCAGGCTGTCAGCTTGGCCCCAGGGGAAGGAGGTCAGCTGGCAGCAAGTTCAAACTGAAGCAATAACTCAAGGCACTACAGTCTTTTCTTTGCTGCATGTGGCACAGGGGGACATCGGTGCCTGAACAGTGGGCAGCTGCTGGCAGTAAAGACTTGCCTGCTCCTTAAATCTTCCTTCCTAATGCTTTCTCCAGCTGTGAGTGAGGATACCAACATTAGCTGCCCAGCTCCCTCAGCACAAATCCATGGATCCCACTGAGTTGCCATGGTTTCTCTCATGGAAGGATGTGCTTGACTGTTTTGGTGGAAATGCTTGTGAGATTATGGCTAGGATATATCCTAGTTGTGCTCCCTGGGTTTAGGTTGCCTTATATCATTGTTCCTGTTGTAATTACTGTTGATCTTATGTCTGGAACAAAATCCAACACTTTCGTGCTTCAGGGGGCGTGAATGATGGGAGTAAACCCCTAAAAATGGACATAAGTCAAATTACAGCTTCTGTGTACTGGTACTGTGTTCTAGTTTGGTGAATTAAATCATGACATATTACCTCTATGGTAAGGAGAAGTTTAGGCAGACCAGAGTAAGATTTTCCTCTGCATGACCTGTGGATCAGGCATGATGCCAAGATACAAACCCTCAAATACCTTGCAGGAAAATTTTGGGAGGCAGGAGCAGAACTTTGAGGTGCATTACAACGATGCAGTGCAAGTGCTTGCTCAGAAGTATGAAGAGCAGCTGGAAGCACTGGGAGAAGAGAAGAGGCAGAAGCTGGAAGCTCTGTATGAGCAGCTGGTCAATTGTGGGAAACATCTTGACACCTGCAAGGAGCTGACAGATGAAACCCAGGAGCTTTTCCTGGAAAATGACAAAGCCGGATTCATGAAGGTAAAGAGCTTTAACTGTCAAAGTGCTTTTTGTTGCTTGCAAGTAGTCCCCATTTGAGAACTCTCAAGCAGCCTTATTGCCTCCCAAGCAGTCTTATTGCTAGGGAGAATTTGGGATGCTCAGTCCATGGTGCTGTCAGTGCTCCAGGTGCTTGGCATGGTGGCATTGACTTAGTAGGGCAACACAATGGGGGCGAAATGCAGAAGCAGAAGTTTGTAATTTGGATGCTCATTGATTTGTGAGTCACACTGGGGTTCAGAGAGAAGATATCTTGCTGAAATGCTTATCTGGGGAAACTCTCGAAGCACTTAGTGTTCCTTGCCTTGTGCAGGCTCAGCTCTCTTGCTCTATTCTGGGCTCACAGCAGGCAGGCTGATGTAATCACTTAGGAAGATGTTTCCTTTTCTTGCTCATTTTGGAGGAAAGTTCAGCTAAAATATGTCAAGAGCTCCTGCAAAGTGATGGATGAAATCCCACTCTTGAGGTGGTGTCAAGAAGGTATTTTTCGTTGGCTGGTAGAGAAATAATTGGAAAAAAATCAGAATGTTCACTGATGATGAGTGATTGCTCTCACCTGAGCTGTCCTGTGACTAAGGTGGGTGGGAGGATTTCTGTAGCACAGTGACAGTAATTTCTGAACTGGACAACAAATAAATTTCATAACAGCTCCAGTCTACTCCAGTGGGTCAATTTGCTGTGACTCCATCCTGCTGAATTCTTCACATGAGCTGACTTTTCTCATTCCTCTGCATCTCTGGAAAAACTTATTTTTTCCTTAGCTTGTAAACAGTTTTACATTGCCCCTAAGAACCATTATTCATCAAGAAATGAATGTTGGTCTTGAGCTCCCAGCTGCTTAGGTTTCTCCTGGGACTGTACATCTGTCTTCCAGTTACATGCACTGCTCAGACTCCCTCCAGCACAGATAATTTCACAGAGTTCCTTTGCCCAGCTGATTTTAGTTTTTGTTTGTGAGGGATCTGTTGGTACTTTGGACAATCAAGGGAGGAATTGGTCTAAAGTCTAGATGGGCAGACAGTGATGACTACGTGATGTTGCTCATTATCTTACTGTAAATTCAGCCAAGATCTGTCCATAGACAGAATAGAAAGGGCTGGCTTTGTTCTCAGAGTTGGTTGAGTGCCAATTACTTCACTCTAAGGGCTGCATTTGGGGCAATTTCTGTAAGACAGGCCAACAGCATGAAGTAGTATGACACTGGACTTTTTTACCTCTAACACTCTCTCTTTTTTTTCCAACAGGCAGCAGTAACCATGGTTGACAGGTAGTATCACAGTCTGGGATTTTTTGTCACATTTCTTCCTGCTAATTGGACAGGTTATTGGAGATGCTTGCATGTTCTGGACTCTATTCAGGCACACAAATGTTGTCTAAGCCACTAGAGCTGTTGAAATATTTAGTATTTTTGTTTTAAAGTGCATCAGAAAAAGTTGCTCTAAGAAACTTAACACTCAACACTTGTTTGGATCCAGTTTCAAGAAATCTTAAAGGAGAGTTAGTCTGAATAAATCAGTGTTTTCAGCTTAGTCATAAGGAACTAATTTCACTGAGAAACAGGATTGCTAAAGCTCTTGAAAGAAACACTCTGGATCCAAATGAGACTAAAACTGAGCTCCCTAAATATACTGTAACAGGCTTATTTATGCATTAATATAGTGACCTCGAAGCTATAGGCACAAGGAGGCTGAGCTTGTACAGCCATGAAAACGGCGTTTTAAGGAAATAGATGTTAATGTAGAGTCTGCTGTTCTTTTTCTCTTACAAATAGGCATCACAGACAGATATCCCCAATGCTGTGGTACTTCCAATTAGACATTATTTTTTTCCCCCTACAATTACAGGCTGGAAGAATTCTTAAAGAAAAAAGTGGATTTAGAGCTTTCAACGCTGCCCGACTTTGAAGAGCGGGTCATAGATGTCTCTGAAGTTGAACAACTAATGAACTCCATTAATGCTATTCCAGGTAGTCTTCCTAACTGATCACTATTTCACACCTATTTACATTTAAGTAAGGATATGTATTAAACATTACTTCTTTTAAAGGAGATCTGCAAAGGCAGACTTAACTTCTCCCTAGTTTTCCTTCTACCTCTTTTATTATTTGCCTGTATACACAGAGACAGTGGAAGATATTTTTGGATTTTTTTTTCCATTTGTTTTCAATATAAAATTACCAGAATTACTGCTAAATTGGGACATCCTTGCTTTTTGTTGGATGATTTCCTAGAAGACTCATGAAGATTACCCTCTTCTGTTGAGGGGTCAGGCATGCTTAATTGGTGATAACTTGTCTTACCATGTAGTTGCTTGAACAAAATAGAGAGGAACCAAAGACAGCTTTAAATAACTTACACAGCTTCTCTTGATAAACAGGTTTCAGTGACTTATTCCTCTGCTATTTAGCAAGCAATTTTTTTCTCCATAATTCACAGGAAACAGCACAACAGAAACAAATTTTGAATAACTAAAAAAAGACTTAAAATTACATCTTTTCTGGTGCATCACAAATGGTGAGAAAGAACATTATTCTTTTTCTACACCCAGTACTGTGTTTTCTTAATATAAAACAGCATTTGGTACTTGTTTGCTTGTGCTGATGCCCCCCTGTTGTACAGCTTTTCCCTGATCCCCAGGGTGGTTGGCAGCAGTGCTGGCATGGCAGATGTTGGGCTCACTGGAACAGCCCTCAGAGCAGGGGAGGCTGAGTTTACAGAGGAGGGGTTGGCTGAGGCTTATTAATTTTGTTGTTTTGACTTTGATTTGAAGCAAGACTAGTTCTCACACACCAGTGACCTGATTACTATCTGCAACTGTTTACAGAGTCAGCTCCTGACTTTTCTCCATGTGGGAGGAATGGAGGAATATGACCCTATTCAGTGCCAAGGCTTTGTGTAAACGCCCTTGTGAGAGGAGAGGTACAACAAACCATGATTATACATTCAAAAACTGACCTGTTTTTCCCCCTCTGCAGCTCCTTGTGCCCCTGTGATCAATCCCCAGGCTCCCAATGCAGCAACTGGCACTTCACTGAGGGTTTGCTGGGGCCTCTACTCGGATGACACTGTGGAGTGTTACCAGCTGTGCTACAAATCAGTGAGCAACGAGAGGCACAATGATGAGCAGGCAGGTAAGGAGACCTGGGCCCAGGGGGACACCTCAGCCCTCCATTGGCAAAAGCAGCTGATGCCAAAGTGCCTCTGCATGTCTTGTGCACTCTGTCTGCCACCAAAAGTGTCATATCTGCCACCACCATGCGCTTTGTCCCTCTTCCCCTGCCAGGTCTGTCATGCTGCCAGCTGCAGCAGGACTCATCACAGGAGAAAAGACAGGACATGGCAGCAGCAGGGATAGCAGGAATGGGAAGGGGACAGTGGATGAAGTCACAAAAGGATTTCTGGAGGGTGGGCACTGCACTAGAACACTTGTGCCGCATCCACGGCAAAGCACAGTATTTTTAAAGAGCAAATCATCATATCATCAGCACTCCCACTGAAACCCCCAGATGATTTTACAGCTTATCTTAGTGCTAATAATAGGCTGTGACTCCCTAAGATGCACAGGCACACAAAGAACCACAGAACCAAAATGTCCCAGCCTTGTGACAAAACTGCCTTTGCTAACACTGTTCTTGCAGAACCTTCAAAAGTGGAAGCCAGTAGAGTGCCAGTGGCCAGTTGAGAAAGAAAAGCAGAAACTATCCAAATCTTATAGGATGAGAAATGAGAAATGAGCAGTAAAATAACTTCAGCTCTTGTCCCATCTGATTTATGCTGCTTTAGAGGAAAGCATTGTGAAGCTGCCTGATCAAAGGGTGTGGAGCAGAAGGAGCTCTCTTGAACTCAGCACCCAAAACAATGCACCCCAACTCCACTGTGTGATGCAGCCTTGGGGAAGAGTGGGCAACTGTGTAAAGGCACTGTAAATGCTTTGTTGTTGTCATTTCAGAGCACACACTAAAAGTCAAAGAAACATACTGCACCATTACTGATCTGTTGCCAAACACACAGTATGAATTTTGGGTCAGTGCTTTAAATGCCTCCGGTATCAGTCCACCAAGTGAAAGAGCAGTTTATGTAACAGGTAAAAACATTTTATTCATATGAATTTGTAACCTTCATAGTGAAATTCAAAATCATGTCTGAATTTTATGCTAGTAATGCTTTCTGGGCACTTTCTTTCTTCTGATGCAAGCCTACTGACTGCATGGGAATTCCCTACTTTTATTTGGAGAGCCTATCATGCCAACTGTCCCTGTTTTAGAGTGGAAAAACCAGAAGCAGAGAGACAAAATAACTTATTTAAATACAAACATGTATACCAGCTGTGAATAAAGTTCGAGTTTCCTGGTTCTGCCAGATGAATCCCAGCTCTCCTTTTATTGGCCTATAGGTATTTTGTGGATTCACCTGTTATGCTGTTGTTTTTAACTACAATTCAGTCTAGGACATTGTGTGAAAACCTGGCATCAGATTGAACAAGTCAGTGTGAGACCTTCAAGTGCTTGTTCCAGATGTCTTTGACATCTCAGAGCAGAGATGCACCTTTATGACAAAGATAAAATTAATGATAGAAAACAGTTGTGTTATCTGTCTTTATGTTCCTTCTCTGTTTAATTCTCTTGGGACCTTCATAGTCTAAATGAAGTCTTTAAATAGTGCTGTTAATCACTCTACTTGCTGTTTATTGTCCATTGGGGAAGCAGGTTTCTTTAACTATATAGTATTAGTAAACAACACCTTTCTATTTTTTTGTCTTCAAAACATGTTGTTTGCAAACATCTTCAGGCATCAGCTTAGAATTGTTATTTTGCCTCCTTTTTAGCTCCTTCACCACCTACCATAAAGAATAAAAAGATCCGAAGCTGTGAAAATGCAGCACTGGTGTGCTGGGAATCCAGAGACATTAATCCTGTTGATTCCTACACAGTTGAATTGTCCAAGCTGACAGATGAAGAAAATGATGATATTATTACTGAGTGAGTTACTCTTCCATTGAGCCCATGACCTGTAGAGATGAAACCATTTCAATCGTGTGGCATCAGATAGGACTAAGAAAAGACCCATGACCTTCTGGTGAATTTACATTTACAATCAATCCTCTTAGTAAAATTAGCCGTAAAATGTTAATCAAAAATTACTATATGAGAATGATGGGTATGGGAAAAGGGCAGAAGCAAATGTAAAAATCTGCAGTCTGTCACAATCTCTCTCTTGCCCTGCTACTGACAATTGTACAAGGTAAAATGTTGTTGATTGGTTACAAGTTGAAGTGTAATTTCTTCTTTGTTGCTCATAAAAAAAAATTCAAAGGCCTACCTTTGTTTTCTACCCTATCATTTTCCATGGATTTGTTTTCTGTAGATCTATTGTTGGGATCCCTAACTGTGAAGTCCTAATTCACCTCCAGCCAACACAAAAGTATCGTGTCTGTGTCAGAGCACAGAACCTGGGTGGCTCCAGTGAAAGAAGTGAACCTGTCCTGATACACACCACAGGTACTGTACAGCTTGGAACAACTCCAGCAGCCTCCTGTAGCATCTATTGTCTTAACAGAAAGATTCCTGCTGGTTTCAATGGCCTCTGGACCAGATCCTAATCTCTTACATCTAATTACACACCTGGTAACCTTTTAGGAATGAAAAAAACCAACTTCTTGTAACAATAAGTGCATTGCTTTAGCTCTGTAATTTATATTACTGCTGTCTGGTACATTTGATACTTGAAAGTTACTAATTTCTAAACATTTTAAAAGACAGTGTCAACTCAACGCCCACATATTGCCAGCCTGCAAAGTACTGACACACCAATGAGGAAAGTTCTAGTGTGATTTTACTTCAGAGATTATCATATAATGAAGCTGCTGCTGGAAATCATGGCTGAGACAACACTTTCTAGAGCCATTTAGCAGACATGAGTGCTCACCTTCATCACTGCTGCAATCACACTGCAACTTCACTGCTCATCTCAAATCTCCCACTCCACTCAGAGATGTGTTCACACCTTATCTATGTCTCTTCTGCCTTTACCTTCTGTGAGACATTTGAAAATTGTATTTATTCAGCAAGATGACCACACAAAGTTATGTTTCATTAAAAAACCTGTCCGCCACACAGCAGTGACACCACAGAAAAGAAATGCTCATCCTTAAATCCCTGGAGAGGAAGACTGTCATTGTGTTACCATCATTTGTGTGTATTCCAACTGCTTAAATCAAACCCAATATTTGAAATTGCCCATTCTGTTTGCACAGCATGTGTTTGTTTTCAGCAGCACATGCCTGTAATTGCCCTGTCATTGTTTGTATTGTATTTGCAATGAAGTAACTTGCAGTTTGATTATAATGATTTCATTTGGGATTACCATGGGGAGATTTATCTTCCCGGAGTCCACATTATGCAAACAGCTCATGCAAATTGATCTGTCAGCTGCAAGAACCCACCTCCAAAACTGTGAATGGCCTTTGATCCTTTCTGGGGAGGATAAACAAGCAGCAACTACAAACAGCAGCTGTGCCAAAGTGGCTGCTCCTCAGGCCCCAGTGTGTCAGACCTGCTCTGTGAAGTGTCCGCAGGAAGAAAGGCAGAAGGATTTTTATCCTGGGCTGGACCTATCTCTCTAAAGGCTGGTCTGACAAGAGAGGTGCTGAAGCATGAGGGATCCTTTCTCTTCAAACTGCCCATTTATGTGGGCCACAGACAGCCCTTTAAGCCCCCTTTCTCATTTCAGTGATTAAAAATAGATTACTTGAAACCAGACAGTCCATTGCAGGGAGGACCCCTCATCTCTGAATAGCTACTTCCTGCACAATGCCTGCAGCTTTGAGCCCTGCTAGGGTTCAAAACCAGCCTAAGTCTCCTGCTTTTCACAAGGCTGAAACTAAACAGTGTTAAGCTGTCAAACAGCCATTTATTAGAAAAACTTTTAAAAGATGATCTTGTCCTCTCAATGTCAGCCACAGATTCTTTCTAGAGCATTGGCAAATCTTTTTGTGGATCCAAACAACGTTTCATCACACCCTTGCTGCAATTCTAATGTTATAAGGAGTTACTGGAGTTATCCTCAGGCATTTTCTCTTGCAGGCACCTGCTTCTACCTTAATGAGGACACGGCCCATCCTTTACTGGCAATTCTAGATGATGGATTTACCATTTCATGTGATGAACTGGAAAACCCAGAGTGTGATCTGCCTGTCTATGATAACAGCTTTACAAGGTATTCAGGGGCATTTCAGTTTCTTGGGTTCTTTTAACAGATGCCAGGAAATGTCTAATGGGGCTTTCAGCAGCTCTGATTAATTTTTTGAGCTGAAATCTCTCTCTCCAGCTGCTCTTTGGAACTTGGAAATTACTGCAAGTTCTTAAATAGGATTACAGATGCAGCAGCCACAATTATGTACAAGCCTACTTACATGTCTGGCACACTGAGCTAAATTTGAACAGGTATTCAGGAGCCACAACAAATGCTAAGGAAAGGAGAGGGATCTGAAAACTTACCTCTTGCTGAAAGATATAACTGATACTATTTGGACCAACAGGTATTTATTTCAAAAAAGAAATAGGCTCTTTGCCACTGGAGTGAGAGACTAAGCTTGCCAAAATGCATATTTCCAGTCAAAACTACAGAAGCACCATGTAACCAGGACAGGCATCTGCAGATGCAGGATAATAAAGTCTACAATTTATTCCTTCCATGGAAATGCAGTGCTACTAGAGGGCTTGGTAGAAAAGAGTTGGGAGACTGGTGATCCTTTTCATTAAAGCCATCATGGTAATCTTAAATGGGATTTCATCCCAATTCTATGGGATGCTTTTATGTTTCATATGAACAGCCGGAGCTGGCACTCATCTCATTCAAAGGCTGAGGTTTTGGTACCAGTATAAACTTTCACAGATCTCCTTCAAACCAAGATACTGAAACCAAACCAAACCAACAACAACAACAACAACAACAACCAAAAAAACCAAAAAAACCAAAAAAACAAAACAAAACAAAAAAAAACCAAAAAAAAAAACCCACCCAAAAACCCCAAACAAAAAACCAAACCCAACAAGAAACAAAACAAGCTCCAAGGAAATCACATCTTCTTTCAGCTCTTCTTTCTGAAGTTTGTGTGGTCTCCTAAGTTGATGTAGCTGATGTATTTCCTAACTGCTTCTTCAGGGCAGTTCAGGTTTGCCTTGGTGGCTTTGCAGCTCTCATTATTATGGTCATGCTTTGTTCACAGATGTTTACCCATCTATTTTGCATCATTCCTTTTACTTCTCAAGCTGTAGCAACCCTGCCCCTCTGAGTTCTGATTTCAGCAGCATTTAAGTTGTTCCCAAGACATTTACATGCACTTGCAATGAACTGTACACTTGCTCCATGCCAGTGCAGCTGCAGAGGCAGAGTACAGCTATTGTGCTGTGTGTGCCCATCCTCACACAACAGGCCCTCCAAATGATGAGTGCAGCTCCCTCTCAGCATTGCCTAGAAGAGCTTAGTGTCTGCCAGCAAAATCCTTTTCCTTTGTAACTTAAAACTTTAGACACTACCATAGAAACATAAAAGTTGTGTGTGTTTGAAGCCTGCTGTCCCCCTTGACAATGACAGCTAATGCATTGTGTACTTTTCCTGAGAACAAGCTGAGGTGTAAGCTTACAGGGCTCATGTTGCCCTCCTAAGAGTGTTTCAGGAGCATGTGGAATGGGTTATTTTGCCCAATTTTCTTGCATTAAGAACCTGTATTTCTGCAGACTTGTATCTTCAAAGCACCCAGCTCCTTTGACTCCAAGACTGTGCCAGTAAATCAAGCTGAAGAGTCTCTCTGTAGTACATTGCCTTTGTCTGTGTCTACTACACAACTTTCAAAAGAATTATTTTCTGCATGGTTCCTATCATACATTTCATGGCCCAGCTACCCAGCATATTACAAGTTCTCCTACCGTTTTCAATTCTTCCTAATCTCTCCAAACACAGTGTGGACAGGTTCCCTCCTCCCCAGCTGCCCCAGGAACTTCTTGCTGTTACAGTGCTCAGTTCCTAATGGTGAGTGACGTTCAAAACCCTGAGCTCTTTGGAAAGAAAATGCAGAATCTGTAGACTTTTTTCCCCTGCTATGCTGGGGTTCACCAGAGCACTCTTTTTTAACAAGCATTAACTTTTCCAGAAAACCCAGGCACTATGGGATGCTGTTCTCCCTCTTCCTGGAAGTGCCCAGGGCACTCATTTATACAAATGCACACACATGTGAAAACAGAGCAGGTGTCACAAAGAAATCTGTGCAGGCTGGGTGTCAGCTCCTCAGCATGGGGATTTCACTGGAGTCAAAAATCCACACTGCACTGCTCAGGAGACAGCACAAGTGGCTTTTGTTTATTGCTACGTAATGTCCAGGTATATACACACCTGAACATATCTAAACACTGTAAAAAGCATTATAGAGAGGCTCTGCCAAAATACATATTCCTCTCTGTCTCCCACAGATGTATTGCAATCCTGGGCAGTCTGATCCCATTTCCAGGAAAGCATTACTGGGAGGTGGAAGTTGAAGAAGATACAGAGTACAGAACTGGTGTGGCTTTTGAAAACACTCCGAGACATGGTCACCTGGGGGCAAACAACTCATCCTGGTGCATGAGGCACATCATCACACCCTCAAGGTAAGGGCTGTGGAGGCTGCAGGTCTCTGACAGGAACACCTCTTACACCTGCAGGCAGAGCAGACAGGGATTTTATATCAGCTCAGACCAGGCACCAGGGCCTCTGACATTCCACTGCTGTCATTGTAAACTCCTGTTGGAAGGATACTGGAATGCTTAAGCAAATCCTCCTGCTTCTTTAGGGTCTTTCAGAAGCATTTGGAGCAGGTTATTTTGTTCAACTTCCTTTCTTCAGCACTTGTGTTTTTGCAGATTTGCATCTTCAAAGCACGCAGTTCCCTTGACTCTGACAGGGTGCTAGTGAATCAAGCTCTTTGGTAACTCTCTCATGAAATGAAAGGTCACATTGAAACAAGCAGTCACAGGAACAAATCTGAATAAAATCAGAGTTGCAGAATTTAGCTGTGAACATTACCAAAACCTCAGTGGGAAGACAGTAATAGATCAATGTAATCCAGAAACTACGTATCAGGCTAAACCCAGCTATACCCAACTGGTTTTGATATCTGTCCTACCTATGGAAGTATGTGACACCTGCCTGCAGAAATGCCAGCTCCCCTCTTGCCTCAGCTGCACTGCTGGCTCTCCCCTGAACACTGGTACATTAACATCACTGCCTTTGACTCTCATGAGCAGCCTGGGCACACCTGTGTGCACAAAGTGCTTCCCTTTGAGAACAGCCAGGGTGCCTTCAGCTATTTTGTTTATTTTTCTTACCTGCAGGCACAAGTATGAATTCCTGCACAGTGGGATGACACCTGATATCAGAATTACTATTCCCCCCAGAAGGATTGGCATCCTGCTGGACTACGAGAACTGCAGACTGTCATTTTTCAATGCAGATCTTGCCCAGCACCTTTACACATTCAACTCACACTTCCAGCATTATGTCCACCCTTGCTTTGCACTGGAAACCCCTGGTATCTTAAGGATACATACTGGAATTACAACACCCCCATGGACTGCCCTGCCATAACCTGTGTTCTGCAGCTACCACACCTATGTGTAACCTGCCCTCTTTCAGCATTAACTGCTCCATCATACTCCCTATAAACCAGCTGTTTCCCCCTAGTAAGAGCAAAGTGACCCTGACCCAAACCAGCTGCCAAGCCTGAGCCCTCAGGAGTTTACATCCTCTTACAAAAAGGACAAAAAGCCACACATCAGCATCCCAGAATTCCCATTAGAAATGGATACCATCCTCCTCAGAGGAGACACTGTCACCACACAGCAAAAGCAGCTGGATCACAGGTTCCCCCAACACCCACCTGAAGCCTAGGGAACTCCACAGTTCCAAAGCAATTGTTAATTCTACTCCTGACTCTACTCAAGAGCTAAAAACACAGAGAAAAACAAAAATAGCAAAAGGCATAATCACTGTACAGCTGCAGGAGCTGAAAACACTCCAGCCATGAAGCTGATCTCCCAATCAAGCGTTCTTGTTGCTACGTGAAGTCTGTGACACAAGACAATGAAATACACCTCCCCTGTGTGTGAACTGTTAGTGCCTACATACCCAGTGAGGCTTCCTGGAATACCCAAGCCTGCACTCCAGTCTCAGACAGAAGCCATTTTTACAGAACACTTCTCCCATTCATTCAGCCAGGGAAAAAGAGATAGGTGCTTGATTGTCCTTATAGAAAAACCTAAAGCAACAGTTTTAGCTGCTTCTTTTTAGCTATGCTCACCTCCCCTTGGGTGTATCCTCCCTCCACACTCACAGATCTGTTCTCCCCCTCAGCACTGAAGAATTCCACTCCAGTGCTGTGCCCTTGAAGCTTTGGGTGTCCATGGAGGCTGGAAGGCCTCTGGCCCAGCACACAGTTGAGACATCCCTGTTTGGGTTTCATTTCCAGACACCAATCAAGACAGGCCCTGCCTGTCAAGCAGGCTTGGCCAGCTCTGAACAGCCTCATATGTCAAAACTACCTGAACTCAATCAAGAGTCATTAACACAGAAGCTTTTCCACAGATTTATTGTACATTCATTATAAACATCATTGGTTCAAGTTTCCATTCTAGGGAATTGCCAGGAACAAGCAGTGGCCTCTACAATATGCAGGGTCTTTACAAATAAATGCCGTTGGCAAAACTGAAGAGATTTTACATAGAACTGTGTGCCAAAAGCTTGTCTGTTCTTTCTCAAATAGCTTTAAAAAAAGTCTTTCCAAAGCAGGCCTTTAGAAGCCACAGAAACAGGAGCTGAGTATGTCACTAGAGCAGTGATTAGTATCATCTGCTCTTGGATATCTGTTTCAAAAGCCTCAGAAGAAGATGGGTTTAGCTCTACCAGCACAGGGTCATTTCTTAACCTACTAGGAATTAAGATATTTGCGGGGCAGAGAAGGTTGTTCAGGTCACTTTGTCAGACCTGCTGTAAGCAGGCCAGAGACTTTCAGTTGCTTTGTCTGCCAGTGAGCAAAGCAGTTTGTGGTTGTGTGCCCTGCTGATGCTGGTATGGCCATCCCAGGGAACAGCAGCTCTAGGGTACGGCTCCTATGCAGGGATTGAAGTGGTGAGAAAGCACCATTCTTTGCTTTAAAATGTACTCTGGGTCCAACTTCTACCAGCTGGAACATGTTTTACCCCTATCAGCCAAAAACTGAGAGCCCCACTCTTCAAGTAGATACCTGAAGGAGTGTAACACACAGGTATCAGAGCAGAGCTATGAGGACATCTGAACCTCCAAACAGAGCCTCTAATACACAAAGGCTGCTGGTGAACCCATGATTCCACTCCCCACCACCAGCTTTCACCTCAACCACAGCTGTAACCTGGCAAAATACTTTCCAGCTAGTGAACTGAACTGGCAAGTTCAGTCCCCAGGACTTCAAAACCCTCTCACTGGACTGTGCAAGGGCAGATTTCCTGAGCCACATGTGAGGTCTCAGACACCCTTGCAGTGGGACTCCACAGGGACCAAACAGCTGCATTGTTATGCTGCCAGCTTGGTGAATCTACTGGAGAATGCAGGCCAGGTGGCTGAGTGCAGAGCAGTCTGCTCAGGAGAATGACCCCATGGTCATCACCAGGCATGACACAGGACAGCTAAGGCAGTGACAGAATTATCTGAAAGAAAGAACAAATATGCAATAATTGGCTTCTAGGTTAAAAACAGTAAGGGAAATGAGTTTGCGTATTTCTGTTTAATAAAAGCTTCACCTGTTGGCACTTACCCAAGCTTTTCCTCCCTTAGGAATCCAAACCCCATCACTTAAATATTTATACACCAAAGGAAACTTTGGACAACATGTGTTTCTTAGAACCAGCTGTTGCTCTGAACAATCTCTACATAAATCCTTTACAGGGAGGCCACCACTTCTACTGCAGAGGTCTGCTAAGCTTTAACTTCACACCAACCCTGCATGTCTCTGTGTTCAGTTTATTCACCAGGTGTATCCAGTTTATTGGAACTCTGGGTATAGCACTCAACTTGGAGAACTGTGTTGAGCTGTTGATCTATTTCTCTGCATTGAAAGGTTATCTCAGATGAGGCAAAAACCTCATACCTCTGGCCTGTAGACAGGCACTCTGGCTGAACTACATCATGTGGTAGGGCAACAGTCAGTTAAAAATGAGTTGTCCTTTTCTCTAACATTATGTGCTGCAAGCTGCATTTTTCCTGGTACCTGCTGTGTCTTCTTCTTCCCGCTCCTTTTCCTTGTGGGCATTTACTGGCACACAGCAAAATCCCTCCTCTGCAAAGGACAGAAGCTCGTGCCTGAAGCTCTGGTTTTGGCCAGCTGAAGCCCACAGGCAGTCCTAATGTGCAGCAGTGCATCCCTGCAGGACTTGCAGCATCAGGAAGTGCCAAAGGACAGGACACCCCCAACCACGCCTCTCCCAGCAGCTAATGTGGGGACTTTGCCAGGGCTGCCCAAACCCCTTCAGGGCAGGCCAGAAGGATCCCTTTTTTAAATTCCCTGTGATTTCAAATCCGCGTTGTTGCCACTGGAGGGCATCATGTGAAGCCCTTTCAGAAGGCCACGCTGGTCTCACACAGGTTTCGAAGGCTAGAAACAGTTTTCAAACCAGTTACCGTAATCGAAGGCATGTCCAGTGTCCCTCCTCACCCGGTGCTGGAGACGGGAACAAGGAGCCTGTGAGCAATTACGCAGGTGAGACATGTCAAAAGCACAAATACAAGAGACAACACAATGGCCCTGAAATACAGTTTAATGTAGATTTAAAACAAACACACCCAACCTTTTACTACAGAAACACATGACTTTTAACTTGCTCTCTCTCACTGCCATTAAAACACTGTAGGCAGATCAAGTAGGTCCTGACTTTTATCTCACAGGCAGGCCTTGTTCGTCCACCACTTAATTTAGGAGGATAGTATCAGTGGAGTCAATATAGTGCCACTGGCTCCACTTTCTTAGTCCTCCAGATGAATCTCTGCAAGAAACTCCTGAGAAGTCTCCGAACAGACTGAGCCCTCCTAAAGCAGACTGCAGAGCCTAACCACTCAGCCAGGAAGGCAATTCCCTATTCCTGTCTTCAAAGGCAGTTGAGTGTTTTTACTGCCCACCTCTGTTTCCCGACAGTAATCAACATCGCTCATTAGCAGCACACAGCAAAGCAACCGGCGACCATGCAAAGCTGAGGCTTTGCTTCCTATTCAGACTCTACTGCAGTCCTGGGCCAGCCCAAAACACAACACTGCCTTTTAACTGAACTTTCTCTCCATCATGTTTATGGTGGTGTGCTCAGTTGCCAATATATACTAGGACTCAGCTGTCCTAGCCCACCTTATTTAAACCTTTACCAAAGAGGCTTATTTTTTTAAGCTTTACTTGCTCTGATGTAAGGGATACTGAGACCTAAACTGCTTCACAAAATGGCTGTAAGGGGCTGCGCCCTCTGCCAGAAGGATGCTCATCCCACAGAGGGAGCTAAAAAAAATCCAGACGCAAAGCTGTAGCTTAAACAGCCACAGAAAGGCTGCAGTAGTGGGACCCGGGCTACCTCACAAACCCACGAGCAGCCCCTCGCGGGCGGCAGCAGGCCCGGCGGGCAGCGCTTACCTGGGCCCCGGGCGGGAGCGCCTCTTCACGGGCCCCGCGCCGGCCATGCCG
>JANPWX010000378.1:1189816-1316191 GCA_024734555.1 Trochalopteron elliotii
CAGCCCGCCGCGGGAGGAGCGGGGCCGGGGCCCCGTGCGCTCCCCGACCTCCCCTCGTGGAGCCGCCATTTCTCGCGGCGGGCGGAGCTCGGTCCGCTGACCCCCGACAGAGGGCGGGGAGAGGGCGGGCGCTGCCTGCCTTCCTTTCCCTTCTTCCTTCCGTCCGTCCCTGTGCTGGGACAGCGCCTCGGGTGGGGAGAGATTCCGTGAGGTTCCCTCGGGCTGTGAGCTCTGTTCCCGCAGCCCTGGCCTCACTAGCGCAGCCTTTTCCCGAGACATTACGGACTAAGCCGAGCTCCCCACGCTCAGCACCCACTTGAGCTCGCTCTGCCCTCGGCTGCGCCATGGAGGGTTTCCCCACTGATGGCTCCATCTACACACAGCTGAATTGTTGCCTCCAGCAGCCACCGTCCTGTGCTTGTCCATTTCCATTCCTTCCCATAATATGTACTTGATCCTGCAGATTGAAGCACGAGAGTAACACCCGGTGCTAGCACAGCCCTGGCAAGGCTGAGGGAGAGCCACCAGCTCTCAGCAGCTCCTGGGTCTCCAGCAGCAGGATTGGGGCCGGACAAAGCTGGTATTTCTCATCCCTAAGATGGGTGTTCCACAGCTCCCAAATCACCTGCACGGGCACCCTCATCCAGGCTGGGCTGGGCCAAAAGTAACATGTGAACTCCCTTTCCTTGGAGGTATTTTGCAGCCAGTTGAATGCACTCAAGTTTTCTCTCAATCTCTAAACAAAATCCCTTTACATTCCCTCTCTGATACTGGAAAGTGAATCACCAGGAGATGCCTGGGGCCAACCCAGCACCTCCTGCCTTGTGTCCCTGTGCTGATGTGAAAGCTGCAGCCAGGCTGCTGTAATAGAACTGTGTATTGTGCCTGTGCAGTGAGAGTCAGATATATTTCATGGTCTGTGTAATAAAATGCTTGATGAAATAAACATTTTGCCTCCCCTACACGGAAGCATGTAGTTTACAGTGAGGATTTATTAAGCCCAAAATTTATGAGCATGGCCAAATAGATGGCTTATATTGACATACAGGAAAGGGCATTTATGAATCAGTCCAGTTTCCTCACAGCCTGTCCAACAGAAAAAAAAACACCCTTTTTTTTTCCAGTGGAGAATTTCAAATTCAGCATCATCATGTTACAACCTGTTCTCTTGTTTTGTGCACTAACCTTGGAGTTCACATCTGGCTCTCAAAAGAGATAAACCAAAAGGTAAAATGATAGAGAAAATACAAACACCTATATAAAAAGCTGTTTAAATTAGAAACTGATGGTGGGGTTTTTTCGGTTTGTTGGTTGGTTTGTTTGTTTGTTTGTTTTGCTGCAGATGGAAAAGCAGCCATTGGCTTTTGAGCCGTGTGGTGCTGTCTCTGTCCCTCTGTGGAGTTTTGCACATTGCAGAATCTCATGACTGGGTAAGCACAGTGGCAAAGCAGTGAGAGCAGGTCTGTGTGGGGCCCTCTGGCTCTCTCTGCTTGCAGCACAAGAAGAAAATCTAAGCTCAGGGTGCCTCTGATCAGAAGAGGTAGAAGTAGGTCTGAACTTTGCTCAGCCACAGCACTATGGCATTTCAGGTACACACTATAATAATGTGACCGTATACTTGCAACCAGACTTAGGACAGATTTCCTTCAGAAAGACAAAATTATCTAAGAAGTGGATCCATGGGTAAGATCCTCCACTTATGAGGCAGATTATGAACAGAGCTACAACAATGGAAGTAAGTATAACTTCACTAAATTCAATGCATTGGGAAGGACTTTTACTTGTAAATTCCAAAGTGGGGCTACTGGTAGGCAGATGGAAGAAATAAAACCCCAAATCCAAAGTCCTCTTTTTCAGACCACCTTCCACAAACATGACTGACTCTTGTTAAAACAAAAGCAACACAAACATTACTTTGCTAATACCTACTGAGCCAGACTTAAATATGTCACTGATATTTACTTAACAAACGTTGTTACGTATGTACTCTGCTGTGGTTCAAAGAACACTTGTTTATTTAAAACAGCTTATTTTAAAAGAAGGCTTTGGGTATTTTGGTTTTTGTTGTTGTTGGGGTTTCTGTGTAGTTTCTGGTTGGTTGGTGGTTTTTTGTTCGTTTCTGGCATGATAGAGCAGCTAAAACTTTGTGCTTTCTGACCTTGCCCTGTCAGAGATCTGTCATAACAAGGGACAGCGCACTGGCACTGAGTCTGCCAGCGTGGATTTTGAGGGGCTGGGAGAGGCTGCTCACTTTTAGGGCTTGGTTGTCAGGTGAGGAATACTTCACTCTGCTCTCACAATGTCCTGAAAACTGTCTGTATTCAAGCGATTGGAGTCTTTCTCCCTCATTAACCCCAAAAGCCGTGCCTGATGTTAAGCACCGCCATTCCCAGCCCAGTCCCAGAGGGGTGGCTGGGCGTTCCTGAGCACTCACATTCCCACTGTATCCTTGCAATCAGCCTTACTTACGGTAAGCAGAGCCTGACACAGCCGGCACCGCCCGGCGTGGGGACAGTGCTGGGGCTCTGCGCCCGCCCGTGGCATTGGGCTCTCCCGGGAGTCTCACCAAGCTCGGCACACCGTGGAGTGGGAGGACGAAACTCTGACCAGTATCTGTGAAAAACACCAGAGACAAACCCTTATGAAAGCACCTGCTTTCTGCATTTCTCTTCCCATTTTTTGGCAGTCAGCAGGATCCTCACCAGAGCCCTTAGCAGCAGCCAGGCAGCCCCAGGACTAGGGCAGGGTTTGTCATGATGTCGTGATGTGGATGCCCACAAGCCCCATTTCTTCCCTGCAGCTCATTTCACCCACCTGTGAAAGGGCTCTGCTTGTAAATCTTAGGGACCTGTAAAGGAAAAATTTCATTTTCTGGGTAGAATAATATTACAAGCAAAGTAACTTTATTTTTTTTTTTTTTAAGGCAAAAAGGGACAGTTTTTGCTGGAGGTAAAAAGCAATATTCCTCACACATTTTACACTGCAAATGCCAAGAAAATCTTATCAAATATATTCCATTTCATCTTTAGGCTGAAGATAAAGCCGTACCTCCTCCCCTAAGCTGGGGAGCTGCAGGATCACCAGGTTGACGTCATTCTCCTTGGTGATAAAACATGCTGCATGCTGAACTTGGCACTCAGCATGCTCAGGTTGAGCTAAGAGCTAATGTAATGAACTCTGGGGAAGGATTTACATCAAATACCACTCTGGAATATTGAATACAGACAGGACCAACTTCTCACTTGAATAATTACACACTGGCTAAATTCCTTCTTTTGTTTCAAAGACGGGAATCACCTTTCTGGCTTCCTCTTGAAAACTGTATGCATTGGTGCACTATTTCACTACCTATGTAATAAAAGGATGAAGTAATTTCTGTTAATTACCATAGGCTGAACTAAGATGAGTTTCAGCTCTAGCAATGACTCTTGCCACTCGACGGGGGGAGCAAGCAACCAAGAAAAGGCAGATTCAAATTTCATCAAGTGTCCCCTGCTGCTTGTGCTTGCTAACATAACCTCAAAGGCAGAGGTACCTGGGAACACTCCTGAACTTGACTTTGCATGTGGGAGTACAATACCAAAGACCTTGCACACATATTCCCAGTGCCCCAGCAGCACTGCAGTGCTCACAAGCTGTTTCAGTTAACTGTGTTTGTATTGTCCTTCTGCCTGTGGATAACAATGTAAGGCTTTCAGCCATTATAAGATATTTCTCCAGGCTCACTTTGGGTCAGAAAGAAAAATATTTTCTTGTGGTAAAAGCTGTAGTAAGCAGCAAAAGTCAGTTTGAACGGCAGGCTTTAGTCCCAGCATTATGGCTGTGTGTTTGATGGAGATGTTCAGCCATGGAAGTTAAAGCAAAGACTCCTAGCAAATGAGCTAAGAAGAAAAATGGAAGCAGATAAGCTGGAAGAGAGGGGGAAAAGTGGAACATGAGAAGACCAGAAGGCCTAACACTTACTGTCAAACCACAGGCAGGGCTTGAAGACCCAGGACTTCAGATATTTAGAACCCTCAAAGCTACTTTGCTTAGTGGCTCTGGGTTCCCTAGCCTTTCCTAACTCAGTTGCCTTGCTTGCTGAAGAGGCAACTGCCATTGCTTCACGAGGTTTACAGAGCTGAGTCCACTGAGGTTTGCAAGGCAAGTGTGGGAGGAGATTAAAGATATTAAACAAGTGGAAAAAAGGAAAACATGAGACACTTTGCCCAAGTAACATTCATTGCAGGCACCGAAAGAAAGCATTCAGTGGAGTTAAGCCACAGCCCTTTGCCCACAAAGCCAAAAAAAAAAAAAAAAAACCAGCAAAAAACAGCTGAAACTCCTGGACATCCCCTTTGTTCTGAACCAGCAGCACAGGCTGCACAGGGACATGGCAGCAATTTGAAAGTTTGTTTTCTGCATCTAAACATCATGTTAGGACAAACTGCACTCCATCCTGCTATCATTTAACAGCACCCCTGGGACCCCTGTACCTTGGAGGCATGATGTCACACATCAGCAGAGAGATTATTTGTTTTGAAGCTTGTGAATAGCTCTGAGAATTCATTTCAAAGCACTCCTTGCAGAGTCATGGCTCAAACCCTTCTGGTCTCACTGAAGGGCACAACTGACTACTGTTTGCCTGTGCTGTTTCTCAGCACCCAGCAAGTGATTATTAGATAACTATTATCCTTCTTTTTATGCAGGAATGGCTTTGCCATTGCTCAAATCCTTCATGTTCAAGACACATTTTCTTAAGTGTTTTATCAATGATTACTGACACAAGCAGAAACACCCAGATGAAAAGGCACTGCAACAAAAAACAAGGTATTCATTCAGGCAATCATCTCAGGTGATTTTTAATTTATATATAGCCACTGGGTAAACTGCAGTATGAAAGCCACCTTCAGACCTGTGATAAGGTAGCTGTGCATACCACCTGTCTGGTTTCTCCTTTTGTCAGAATAAACAATTATTACTCCAAATTTTATACAAGGGAAAAAGATATTAATCAAGGACAATTTGCTGAGAAGCCACCAGTTTTTTTTACCAGATCATAATAGTTCACATTCACTTGGAAGCATCTACAGTGATACCCAGGTTTAGAAGCAGGATTACCTGATAAAAAATACACAGCATGGAAAACAGAGCCAGTCATTCTGTCATTTAATGCTGAATTATTGAACCTTATTAAGTTTTAAAACACAAAGCTTTATACTAAAGCCCTGGTGATGCATAAAGGACCTCTCCTTCATCATTTCTACATTGGAATTTACTCTTGTATTAGCATTAAAGCAAGAACAAATGAAAAGTGCAGACACTGCAATAAGACTGCCAGCCTAGCTGAAATTGGGAACATTTCAATCACACTCAATTTATTCCAGTGTTCTCCCTTCCATGGTGAAGGAGAATCAGTAAAGCCATTTCTGTCCCCAGGAAGTTCCATCACTGAGTGACCGTTCAAAAAGCTGGAAAGGGTTCAGAGCACAGGGCATGTGATGTTGCTGTGTAATCTTGGAGAATAAAGGAAGGGGATCTGGAATGGCTGAAGCACTTGCAATGGGATCCAAAAAAATCTGCATCCTGGAGCAGTGATTATCAGGTTAGAGCTATTACTGCTCCACAGCAGGGCCCTTCATGCTGCCTGGGCAGCAGCCTGGAATCACCCCCACAGAACAGGCACAGCCTCACAGTGCACAGAAGGCTTCAGAGCTGTGGCTTGGAGAGAAGCTCAGTGGGAAGAAAGTAAAGATCAGGCATCATGGTTCCAGATTTTAATTATAATCTGTCCTTGGCAAATTTAGATGGACAGGAGAGTGAGCAAAGCTGCAGTGGCTGAAAATCAGTGTTTTATGTTAAGTGAAATTATTGTACACCAATATGGACATAAATCTGACTTACAGAGACTTATAGAGAGAGTTAATTAGCACAGTTCTACAGTCCAAGTAACGGAAATAAAGATGCAGCGTGAATTTCAGGGAATTAATCATATTGATCACATCTTTTCAGTGATGATGCATCAGACATTTTTATAGCAGATGAAATTAAACTGCTTTTTACCATATATTAATATAAGCCGGAATAATAACTATGCTTATGAAGAAATATTTTTTTCTGGGCAGTTCTGTTTAATATCTTTATTGAGGATCTGGATGAGGGGATCAAGTGCACCCTCAGTCAGTTTGCAGACGACACCAAGTTGGATGGGAGTCTTGCTCTGCAAAGGGGTCTGGACATGGAATGATGCCAGTGGTATAAGGTTCAACAAGGGCCAAGGGCCTTGTTGAACCTTATACCACTGGCATCATTCCATGTCCAGACCCCTCTGCAGAGCCTTTCTTGTTGTGCTGCCCTTGGGTCACAACCCCACACAGCATTACAGGCTGGGGCAGAGGGGCTGGAAAGAGCCCGTTGGGAAAGGCCCCAGGGTGCTGGTCAGAGTAGCTGGACATGAGCCAGAGTGTGCCAAGAATGCCAATGCCAATGACCTGTGTCAGGAACAGCAGGGCCAGGGCAGGGATTGTCCCCCTGTACGGGCACTTGTGAGGCCACAGCTCGAGTGCTGTGTCCAGTTTGGGCCCCTCATGACAAGAAGGACATTGAGGTGCTGGAGCGTGTCCAGAGAAGGTAAAACAGAGCTGGGCAAGGGTCTGGAGCACAAGTCTTGTGAAAAGCAGCTGAGGGATCTGGGGGTGTTTAGCCTGAAGAAAAGGAGGCTCAGGAGAGACCTTATCACTCTCTAGAACTATCTGAAAGGACACCGTAGCCAGGTGGGAGTCAGTCTCTCCTCCCATGAAAAAAATGATAGGACAAGAGGAAATGGCCTCAAGTTGCACCAGGGGAAGTTTATATTGGATATTAGGAAAAATTTTTTCATTTGAAGTGTTGTCAAGCACTGGAATAGGCTTCCCAGGGCAGTGGTGGAGTCACCATCCCTGAAGGGATTTAAAACGTATAGCACTTGGGGACATGGTTTAGTGGTGGATTTGGTAGTGCTGGAGGAACAGTTGGACTCCATAGTCTTAAAGGTCTTTTCCAGCCTAAATGATTCCATGATTTTTACCTGCAGACAAGTCTCTGGGCCCACATGCTCATGCCCACACCTCCTGTCCCAACCTCAATGCAGCAGATAAGCAGAGGAGATACTGATGGTGTGATGCAATTTTCCTCTAAGGGAGACACAGGAGCCTGCAAGGAACAGAAGAGATTAATACCAACTAGCAAATTATAGCTGGTTACAATAGATGCAACATAGGAAAATACAATGTAATATTGCCAAAAAAACTGTCAGCCAACTCTCCCTCTTCCTTGCAGGCTCCCTGTGAAAACAGGATACTTATTTTATTGAGCCTTCCATGAAAATATATCTGCTCCTTCAGCATTGATTGTAGAACCTCTGGAAGACTGACCAGAGAAGCTCCTCTCCTACTACTGTCAGTGAGACAGTGGCACAGTCTGGGCACCCCTCACAGGATCTGAGGCCCCTGGCTTTGGCAATATACACCCAACAATGAACTAAATGGAATTATGAAAGGGAATTCAGCATATAACTGAATTCTGAGTAGGTAAAGGGAGCACACAAGCAGGGTAAGGGCAGAAAGGTATGACACTAACAGGAACAGGATGGTAGCCCATCAGTCTCACTGGCTTGGAGAGGAAGGAGAAACACAGAAGCAGGTAACACCTGGAGAGGTCACCTCTTCCTTTCTTACCTTAAGGCTGCTACTGCTGCAGTCCCTGAACTGCTCCATCATCCACCTCTTCCCTGCTTCTGCTTCTTCAGGAATGGTTCAAAATGTCTCTAAAGCCAATTGCCTCTGCAGTGACAACAGTCAGCAACTCTTTCAGTGCCTTTAGATGCCTTTCTGTTGACTGGGAAGGCTGACAGGACACTCCTGGAGACCTTCAGTGGAGCGCAGCATGACACTGCTTGTAGCTGTGAAGAGACTTGTCCAAGGGTACACAAGGGTGTGATGGGCTTGCCAAGGGCAGGCCACAAACACAGGGGCTTGCCAGCTACATACCACCTTTCATCACCCTTATGCCAGTTCAGCCCCCTCAACTTTTCCTTTCCCCAGACAAAAAGTACCTTCATTATTTTTAAAAGAATTTCATGTGTTTGTTAGCCTGCAAACTACAAAGTGCATATACATTTCAAATGAAATGGGTAGGACTTGACACTTCTTAAAATATACATTTTATTATTTTCTGGTAGTTGCTATGAAGGTTTCATTCAAATTGTGAAGGTACACAGCCTTTACAAACTTCTTGAGTTAAAGGTTTTTGTTGGTGGTTTCATGTTCTTTTTCTTTTGCGGCAGAGGAAAATACATTGGCTATAAAATGTTGAAATTCATTAGATGCTTAGTATCACCTCTTCATATATGCTGTGGAATGCTTTGTAGAAATACTATATAAAATAAGGCAGACTTTAACAGGGAATTCAGTCATAAAATGTCATGGGAGGAAACAAAGAGCTCCAACACATTATTATTTTTGTAGCCAAGAGAAGGTCAGGTGGTCCTCACTGGTTTGTGGGAGAACTACTGCAGTTCTGGTGCTCAGACTGTATACAGTTCTTGTTTATTCTACTATTCTCAAGTGAGACCTTTTTAATAAAACTTACTTTAATTAACATAAATCAGACAATATTTAAACATACACATCTATCCTTACAGTGCAATAAAAATGTATCATTGTATAGTATTTTGTATTTGCATTATGAAAATAAAAGGTCTGTACATCAATTAAATGTATATTAATGAGTATGAATCATGTAAATTTATAATGCATCTAAAGTTGGCTTTGGCTTTTAAGTATTTATAAATTCATAGAAAATATTGAACATCTAACAAAATAAATAAAACATAACATTTTAATCATAGATGCTAACGATCAACCTCAAAAATTCTTGTGTTATTTTTTACATTTGCTACTAAATTTCTTAAGGAGAACTCACTTTCAGTAGTGCTCAGAAGTGAATGATTGCACCTTCTGTGATGTGAAAAAATACAGTACATCTATTTTTCATAGATCAAAAATTCTTTCATAGACAGTTGCATTTTAAATGTCTGATTGTTCTACATAACTGTCTTAAGTGCTTATAAAAAGCATGTAGCTTTCTCATAAAAGCTGTGAGTCTGTATTAATAGATAAACTTCTAGTGAATGTCCTTTTTATGAGGATTCTCTTCAAGGTCTTCCAGCTTCACGTGCTGGTATGAAGATATCGCAGAAGTATGTTCATAATAAACCCTCTTCAGTACAAGTACTGCAGCAATCCAGTGTAATTCCACTTGGTGGGCTTATTTCATCCCAGTCCACACATGGTACTTTGTGGAAGTCAACTGCTGACCTCGTGTTCTCTTGAATGTGAAAGTTCCCCAAGTGCATGGGCTAGCTTTACTGTAATACTGAAGAGACCAAAACAAATCTGAATTCACACAGATAAAAGTGAGCTTGAATAAATATGGATCTGGCTAGTGAATGACACACCATGGTCTAACTGCTATTCTGGTGGTGGCCGAAGGACTCGCAGGTTCCTTGCATCCAGTCCTTTCCAGTACTTAATGTTATTATTCAGATGCTCCATCAGATTTGGCAGGTCTGCAAATGCTAGGGAAGAAAGGCAGAGAGTATTGAGTTTGCAGAACTGAAAGGGTCACAGATTCTGTCTGCTGAAGTATCACTTGAAATGTCCAGGCAACTGTGCTAAGTAGAAAAACTTGAATCTGTCATACTGATGCTTGAAATAGTTTTGGCTGTACAGCTCTCAGCACTGGTGTAGCACTCGGGCCACTGAGAACTGTTCTGTAAATCTACTTAATACTGGTATTCCAAGTCCCAGCAAAGGAACACAATTTTCCAGGAGGGGCATAGCTAATTATGGTTGTAATTATCCTGCCCCATCAAACCTCAGTCACGTGTCATGATCTGGTATTCAGGAGAGTCACATTTCTGACCACTTTTACCATGGAGGCAGCACTTGGAAGGAAACAGCTGCTCCCCCAAGCAGCTTCCAAACTGTAGAAATTTGCCTTGAAGAATAACCAATATTAACATGGACTAAATGACTGCTCAAAGAGCTATCAAAGAGAATGTGTTCTGTTCTCCGTTTACAGAGAAGCAAGTTTCAAAAGTTAAAGATTGCCTGAATCTAGTATATTAAAGACAAGCCATGAGAATTGCTTGTAGCAATACTTATAAGCAATAAAGAAGTTATTAATCTTACTTGAACTGCAGGAATCTTCCCTTTTCTCTCTCTTTATTTAGGAGTCATAAAAAAAGAAATTTTGTATCACAACAGTTTCAAATTTTCACAAAACATTCACATCAGGAAACAGCAGAGTTTTGCTTACCATCCCAGGCATCAAACATATCAATAATGAAGTAATCAATGAATGATAATTGGGATTTGGGGATGCTGCAAGTATTTCTGTCAAAAACTGGCATCACAACTGGTAAACCTTGTCTCCTTTCTTCATCAGTCTGCAAAAAACATTAGTGATTATTCATCTAAGACACATTCTGTTAATGGGCTTCTTTTAGCAGCAGATTGTTTGGCACTGACTAGAGCATGCATCTGCTAAATCAAAAGAGGAGCCTGAATAAATCTGAAGCAGCAGCGACCTAATCTTAAGCACTTAGTTGTTCAGTTTCAGCAAAACAGCAGACAAATAGTGCCTTCCAGTGTTTCCCACAAAGGGACATATTTACCTTCTGTATCTGCACACAAGCTGACCCTAAGTAACTTCACATATTACCAAGTTATGACTGCTTTGGACCTAAGAGCTGCTCAACCATTTTCAGTCTCTGATGGAAGTGGTGCTCTGTCCCACTCAGACATGGCAAAATACTTTTTTTATTCCCTTGCCCCTTGCTTGGGGTGCCAAGTTCCAACTGCAGTGTTTGGTCTATCATCTATAATAATGACTGCCCTCTTCTTTTCCACATCTTCTTAAAATCTTGCCTCAGCACACTGTGCTAAGGGCATACAGCATTTCTTGGAGTGAGTGCTGCTCCCATCCAAACACTAGAACCTGATGATCCTATTCCTGAGGCAAAGCCAGCATGTGGGTACAGAAGGCATCCTTGCTCTGTCTCATGTGATGGGAGTGCATGTGCAGACAAGGCTCAAAAATCCCTGTTCCAAACAGAACAATTTGAAAGCTTGTATTTTTCAGAAACTGCACAATAGAAGCTGTCAACTTTCCTCTCTCTGAAGGCATCTAGTTGTGCATTGGCATGAGTAATACCCATCATTTAAAATAAAAAGGTTATTATTTTTCATTACATAATGCAGCCTGAGATATTCTGTGACACTGGCACCCTTCTCCTCCCTTTTAGAGAGATGCTCACCTGCAGTTTCAGCAGCCTGTTTTAGCTGCCTTACCTGTGCAAAGTACTCCTCAGAGATGCGTCCAGCCCACTCTATACACTGTTCTCTGGGTCTGCATGGATTGGAAATGTCAGCACACTTTATCAACATGCGTTTGATAAGGATGCGGTTTTCAGGAGACCTGAGAACAGTTTTGATTGACTCTCCATCACCATTATTCTGTAACATTTAAGAATTAAAAACAATCCATTAGCAAGGTCTCCATGCACTAATTCAAAAGCTTTTGTGCTTTGGGAATGCTTTCAGCACATCCTACAGGGATTAGTCCTGCTACTAGCTACCAGATTTGATGTCTGACTGGATTTATAGGTGGATTATGAAAGTTAGCCACAGCTCTGAGCTAGCACTGAACTCCAGTTTCTGGATTCAGTCACTGTCTTTGTGACAGATCTCTTGGGCATCCTTGGGCAAGTCATCTAATCCCTCTATTCCTTATCTGCCTTCTCAACAGTGTAGAGAGGATCAATTCATCACTACACACATAGTGATGAGGACCATGCAGGCAGAAAAATGTAACTCTCTGCTGCAACCCAAGGATTAATGGACCTGCACATTAAGAGTGGAATAGTTGGTTTGAGAAGAGGGACAGACCTGAGATGCAGAGTCACCCTTGGCACACAAACCCCATCAGTGTATCAATCATTCTGACAGCACTGCTGCTATTCAGTCAGATCCCACATTGCCTCCCAAGTATGTTCCTCATTCCCTTTCCTTGTTGTTGGACTCTTTGAGGATGGATAGGTACAGGAGTTTACAATGTTGTCTATTCAGAATAGAAACTCTTTGAAGCAAGGAACATACAAGATTTCTCTGGCACCTAACAAGGTCTTGCTCTACAGTCAGAGCAGGGAACAATAATGACAATAATAATGTGCTACCAGTTCCTGCAGTGTTTTGTACAAAGAGGGAGATACAAAGCAGCAGACACATTCTGACCTTTTATTAGGTCAGAATAACCAAGACATTTTTCAGAAGAAAATTCTTGTGGGGAAGAAAGTTCTTCCTAAAGGAAGAAACTGACAGTAGTAAAAAAACTGATAGTATAGAAATGGCTCAGAAATACCAGTTCCACGGTTCTCACCAAAATGAGATGCCCAGACTAATTATTTTCCCTCATTTTTAGGTATGTGGAAGGGAAAACAGAAGAAACAAACTGAAATGTATACACCTCCAAATGCATGGAAAATTATATATGAGAAAGGTAACATAAAGAGATGGAAGCTCCAGAAACACAAGTATGGAAATTAGGTCTGGAAAATTAGATATTGTTCAGTTACAGAGAGTAGAAAATATCCTAGTAGGTAAACCACTAGGAATCAAGAAAGGATGTTCACCTCTGAGATCTGTTCAAACCAAAGGCACAGTTCTACTTGCTCCATGCAGATGTCTTGGGAATAAAATGTGTTAAGTGTGCTTAGTCCCAGCATCCTGCTCAGAGTGCAGAGGTGTCTCTGCATGTCAGATGTTGGCTTCCTGTCATAGCTTAGGTGACATCATGAGGGGAAATGGGAGGATAAAGGATGCTGGAGCTGGAAAGGATTTTTTTCAGTTTATGAAACAAAAGCAGAAAGGAAACAAACAGAGCAGCTTCTCAGCATGGCTCTTTGAACAAGTTTGTATAAAAATAATAAATAAAAAAACCCAAGTGGAACTGTCCCATTTGGAACAGGCAGTTGGCAGCTCAGCCTGCAAACACTACACTGAGTCACCACCATGACTGGAAAGCAGGCCAGAAAACACACACTGCTGCTGCAGCCAGAGGGACAACAGACTTGAAAGAGGGGCTGACAGTGTTGTTCTGCTCAGCACAGTAAATAATTTGCTTTACCCACTCACACATTACAGGCCTTTTAATAGGATCTTGCCAAACTGAAACTCCCAGCTGAATGAAGGGAAACATTTTGCTTCTTGTTTTCAATAGAAATTATATGTTCTTTGTCTTTCTTCCCATTCTTTGGCACAATTTGCTGTGAATCACAAATGCCTTGTGGGGCAGATAATTTTCCTGCAGTCTCTGGGGCTTAAGGGTAGAACTAAATTTTTGTTTCATTTTTCTATGTCCCTGTTTGTGTTTTTACTCTCTGATTGTACAGATCCAAGCCCTGTTCTTCATCAGCACCAGCTGTTCAGCTCTCTGTAATAGGCAAGAAAAGGAGTTTAGCTCTTTGGATGGATGCTGCTGCATCCCAGCCCTTGGAGCTGGGAGGAAGGGCTCTGCACACCAAGCCAGGCCAGGGCAGAGCTCTTCAGCAGGACCAGGAGCACTACAGAGTTATACACTCCACAGGGCCAGTGCAGTGACTGCACCCAGCAGCAGCAGCTCTCTTGTTCTCCTCCTGCACTGATGCTGCTATGCTCACCCAGAGAGGCTGTCCAGCTGGGAACTTAACATCCTTTCTTCTAATTTATTCAGTACAAGCAATGTCCTACTGGGACTTTGGCTTCACATTCACAGAGTTCCCATTAGCATTGCTGGGTGCCAAGAACAAAGCTAATTCTAGCCTATACTCCTGTGGACAAAGGTACAATTCTCCAATTAAGCTCCAGTCTGCTTCTTGTGGGTGAAGGAACAAGACCTGTTTCTCTCCCACACTCAGATAATAAAAAGACTGCCTTCCCCCATTACACAACTGTCATAAATGTGGCTTTCTAAAGAACATGGTAAGAAAATACAGAAAATCATTATGGCTCCTCCATGACGTTGCCACCAATGCAAACTTTATCATAACCATTTCTGCAAGCCTTCTCTTTGCAAAAATCATTCCAACAAAATTATACACTGCTCTTACTGGCAACAAAACTGCTGGTTGAAGCTGTTATTGAAACTGGTGTGGTTTTTCAGAAAGAGTTCTTAACAGGCAATTTCTTTGTGTCCATGGGGTTCCAGATGGCTATTGATTATGTCTATATGATACATAATGTCACCATCATCTATTTTAAAGATTAAAAAAGAAACCCAATGAATGCTGCCAGGCAGCACTGGGGGCTGAGGGCCCTTATTCCCAGAGGAGGCACCACATGCCAGCCCACAGACCTGCCCTTATGCTGCACCCCCAGCATGTCCCCTTGGGAGGGATGTAATTCAGCCTCTGCTTTGAAGCAAACCTTGTCTCTTTTGCAGAAACAGCCAACAACAATGCCCAGTCTTGCCACTCTGTCCATGGGAGTGACTGGGTTAATCAAAATGGCATCTTTACATGAAAACATACAGCCCAGGGCCCTGGTTCCAAGTACAACATCATAGCACTGTGATATTAATAGGATCGAAGTGAGTCCCACTCGCTCTCAAAATGAATGACAACCATGTTAATCAGAAGGGGATTCAAACCCAGAGGTGAAAGATAAATCTCCAGCCTCTCTTTTTCCACATTGCTGATAAACTTTCTCAGAACACCATGTGGGAGTTTCCTACTGCCAAGGGTTCCCAGTCCCTGCCTGGCATTTTAAGGCATTTTAAGGAGGACTTGCAGTGTTGCTTACCCCATTTTCTTCTAGTGCTGCCAAGGGTTTATTAATGCTGTTGACAAACTTGTTGACATGCTCAAAGTGCTTTGTCATTTCTGTTGCTAAGACCATGTCAATAATGACTTGGCGAAGGGTTCGGTACTCATTCCTGTTTAAAGAAGGAAACAATTAAGAATGCTGGCCTGGTCACAAAGGGCTGGTTGCTAAAACAAGTCTAACAAAAATGCAACAGACCATTCCTGTTTGAGAGAAGTGCTAGGGGAAGAAAGAAGAGTAATAAAGGCTTGGGCAGCTGCATCTCTGTTAGATGGAGTACCTTTGGTGTGTAGAGATTTGTGTGCTTCAGGCATGACTGTGTCTCTAGGAGAAACAGTACCAGAGCTGGGCAGAAGCAGAGGCACCAGCTGCTTTGGAGGCTGCTAGGACATGCCACACCCGCCTGTTCCCAAGGCTTTTAGCACAGACACTCAGCAGTGGTTCACTCTCCAGTCAAGCTTTCAGCAATATTTTTCTGCTGTATCTTGAGAGAACCAAAGCAATGGTCACATCCTTGCCCTAAATGCTTCTCTGAGGCTGCAAGGGCAACAGGTCCTTCACTATCCTTCACACTGCAACAAGGTATTTCATTTTTGACTGATGCTCTGTGGCTCTTTCTCTCCCTGTTCTCTACCCACCCAGCCATAGCTTGTTCTCTACATTCAATGACACAAAATAACTCTTCTACACTTGCTCACATTAAGATTTACATTAAGTTCCTTAGATAGGGTCTGCCTTTTTGTGACCACCAGAAACTGACAGTGGGGAATTACTCAGAAGTCTTTGCAGGAGAGACAGAAGCATTCTACTCTTTTAGAAGCTAATTTCACAAGGGCCATGGAAACAGCTATCCACCAGGCACTGCCCTCCTCTAGGATGCTTGTTTGCCTTAGGTTACACAGAAAGAAGTGAGAGATGTTAGAGGGCAGACCAGGACCCTGGGGGTAAAACTTACCTCTCCATATTTTTAAATATATTGCATTTGCCATCCCGGGTGGTGAGCTGGAAGGCCAGGGCAGCATGGTGGCTCTCCAGCACGGCCGTGTCGTTGTAGAGAATGGCCAGCTCACTGCCAGCATTGCACAGGAAAGAATTTGTCCTTCCTGGGTGATCCACGTCATGGACTGTGGCAGCAATGAGCGCAGCAACCTCATCAATCGGATCCAGAGTTTGCTGAAAATAGAAGGGTGCTTAGTTTTCCTGGCAGACTCATTAGAAACCCTGTTCTGTCCATAAGATTAAGCCAAGTTGCTGAGGAATAAAAGCCAAAACCCCGGAGATCAGTAAGGGTCAGATGTTCTACACAGAGCAATGGAAAATTCATTATAAGCTTCATTGAGCATTGCGTGACTTTTTTGGCCATTTTGTACCACTTAAATTTTGCCTTAACCACACCTTTGTCACAGCACATCACGTTAAACAAATGTAAAGTAATAAATTAGTTTGTGTTTTCTAGCAACACTGAAACCACCTTCACTTGGAGTTAAGGTACTTGACTTGGAAAAAAGACCAATACTGTTAAAAACTATTCTATTACCACCAGATCCCTTAATTTCCTTTGGCAATTTAACATGTCCCAGTCATGTTCCACTTATGTGCTGGCTAGGTTTACAATTTGAAAGGAATGTTATCCATACATCCAGTTCTTTAATAACAGTGTCCTGGGGTTACAGCTAATGCATATTCTGTGGGGAATATTTGATGTTTTGCATCCATGGATAAATTACATGACATGTGTTCTGTACTTTCTCTATCACATTCTGATTCTGATAGCATGCTGCTCTCCGTGCTTTATTTTTCTATGTCTACTTGCAATGGGCATTGCTTTATGTCTATTTTTATCTACCCTGTCATGAAATGCAAAGTTATTTGACTCTTAAGATTTTACACTTCAGTGTTAATAATTTATTAATAGCATAAAGGAGAAGAAGAACTAAGCATTTCAGAAATATTTCATACACATTTGGAAACTAGCCTTTGTGCTGCGTTCATACTGGCATTTGTGAAGGACCACAGATACAAAACAATTATATTAAAATTTTTAATCAAATGAAAGAGACACAAGAGCAGAAATATTCCCATTTGAATCTGGGAGCAGGGCAGATAATTTTCATTCCAATTTGCTTTAATTTGAGGTCCAAATTCTCTATGGGCACTCCACTACCATTCAGAATAGTTACACTTGGTAGGTGAAAAGACAAACCCTACCCTTCTTCACACTTCCCGAAATTATCCAATGACTTGACTGCAGGAGCAGGGATATTATTCATTGAGGACTGTCAAGAGAGTCTCGGGTAGAACAAGAGAAGGCAAATAATTCTGCTCTGGTTCATAGTTAGCATTATCTGAAATACTCTCTGCTGTGTGTTAGCTTCTTCCTTCCTTCTTTCAGCTGATGCTCATGGGATTCTATTTTTGTGGTATGAAGTTAGGAGAGAGGGATTGGGGAACAGGCTCTCCTCAGAGGGACACACTGACCAGCATTCCATCTGCTGAGAAAGACCTGTGCAGATGGGAAATGGCCAGAAACATGAGAATATCTGACCTGGAGGACCACAGCAGTCTACTTAGCACTTATTTCACAGGGATTTACAGCACTTTTATACCCAACATCAAGGATTCTAACTTTGTTATCTTAACTCCTATGGCACAGAAGTGGAAATGATTCTGACAATATGGCTTCAATTTGGGAGCCAGAAAATTTTCCTAGGCAAGTTGAACTGAGTTCAAATTACCAAAATAAAAAATTCTCAGCATGAATTTCAGTGGCAGAATTAGGCTTTCTATGTTTAGATTAAGTTGAACTCTGGGCAACACAAAAGCAGCTGGGCTATAACTTTGAAAAGATAAAGAGAGAATTCTGAACTTTGATTCTGCTCCTTCTGCTGCTGCAACATATTTTTCCGCTTCCTATGCCTACAGAGGAATGGAAATAACATTCTGGAAAAAGAGGAGGCAGGCAGTCATGCTTCTGTGGCATTGAAATGGATCCAGATCTTGTCTGTTTTTTGTAGATATTCTTGGGAAGACCAGCTAAACCTCTGGCAAATCAGGGGCTGAAAAAATCCAGTGACGTTCTATCCCCACTTGGCATACAGTATTTGTAAATCACCCTCTGGAAAGCACACTAATGAGCTGCAGCTCCAAGTTAACGGAATTATTGCAGTTTAATGAGCTGTCAGAAGCTTGTTTACAGTCACAAATTTCTCAGCCAGGTGCCCATCACTGGTGCTGTCCTTAGGCAGGCCAGTTCAGAATTTCTACCCAAGACTGTGACTCAGAAATATGTCCCATCACTCTGCTGTACCCACACCAAGCACTGCTTTATTCCCCTTCTCCAGTCTGGCCATGTAAGAGCAAAAGTTGTTCTGATTTATTCTGGTTGTCAGTGGCTCTAATACCCCAGTGCTACTGACGAGTAATTTTTTTCAATATTCTCCTCCAATGCAGTCTCTATAAGCCTCAGGGCATCTTCTCCAGTGGGTGATACAGCCTACTTTATGGCTTATATTGTCCTGGGAGTGTTTTGCAAAATGACCATCACAAGGCATAAGAGATGGTAATTTGTCACATTAAATCTGTATTTGGCATGTACTATCACAAAAGTGATTATGTCATTAGCTCACCTATCTGAGAAAGTTTAACTATATGAAGAAGTTTTACTTGAAAAGAAGATTTTCTTATGCTCCCATCAAGAATTGTTCAATTCTGTAATATTAGTATCCATCCTTCTATATACACTATAAGAGAGATCCTAGAATTCACATAAAGCATCCCAGTTCTTTGACCTCAGAGTTACCAAACTGGTTGGCACTAGGCAGACATTTGGCTTTTGAATCTGTTTCTGAGAGATCCTTCTTTGATTGCATCTGTATTTCCCACCTACACGGTTTCTCATAAATGTGGACTCACCTTTACTCTTTCTTTAGACAAGAAGTAAGCAGTAGCATGCAGTACATCTGCTGAATGAGTAGAATTATGGTAGGAGTTGGAGGAATGGTAGTTAGCCTCAATAACTTGTAACCATGACCTCAGAGTGGATTCTGAACAGTTTAGGAATTCACAGATTCCAAAGCGAGCAAATATTTTGAGACCCAGATAAACCAAAGGCCTGTGGAGAAAAATAAACAGTTTTAAAATGAATGCAGCTGAAAGAATATTATATAGCACAAACATTAGGAATTCACACAGCACTTTCAGCTAATGACATATGAAATGATGTATAAGGACTCGTTACAGAATTATTGTGTCCTATACTAGAATTGTTACATACATAAAGTCAAATTCCCCTTAATCCGCCCCAGTGTCAGACAAAGGTGTCTCCAGGTTTCTCTGTCAGGGAGATGTAATGCACTAAAATATAATTAATTATCCTGGCTTTATTACCATATGTCTGCTTGGACTTAAGGCAATACCAGTAATATATTCATATGGCTGGGATAATTAATTAAGTTACTGCAATGTACCCATGAAATGTTGTAAATCACACAAACTGACTGTATTTTTACATTTTTCTTTTTAATTACTTATCTGTATTACTTCATTAGAAATCAAAATGCAGCAAAGAAAGAAAACCTAAAGCAAATGGATGTAAATACTTCCATTTAAAATAAAATAATTTTAAAGAATAAAACCCTAGGGGGTTTTGCACCTTTTTGGCTCATAAAACCACAGTATAAAAATTAATTCATATTTTTCTTTAACTAAGTGCCAGATATCTTTCTTAGGCTTTGGTTTTGAATAACTTTCAAAGCTCTCACAGATCTGGGATTTTGACATAGGGTTTAAGATAGTCAATTCATTGCAGGATCCAGCCCCCAAATTAGTGTCTCTCAAAAGCTTTTACCTAAGACAAAGCATGATACATGAAACTAGACCCAAAAGGGGAACTTTTGATAAGCATCAGAAAGTAAAACCAAGGATTTAAACAGAAAGAACAATTTACAGTCTTAGGGGGAGCCTTTGCTACTAATGAAGTACAGTCTATCAAAGCTGCTGATCTGCTTTTGAAAACTCCTATGATGGAAATTTGTATGCCCTGCTTTTTATCAGTAAATGTTCTGCAGTTAAGCTTATACATAAAATGTAACCTGCCAAGATTTTAGAATAAAGACCTTCCTCTAATCCCAGAGAAAGGTAATGGGAATTCTGCTGAAAAGCTGTATTGGAACTGTTCAGGAATAAAACCTACCTAATCAAATGGAAAGAAAATAAAACCTCATCTGTGTCAACTGATCAAATCAAGACCAGCATGCTGACTTTGTGTGTAGTTTTCCATAATAGGAACTTGAATCTCCCCAAGGAAACAATTTGATTTGTGTAACTTTTGTATTACTGAATAAAGGAAGGCTTTAAAAATTATGCAGTATTGTCATTATACTATACCAAAGATATATAACCTTCATTTATATCCACTGTCAATTTTCAGGAAATAGTGCATGATGAAACAGAAGATATTTAAGATGCATACACAACTAGAAATGACGATGAGAAAATTTCAAACATCTGACATTGAAAATAAAATGGATTCAGTTTTAAAAGCACAGATAGAGAACTTAAGGATCTGATTACAGGATGACATTTAAGTCACTTTTCAGCAACTTCAGTTTATGAGCTCTTGCATTTACTGACCTTTTATGGGTGGCAGCCTCAAGTTCAAAGATATCAAAATCCCACTGTTCCTCATTTTCCATTGCCTGTGTTATCCGTGGGGGTATGTCATTGAGGGAGATTGGAGAGCTCAGACTGCCAGCGACCTGATGAGTTTCTTTTGAGGAACAAAGGTATTACTATATGTATTTATTAACAGTATATTAAGTAGCATATTTAATAGTGAGATAAAATTTTACTGAATGACCATGCTTTCTCTTCTGTAGTAACACCCAGCTCAGTAATGCTGCAGAAAAATGCTTAAAGTAAAAAAAAACCCAAACAAACAAAAAAACGTGCTCATAAAAAAGAACATCTAATCACATTTCCCCTGTTTCTTAAATTTCTGAACGTTTTAGTGTCTCAGTAGCTGCCAAATTAAAACTTACGTTTTGCTGACAATATGTATTCGTTCCCTGATAATCTTCGTAAACCATCCTGTTAAACAAAAGTTGCAAGTTAATTGGAGGCTATTGCACAATAGGTCTAGGAGATGATGACACCAGGGAGTAGCACAACAATTTCAGAGAAGCCTGACTGCAGCCTGTCAGAGTCATCAGAGCTGCCTCTCCCTTATTTGTTTGTACTGTTCAGATTTGCCTGGTTTACATACAGCTGGTAACAGATGAGGAGCTGCAGGCTAGAGGATACAGTATGGGCTCAGATAGGTAAAAACTCAACTTTCTCAGGTACAAGATGGAGGTCTAGGATTTCAGCCTCACACATGTGTTTGTCTGGCCAAAAGGCACACCAGTTGTGGGTCTGTGCCTCAAAGCAGACACGGTGTGTGCACACACTTCCACCAACAAGCAAAGGTGGGAGGGAATGGATGGGGACATTCTCCTGCTCCCCTGCCCTGGTATTGGCAGATCCAGTCACCTCAGCAGCAAAAGAATCTCATGACTGCAGAGGAACAAATTACTCTGAGGCTTCCTTTCCAGCACACAGAACGTATGCTTGTTTATTCTTCAGTTCAGTGCCTCCTAGGCTTAACTCTGGCATGCTGCCTAGATGTGAACACTGAGATGATGGATTAAAACTAACAGAATTATGTATTTAATATTTACTTTTCGTTTTATAATTCTAAATGCTGTGGCCCAAATCCTGCTTGCTCTTTTGAGGTTACAGCTGTTAGCTCATGTTTAGCCCATGATGTAATAAACCACAGTGTTTAAAAAGAGTATTTATGAATGCACCTTACTAAAAATGTTATTCACAGCAAGTATAGCAGAAGTAAATGTGGATGCTGTAACTGAACATGGAATAACTGCTCTTAAAAGAACTGCTATAGCTAATCTTTGTTTTCACATTTGTAAGTAAATGAGTCTGGAGTTTTGTGATTTAAAAGGAAAGGGCATACAACAGTGGTTGTTCAATAGAACTGCTATGACACAAATATTTAGGTCACCAGATGCTGCCTATCATTTAGAATCAAAGATTAGTTTTTAAGAGTTGAAATAGCAGGTGTAATTGTATCTGGTAAATCCATCTTTGAACTCCAAATGCCCTTCCTGCTTGAGAGTTCAAATCCAATAACATATTACTTGTTTCCTTCTCAGACAGAACTTCTGAATGCAAATGGAATAATATAATTCTGTTTTCAGCAGACTATTTGATGGAAAAATGTTTCTCTCCAATAACTTTATAACTCACACCATGCCATATGCTCTGAAATTAATTTTCTCAGCTTTTCTTATTGATCCATGAAAGAGCCTTGGGTTTATTTTTAGTAAAGATTTTATATTTTGCAGTATTGTTATCTTCATGTTCATGGACCAAATACAATCAGAATACAAATGCATATAAGAATCAACAATGCACAAAAAGGAGAAAACAGTCGAGTTTATGGACTCTTATGTATTCAGCAGGAGAAAAGATTCACTTCAAGACTAATGATTATATGTATCAATATTCTTCCTATATTTTTATAGTTAAGGTAACAATAAATTTTGTCTACTCAGTTAGTAAATACAACCCAATATGAACCATTCAGGTCTTCTCCTGGAATTTCTGGAGTCTCTCACATGTTTCTGATTAGATATTTGTTAAAGGTAAAAATACACAAAAAATATTTGAAGATTCTGATAGATACTGCAAAGGCAATTCTGATAGATACTGCAAAGGCATTGTGATAGTTCCAACATGAAATTATAATAGCCCAGAGGTATCTCTGAAAAGTGCACATTTTGTGAGTCTTTTTGCATCCAACACACTGTAAATTTATTTCCTGATCTAGCCTTTCATAAGCAACCTACAGACTAATGAGAACACATATCCTTAGGGCACAGGTAACATTCATCTAAACTCATCTCGTTACCATCACGAGGGTCAGACTCCAGGCTCTGAAGGGTTGGGTTCAGTTCTTGCTTCCCTGTGTGCTGTTTGTTTAACTTTAGGTACTGTGCTACAGGTACAAATATAATCCAAGAAACAGCAACAAAAATATGTATTTTGCATTCTTTTGAAAACACATTCTTTTGATAGACTGAAAAGGTCCCCCAAAAGCATGTCATTCTAATCCACATCAATAAATACAAGTATCTGGTTCTCTTTCTTTCTTCCTCTCCCATCTGTACCTTACTCAAATATATCACATTGAAAAAAAAAATTGTTTTTACTTTCCACTTTTAGCTAAACTAATGTTTTAAAGGGGCTGGTCAATTTTCTTCCCATTTTCAGAGCTACAGTATTCAAGTACAGGGGAGAAAGTCCACAAAAAGAAACATCTGCAGTTTTTCCTGAGAATTTGACGTTGTAGAGGCAGAGCACATGGCAGATGATAAAGATCAAGTAACTGGGAAAATCAGGCAGCCAACATTAATCAAGAGCTTTTCATGGCAGTAAGTACTTACTGTCATTAACCCTCCAACAAGGTCACTTGTGTGTGGATCCTCATCTTTTGTCCCCAGTTGTGGAGAGTACAATTCAGTGGTTCTTAAAATCTCCAAAGCCCGGTCTAAAGCTTCTGCAACTGGCATGGGACTGCTCTCTTGTGCAGCATTGATGATGTTTATTACCTAATGCAGCATCAGACATATTGTGAACTTAGAAGTGTTTTAAAAAAAAACAGAGACACTCATCAATTACTATGGAACAAGATCTGAAAATTTAATCCAGATGGGGGAAAATCAAAATGAAAGAATGTTACTGAAATGCTGATGTTTGCTACTGACTCTGGGAATAAGATCACGGCCTTAAAGACAGCAATCTTATTAATCACTTTCCCCTCCAAGGCACAGCCTCAAAATGTCTCTGAATGGATTTAATGTAACTTTCTCCCACTTGCCTCTTGCAATTTGTTTAAGAGCTGATTTTTGACAAATCCTTGAATGGTTTCAGAAAGCAGTTGACAATGCATAAGTAAGAAGGAGGAACTCCAGTCCCTCCTTAAAAAGGATCATGTGCTGGCTGACCCCATGGATGACACTACCAAGCAGGTTTGGGAGATCTTTGTTCAGAGTACCTGCCTTTTTGAAGCCACAGCAGTGGGTAGGTGGCACAGGGGCAGGAGCTGCACCAGAGGCTGGTGCTGTCCTGCAGCCTCATGCCCCAGAGCTGCAGCCCAGCCCAGCTGTGACATTACCTTGGTGATGGGAGCCTCGATGGTCATGGAATGGACCCTGGCCATGGAGGAGCGGCGCCGCTGGGAGCTGCCTGTGTGCAAAACAGAGCAGAATTTGTACCCTGACTGCAGAGACAAGGCCTGACAGGAGGATCAGCCCTGATCTCCTGAGGCCTTTTCTGCACTGCTTACCCTGCTGTGCCTTTCAGAGGCAATCTACTGCAGAATGCACAAGTGCAAAGAGATGCTGGCTGAACCACAGATGCCCCTGATTAGAGATAAGTGGCTGTAACAGCCTGTCAAAATCATGGCTTTGCTTTGTTATTTTAACTGATTAAAATATTCAGTTACAGATTCCGTTAAATGACTATACAGATGTGTGTATATAAACTGGCAGGCACAGGTAGGTAGCCACTGAATTTAGATTATTACAGGATGTATCTACTCTTGCTGCCTGATGCAATCTGGCAAGTCATAATGAGTCAGCTTCCAAGCTGAGGTAAATCACTGAAGCCCTTCTGAAGTGGGTACCTATGCCAAATAAAAACAGCAGAGGTTCTGGCCTATTATTCATTGGAAATTTAAAAACAAATGTTTTACATCAGCAATTTTGGTTCTGCAGAGAAAAGATCAAGATGAGATTTTTCTGGATATTGTGCTACCTGTAAAATGCAAACACTGTTACTCATTGTGCCGAGCAGTTCTGATGAAGAGTCAATGCTATTTTTGCTATACTGGAACATGACTGTGTTCTCATCGCCACAGACATGCTTCACTAGTGTATGTTGCCTAGACTGTGATGAGATATGATTTAACAAAAGCATGTAAGTGTCAGCAACAGTTTTGAGTATGTGAGTCATCTATCAAGTTTGGGGTGATCTAACAGAGCAAAATACAACACAGTGAAAACAAAATTAAGAAAAAAATATCTTCATATCTTTATCAAGGTAAGAAATATAATGATTTGTGTATTGGGTTTGCATAACAACTCCAACTCAGCCAGACCCAACACGATGAGTTGTTTCACATACCATCACTCCCACGTGATGTTGTGGATCTGACATCCAGGGATCCTTTCCTCATGTCTTTGTGTCTGCAAGTCTGAGTATCTGTGAAGAAAATGATATTGCATAATGACACAAAGTTTTGTCTAAGATGTGTGTTAAAGGAACTGAAGCTCAGAAAAGCCTGGCAGCAGCTGAAGTGACATTGACCTCAATGCTTCAGCAGATGAGAGCTGATCAAAGTGCCTTTTAAAACTCTTGCCTATTACACTGTCCTGAACCCAGTCAAGTTCTCAGGCAGAACATGACTAAAAGTCTATGCAGAAGGAAACTGTGGAGAGAAAAGCTCCTCTCTTGCCACTGTGACACAATTGCAGTTGTGAACACAACTTGTGCAGCACACCTGAGTTCACTCAAGTAAGCACCAGGAACTGGTGGGCCAAAGCAGAGCACGTGCCAGCAAACAGGGCAGTGTATCCCAGGTTCCCTATGGACTCCAGGATTCAGCCTGTGCTAAGGCTACAGTTAACAAGTACCTACAGCATGGATGCCAAGGATGTCCTATCTGAAGGGCTGATATGTGGGATGAGGGTGAATGGTAGTGTTGGTCATCCTCACCTCCACCCACATGCAAATTCCCCACAACGCTGCTCAAAGCAGTGCAGACACAGATGCCATCTGCTACAGAGCAGCCACAGCAACAGGATGGCATGAGACCATCCTTCTCATTTCTACTTCTGTAACAGGGATCCACCACCTACAACTGAATTGTGGTACTGAATCCAGCAACACCATGATACCAGCTTGGGGCCCTGTGACAGTGTTTTCAAGGGTGAGTTGCTTTATGTCACCTCAGAAGTAAGTGAGGCAGGTAGAGAGGGGGCTTGTATTTATTTTCCTGCCTTTTGAGTTGGATTCCCAGCTTATCACTAGGTAAATAGGACTGTTCTGAAACTGTGTTTTCAGTCAAAACACTAACAATGTCCTTTATTCTCTCCCCAGGCATGTTCTTCACTTCTTGGGACAGAAGAGATGTGTCATACCTGTCTGAGATTCAGCCTGAATACATTCACATGTCTTCTCCACCTACAATTCAGTATGAGAAATCCAGTTAGTCAGAACTTTGCCATTATTTTGTTATACTTAGGGCTCAAACTAAAGTGAGCATAGCACTATTTTCACTTACCTTATTGTTGTCATTGCACAGTCTACTAATTGACACATAGTGTCTAATCTTTCTGTAGGCAAAAAACAGTGTGTTAATTCCCATCCAAACCTCGGCTCTAATTCAGTGCTGATACTTGGGTGATCCAAAGGCTCAGTTTGGGGACCAAGTGGAAGTTGCATAAAAATCTAGACATGCTTGGATCTTGCCCATGATCAAAGCACACAGTGACCTCATCCCATGACAACCCTTGGCAAGAGCCATGAAAGGAGAACAGAAAAGTGAGTATGGAAGGACACAGTACAGGCACTCAGTGAAACAGGATGTAGGTCCTGGTGACACCAACACGAGGCACAGAAAGACATGAGGGTGCACTTGCACTTCAGGGAGAATTAGAAGAGTAGAATTAGAAGAGCCAGAGTCACAAGTGAGCAGATCTGCATATTTGGCTCCTTTTAGGGGAGAATTAGTAGAATTTCACATTCCCTGCACACAGCATGTAAAGTTGATTTTGCCCCAAGGAATTAAGCGCAGAGGCCTGAGGCACCCTTCCTTTCATTATGCTCAGTAGCAGGATAATCCAATATCTGCTGAAGGCAACTGAACTCTAAACTGAGCCTTCATTCAGACACAAATCATGACATTAGCATTCACACTTACCCTCCCTGTCCAATGACAGGTAGTATCTTCACATTTTGTTGTATGCTATCTCCATTTTTCTTTTTCGCATAGTACATTCCTTGCCATTCCTGAAAAAATAATTCAAGTGGAAGAAAGTTCAGATAAAACACGAAGAGAAGCTGTGGCTTCATGATACCTTCTTTCACTGAAAGAGCTGTCTCATAATACAAAACCAGGCAGAACTGTTTAAACTGTGCTCAAACCCTCAAATTTCTCCCCTGTAAGTAACCAGTAGGTCACTGTGTTGCTGCCAATGCATGGACAACTTCCAGAGGAGCAGCCTGGGAATACTCTGATGGCAACAGCTGGACCTCAGGAGTTGTGGGAATTGGCTGTGCACTCTTCCCCATCCTACCTCAGTGGTGTTGTGGGTTATTTTGGGGAGAGCTGGCAAAGAGCCCCATGAGAGCAGGAGCTCAGAGCAGCCTCTGCCTGGAGCAGAATCCCCCCAGGGCTGCAGGGTCCCCCTTCAGCCCGGGGAACCAGGACACTGCAAAGCTGTTACACCACCTGATCACCTTCCCTGCTGGATGTACCATCTCTCCTGCATGGATGGGATGTTTTATCACTGGCTAACATTAAATGTATCTGTGGCTAACAGAGTGCTTTGGTATCCCAGCACATTTACTTTCCATACTGGCACAGTTTACTATCAAATGTAGGAGAGATTTATTCTGTTTCTTTGAAAGCAGAAGAGAGCCCACTAGAATAGCTCCTGGATTCTGCCTCCCCTCTAAAAGCACTCTGGTTTTAGGATTGCCTGTGTGTTTCTATCCCTAGAATAGCTGTTGGTGGTCTTTTTAAACACATGCATATTTGAAGCTGGGCATTTACTAAATACCAAGTGATTAATGAATAATTGAATCCATCTTGCATGTTCACTTAACACAAACTGCTCAGGCCCATTGCTGTATTTCAGTTGAGTTCAACAAATTGTAGATCAGATCTTATGTATGTGAAAATACCCTCATGAGGCACACAGTATGTATTTATGTGAGACTGACAGATTTCACAGTCAAGCAGGCCAGAACACTGGTACAGAGAGAACAGTTTTACATTTATGTTGATGGAGCCAGCAAATAAAGACTCTTGCCCACAGAGAACTGCATGGTGACAGGCTGTACAGAAAAAAATATGAAAGGCTTTTTTGAGGATCTGTCAGAGAAGAGAACTGTGCACAACAAACTGTGTAGTGAGCATAATGTCGTCTGTGAGCTGCTTGAGGAATACAAATGAAGATAAAGCAAGCACCACAAAATTCAATGCTCTCATAATTAAAAGTATGCACATCAATAGTTTCCTGACAACCAGGATGAGGTAGAGATGAGTAATTGATCTCTAACCCAGGTAATAAACCCAGGATGTGCACAAAGCGGTGAAGTCATAAACTCCAGATTGGATAATTCCCTCACTGGAAGTACATCCTTTTCAAGGCAGGTTATTCACTAATGTGTTCTTCTTAGTCAACAGATTGATTTTTCAACTTGTGAATTTCTAAAACCTGTGAAACTGTGGCAGGAAATGTGTTAGGGAAAAGGTCAGTGCAATTCTGAGGAACAGGAGGTCCAAGCCAAACTCCTGCTGGTAGGTGAAGTTCTCCCAGGGATGTCACTTAAACGTATTTTAAGAACACCATATGCTCTCTCCCAGAGCCCCTGTCAGCAATCCAGCAGAGAAGAGCTATTCCCAAGACGTGCTGTCAGTCAAGCCCATGGTTATGTCTGCACTGGAGCCACACAAGCACCATGACCAGTTCATGCTGTGGGGAGTGCTGGGATCAAACAAGAGCAAACACCACACACAGCAAACCCCACAGTGTCCCTCCTTACAGAGGGAATCAATGCTCAGATTTCAAACCCCATGAAGAAGGCCAAGGCACACATCTGTCCACTGAACACTCCCACAGGCACAGTAAGGAACCCCCCAGTTCAGCCTTCCTTTTATACTGGAGCTTCTTGCACTAGACAACAAAGTTCAGCAAACTGCTTGCAGAAAACAGCAAACCAAAATAAACACAAGATGTCATCAACACAATCTCACAGAACTGAAGGCTGAGCTAGGAAGGTGCTGCTACAGACCTTTATCATAGAGTGTGATTGCTCTCCCACCCCCTCTGGAAAGACCCTGCTAACAGTTCCCAAAGAGTGAGAGGAATTGCATGTCTTGTCTGCTTTATCAGAAGCTGTTCATCTCACTTCAGAAAAAGCAAAACTAAGAGCAAACTGCAAAGATCAGAGACAGCAAGAGTTCTAATCAGAACTGCACATTTCATCTTAATGGATGCAATTTGAATCATGAATCAGAAGAAAAACACAACTCTTTTATAACTCCTCAAGCATGGATGGATGAACATTTCAATAACATTGACTTCTGGCAAATTACAGCCAGCTGTAGTAACAAAAATTAACTTCCAGAGATATGGTTTTTGCTACGAGAAACAATATCCTGACCCAAGAATCCCTATGTACCTTGCAATCATCAACTTTTGAATATAACACCTATGAACTTCTGTTTGAATATACTGAACTTGCTCACAGCACTATGCTTGTCAGCACAAGAGGTGAAATGCTGCAAGAGTCCATCTTCCTACATTCTATTCAAAGACAAGATCTATTTCATGCAGCTTAGATTTTTCCAAAGATCAGAAAAGCTTGCTTTCTATTATTTTTATGACAATGTTAGTATAGTACCACATTTGTTTGAAACAGAAAAGTCAAATCTGTTGACAGGAGATTATCACAGCAGCAGACAATTTCCTTTTTTTGGTATGCTGTAACCTACAGTAGCCAAAATATGACCTATTATAGTGAGAAGCAGTCTTTTAAATCTAGGATATAAAGAAATCACAAGCCTGAAAACTACACACAGACCACGTCAGAATGATCCAAGTAACTCAGGCATCTCTGAAAATGCTGTAATATCTTGACACAAATTATTTCAAAACTTCAGGTATTTCAAAGGTTGTTCCTCACAGTAAACCTCTACTTGCAACTGATTCCTGTAATAATTTAGTTGGCAATTAATTTTTATATTAATATATAAAAGTAAGGTTGCATAGATGACATATTATAAAGTGTTCCAGAGGGAAACACAGAATACCTGCAAGTAGAATATATCCATCTAAAACAGCTTAAGCTGTTCCAGACAGACAGGTTTAAGTAGGCAGTATTTCATTAGTCCTCACTGTTGAAGCCACACAGTCAGGAGTAAAATTAGTACACGGAAGGAGATGAATTAGATTTAGATTTCTATCATTCATAGAGTAAAATACGTTGCCATTATTAATTAAATTTTTATCAGCTCACTAAAATATTAAAATTTTTATCACTTTATATCTTGAGAATTGATAGTGTGGATTTAAAGCCTGACACATCTAATGTATTTGACTTACAGCTTAATAAAAACTCCCTCCTAACATCAGTTTTGTATTGCACACATTTAGTGAAATAACTTCAGTGAGGCAATAGAGGTGTGAAGCACCATAATCCAAACTACTGTCTGTTGTTGGGACCTCTTCCAACAGGCCAGCACACGTGGAAATAAGTGACACAATCTCCTTGAAATGCACATGGGATCTACAGCCAGCTTTGGCCACTGGGTGCTGTGTCAGCTCCCTGACCTACAGAGCATGACTTACCACAGCTCTGAATTTGTGCTTTTACATCCCTGTCCATATGCAGAGTGCCATGATTCACTTTGGCATCTCCCTGCTCTGTGCCACTGCTGTGCTGCTTCCCACGGACAGTCCCCACGGCCCAGCCTGGGCCATGGAGCATCAGCAAACACAGCCCTTCCCAAATCTCTCTGTGCAACCTCCATGAGGCACTACAGGGCACTGTGTCATGTTCAATGACATCAGAAACCAGCTCACCTCGGTGCAATGAACATTTCTAATGGAAATCCATTAGGCAGCTCCCATGCCGTTAGGGAATTAAACAGATTGGCAGCTGGCAGCTGACACTGCCTATCACTTTCAAGTGATATTGCAAATGTCTCCTTGGTATTTTTACATTCTGAACTTGCAAATCAGCTTCCACATTTCATGGTGAAATCCTTCAATATGGTACTTTTCTCATTTACATAGCACCAGATAACATGTGCATCCATCTCATTTTTCTTCAGTGCTCCCACACCATTTGCTATGAACAGCATAAATTATAAAGAAACGCAGCAAGTCACTTATTTTTCTAAAACAAGTACCTCTACCAAGCAAGGAAAGAGAAAGAAGCCCTTAAAAAATGAACAAATTTTTACTTCTTGTTCTTGTTTTAAGTAAGTTGCAAATGCTATGTGTCTGTGAAGCTGCAAGTCACAATGTGTATCACTGCTGGACTACAATAACTTTTACAGGTAGCAAATAAAAGTCATACAATGTCATTACTCACCTTTCCTATCTTTATGCAGGAATTAATAGTATCTAGGAAATCAGCTTTTTTTTCATTTATAGGCACTTCTGTTAATTCCTTTTGTATTAGTTCACCTATTTGATAGCCCATCATTGTTTCAAAAGCAGGATTGACGTACTGTGAAATAAAAAAAACAAATACCCATTCAACAATATACTTAAAGCACAACAGAATCCCTTGTTTTGTTTGCTTAACCAGGAAATCTCATTCCCAGCTTGCAATAAATGTCTGCATGTACTATTCCTGAGAGAGATTTTTTTTCTTTGTGAAGCAAACCAGGAATTTCCATGCTAGAATAGTTGTGCACAGCGTGTGCATGTCAGCAAGGAGAGGGAAATTATGCAAACAGCTGAGTATCACATATCCACAGAGTTTAGACAGACAACATAAATTCCTGAAAAATGGGCTCTGTCAGTTCCCCAACCAATAAACCTCAAACCTACCTCGGCGTTCCTAAAAATCACAAACTGGATGGTGGAATACCATAGGAATATTATCCATATCTATTGGCAAATTCACCATCTTATTCTGTGTAAGGGCAAACCACCACTATTCCCCTGTCCAGGCAAAGCCCAGCCAAGCAGAGTGGAAGAAGTGGGATTTAATAAAGCAGGCTTCTCCCTGAAGTGCATGTTGCATTTCAGTGCAGTTTTTGGCCCTTGCCCAGTGAGGCTGAAGGCTGGTACTGACAGCCCAGCCCTTCATGGCCCTCTCACTCACTGAGTTACAGGCACAGTCCTGTCAAAGCAGCATCTGAATGCCTTTACAACTTACAATGTTTTAATGTGAGAGAAAGGAAAAGGTGCCACTCTACTTCTAATGGTTCTCTACTAAGAGCTCCTTCCCAAAGGAATCCCTTCCTTCCCCTCCCTTTGCCAGAGCTGTGCCTGCTGGAGCTCTAGGACTTCTGCAAGTGTCAGTTCTCTCATACTCTGGGGCTGTCAGCAGAGGGACATGAAAAAATTTGGCCTGAAAAAAGTGTATTTAAAACAACTTCAGGATGTGTTCTGTTATTTTTGTAAAAGGGATGAAGAAGGCACATCCTTCAATGAAGTTGCCATTGTCAAGGTTTGCCCCAAGAAGGTACAATTTGTATGCATGTTATAATTCCCAGAGGCTTAGACTCAAGCTCTTTACTGATAATAAAATCACTCATCACTGCTTCATAGCTAGGGATGGAACTAACTCCTTCAAAAATATGATGGTTTTCAGAACTGCAAAACTAAGCACAATTTCTTTTCCCTGTCTTAAAGAAATTTCAAAGAGAGGAATGCATTCAAAAACAGTTGCCCCAAAAATTCTGATACATCAAACAGTATCAGATTTTAGGAAAAAAAAGTACAATTATTTGACTAGAATATCTATTAGATTTTAAAGAGCATCAAATTAACATACAGCATTTTGGGAAAAGAATGCACATAAGCCAGTGGCTGCATTCATTCTTGACACAGAGAAGGAATGAATAATTGAGATAAAGAATCAATACAAAAAATAGAAATGAGAGTAAATCCTTATTCATTCAGAAACAACAATCTCCCTTAAAATTTATTTGACTTGTGCCAGACACTTTAAATGGAGAAAATTCTACTCTACAGCTAAACTCACTTCAATCTTTTAGAACCATTAAGTTAGATTAGATTCTTGTGCTGTAAGAAAGACTAAGTGTAATCACAGACAAAACAAAATACAGAGCAATTTTCTGTACTTATGACTGGAACAAACCTGTATTACATGGTCTTCACTTGTGATCTCAATGGCTTCTTGACTTTTCTCTAATGCTGTAAATAATGAATTACATGCCCTGGAGAAAAAAGAAAAAGGCAACCAAAATTTTTATCCACTTAATTCTTTTTATATAAGATAATAAAGTATTGCAACTCCATACTGAATAATGTTGTAGTTTAACAATTAATATATATTTTCTTCAGGTAATTGACATTCTATAATTAACTACTGCACATTAAAATAAATACTCTATTAAGGATCTGGCTAAATTGGAAATTCTTTGTTGATAATGTTTTTGGTAAAATTACCTTAGTTTGAATTGTGCCTGCACCTGTCCAAATTCCAGCTGAATCAACTCATTGTAACAGGCCATTCTACTAGAATTTTCTATGTATCTCTGCAAATAAAAGGTTAGAAATATTTAATTAATACATGTTCCTGTCTACAAGCATTTGAAGCTCTGATTTCTTTTGCTTGTTAAAGAACCAGAAAAGGAGTAGATATGCCAAAAATGAACATCCTGGGACACGAGCAATGAGAGATTATTTTTTGATACTAGCAAAACTTTTCAAGTTACTGCATTTTGAAAAGGTGACAGATCCTCATGGCAATGAGGTTCAACCAACCTGTTACTTCTCTGTGATTGTCAGTGGGATCAATGTATTTTTAAAAAATCTACTTTTAGCTTTCATGCTACTTATTTAAAATAACAGTGAAAAAGTTGTTGGGTCTCAAGTAGTTAAAATTTGAAATTATTGTGAGTCTCCAACTTCTAATATCCCAAATTTTCTATATAGATGAAAATAAAATTTCCTGTGAAATACACCTTTATTGACTTTGGGGGCTTTTATAGCAATGATCTCAGTATCTTTCACTTTTTAAAAAACATTTCATGTTTACCAGGTATGAGCCTGAATGTTAAATCTTTGTTCACACTAAACTCCCACAGAAATGGATATTTTGGGTGGGAGGATTGATTATCACAGGTAAGCCACCACAATCAAAGCTGCTAAACTAAATTTTCTATGCTTTGCCATTAGCCCCATCTCCAAGGCTTTGATCCATAAATAATTCAGAACCTGTGCTGAATTACTTATGTGCCCACTGGAAAGACTCTGTTCATATAAATGCCATTATCTTCAGGCTGTAGCATTTCCTGGATTGGAACTTTACTAGAAATAAGCAAATGGGTGCAAATGGAATGTGATGGGACAGCAAAAATCTGGTGAGCACGCAACCAAATATTTGAAATCATGCTGTAAATCAGGCCCCTTCTTGTTCTATTGTCTGAAAGCAATAAGGTACCCACTTAATTGATGCACTAATAACCACCTTTTCTGCTGAGATGGAATAGTTGCCAAGGAACAGATTCAATGCAATACTTCTCAGGTGCCTCCAAACAATAGCTAATAGCACTTGACAGTGTCTGAAGCCTGTTTACAATGGGAATTGGCATTTGATAGAAGACATTTCCCACAGCACATTCTGTTGTTCATTGCAAGCTGCTCTCTGGCTCTGCCACAGCCACTAATCAATTTGTCAATGTCAACTTTTCAAGGAAAGGATCACGTATTTAATCTGAAATAAATGTATGAAGTAGAGAAGTCTCAGACCCTCTTCTTATATCCCCCAGAGTGTCACGTCAACGTTCAGAAATGGGACATAGAAGAATGAGCAGCACAAAAAAAGATCTGCAGGTTGGATCACTGACACAAATGGTGAGGGACAGCCAAACTTCTGGAGAGCTTCTTGCATGACAATTTTGAAAAGTCAGAGCAAGCCAGCCAAGTACAGCACATACCCTTGTGAAGCCAGCAGAGATGAGGGGCAATATTGATGTCTCTTCACGATCAGTGTGCCTTTGAAACAAGGAGGATAAATCAGAGATTATTTTTGTAATTAACTCAGACCACATTTCACAATCCATTCATCTACTTGTACCCCAGATGTCACACTGAGGCTAATACTGCTAGATCCTTACAGGATACAGGAATAAAACATATTTTTTGTATTTTTTATAAGCTTTCATCTTTGGCATGGATCAGCCAAAATGTTATTTTCCTTCACGCATGTAATGAGGTGCTTACATCAAAACAACTCTCCAAGGAAACCAATTAATGAACTAGCTCATTGGACTTTTTCTATACTGGATCCTTGTTGTTTATGCTGGCATTGGCCAGAAATGCACCTGAAAGTCTGCACAGCCAGAGTTTTAAGAAATTACTTGTTATCTGACCAAATTTTAGATGGGCAGCTCAAGGTGCCTGAATGAAGATGGATTTTCTAGTGTTGCCTACCCACTGCTTTCTAGTAAGTCACATTTGGGACACATTCCCAAATGAAGTATCTGAATAATCTGGCTATAGTAACTGTTAAAAGAGCCTTCAACATATGTGAATGCATGGTTGGAATCTGGAAGAAAGGCCATTATGTGAAGTTTCTGTCAATAAGCAGATGGTACAATAGCTTTTATTTATGCAGGAAGTTTTGTATCTTGAAATGTTTAATTAGGGTCTTCTTTTTTTTCTTTTTTTTTTCTTTTTTTTTTTTTTTTTTTTTTTTTTTTGAGATGGTATTGTTTTTTTAATGGGAAATTTCAACACCTCAGAACTGGTTTTCAGAATTAATGTGTTCTGAGAAATGGCCATTCCCAAATTATACTTTGAGGAAATGATCTTCCACTTATTTCCTTTCATTAAATATACAGAATTTCTTTTAAAATTTCCGTTGTCAGATGTTACTTTGATCAAATTGTTCTGTATCACTTTTCCTACTCAGCAGATCTCTGGTTTTCGCTGAGATTAATCATATTGAAAGACAGATTAAGAAAGGTTCAAAACAGAGATCTGCAAGATAGTTTTGTACAGGATGTTGCACAAGTTGTTTGAAATGTGCTCTGAAAGCCTCTAGTGATGGGGGGAGTGCAAAGAGGAAGCCAAAACAAAACTCAAAGTGAGATTCTTAGTAAAAAATCAGAAATTAAATAATAAAAATAAATAAAATTTCTTTCCCAATCCTATGGTCAAGGATAGTAAAAACTCTGGTACAGCACATTATTATTAGCACAAGAGCTTTTTTAATGTAGTGTTTACTTTTACAATGGTAAGATTTACAGTTTTGATCACAGGTGAAAGTAAAGATGAGTATTTACCTTTGTACTACACAAATAATGACTGTATTTTCTGAGGCTTTCGTTGTTCTGATAGACCTTTAAATAAAAAGCAAACCATTTAAATTCTTTTTAAGTTCACATTTCAGAAAACATGATTTTACAGAAACTTCAGACAGCACTTTTCTTAAAATATCTCTTTTAAATCATATACCAACAAAACAAAAGTCAAATCCTGAGCTTGCTGCTAAGAAAGGAGAATAAATTATATCTGAGACTAGATGAACATAGATGAATCTATAACTCAAATACTCTCAGTGGGGGAATAGCAAAAAATACCTTCTCTAAAACAGCACAGAATGGACTTACTTGAAGGGCTTGGCCTCTCTCGTTTAAGATGCATTTTACTTAATTCTGGGACAGATTGGTAAAAATGGAACAAGGGGAACAGGGCTGCTACCTAGTCTTGGCCTGATAAAGATCTTATCTACTTCCCTCAGTCCAGCAAGAAGAGCCTTTGCCCCACCACAGTCCCCCAGGGCACACACTCTGACCCTGCCACCCCACCCCACCCCACAGATTTCTTCAGTCTAGACACATTCCCAAGGGCAAAGTCACTGGAGCAAGGCACTGCTGCCTGTCATCTCTTTGTAGAGAGACTCACAAAGACAAATCCTTTACTCCTTTTTTCACACTTCACAGCAGTTTCCAAGATTATTTTTGGAATCTGCATGCAAATTTGCTCTTCATAACTTATTTTCAAATGTTGTAGATATGGAAACGTGCACACCAAATATTGTCTGTTTGCATTGGGAGTTATTCAATAGGAAGTGACATTGAAAAAAATTACAACATTAATAAAGTGAATGAATTTATTAAGGTGCTTGGTGGCACATGCTATCTTTGCAGTTGATTTAGTGGGAAAACAAGGACCCAGGTATTTGAAAAAAAAAAACCCAAACAACCAAACAGCAAAAGAAAACCAGAAAAATACCCAACAGTTCATTACAGAAAAAAATATGTATGCTGTGGCTCCAAGCCAGATGGAGATTCAGAGACCCTAGGACACAACCAAAAATGCTGCTGCTATCAGATGTAAAGCACTGAAGTAACAGTATTTGATGCTGCCAATGCACACCAGTCTAAAACCAAAAAAAATCAGTGCTGGATAGAGTTTACAAAAACGTCACATAAAAGCAAAAAAACTTTGATGATGTGTTAAATATATTGTTAAGAATTAATTACTGAACACTGAAACTGTGCTTACCTGCATAATGCTTCTGCATCGAAGTGTCTGGAATGTCTATGGTCAATAATGATAATGTCATGGTGTTTGTCTAGAAAACATTCTAGTGCAGACTGAGGTGTCCTGGCGATGTGACATCGAAATCCAGCCTTGTCACACGCCCAGCGGAACCCGTTACTCTGCTCGTCCTCCTCAGCAAACACTAAAAGTACCTGAGGTGAAGACAGGCAGTGGATCATCACAAACAAATCTCACACCTACAGTAGATTTTGTGACTTTTTCCTGTTCTTAACATGTTTCTTAAAGCCACTTTTGAGGCTTAATGCATTGTTTTCCATAGAATTGCTTTCTGCAGACCACTGCTTTTTTTATAATTGTCTGCACACAGAAGTGTTTCAAGTGGGTGAAACAGTCTGTCAGAGCCATGTAATCCACAGGGGAAGAACAAGTTTTGGAACTGTCTCTCTTGTCATTATCTACAAAGTGAGCTTAGGCAATCAGCTGAGACAAGTTGCCTGTGTTTCAGACAGTGTGCATGAACCAACAGTGAGTCCACTTCTCCAAAACTGTCTCACACACAACCTTTTCCTTGGGGGTTTATTTTTCTTGCCAGGATCATATTCCAGAAAAGGGGAAAACAAATTTAAAAAAAAAATAAACAAATGAAATAAAATAAAATAAAATAAAATAAACCACCACAGTTCATCTCGTGTGAATCAGTATTTAATAGTGCTTCAATGGCACGACAAAAAGTCTGCTTTGCTTTCCATTTCATCTTAATTCCCCAAAGTACTGGATGCTGCCCACTCTGTTGGGTTTCTGCAAATTCTAGGCAGGCTGGTCAAAAAGAACTCATGCCAGACTGAAATCATAAGCAGTGCCACTGTATATGGAGTGTGTCCCCATGTGACTCCTACACAAAGCCTGCCATGGGATTTATATCACAGAAGGAGATTATCAGAGCTGAAATTCAGAACTGGAGGTCAGACCTGTGAGCCACTATTTTCTCTGTCCCAACTTGCCATGTAATTGCCAGTAACTAATCTCTCTAAGCCTTTTTAAAATCAACACAATGCCTACAGACTAAAAGTATGATAAGGCCCAATTCCTTTAAAATGTATTTCCAATTCCAGGATTTAATACAGTACAGCAGATGAACTAAGTCTGCTAAGGAAGACTCACTAATGTGATTGTGCTTTGCATCAGGATAATGTTTTGAAGAAGAAAACTTCTCTTGCCTGAAAGAATACAGCATGGCAGACTATGGGTCTATGTTGTGTTGATTTTGGGGATGGCTCAGCACATGCAGCCTTTTGGGAAAGATGGGTAACTAAGCCAGCAATTGGTCTGTTGTCCCAAGACACCAATCTTTCAATAGTTGACTCAAACCACACTCAGGTAAGTTTTGGTGAGGCAAAGTGAAGCATGTGTAACTCACATCACATCCCACTGCTGTTTATCTTCTCCATGATTTTAGGAACTCCAGTGCTGTTACAGTTTGGACCAGGCTGGTGAAATGTCTACCAGTAAATCTTAACATTTCCATGCACTGCATATTTTTGTAAAAGTGAAGGATTTTGCACACATTCAGTTCAGGTTCCTTTTATAGGAACCTGCAAAACTGTTTGCAAAAAGATGTCATAGTTTGGGTTATATTTAGTGAAGTTAATTGAGAACACTCCTTTAAGAGGGGAAGAATGGGTTTCAACAATAGCACAGAAAGTCAGCAGATCTGAGTTGTATGATTGACTCTGGCAAAGATGTGATGTTGCCTACCTTCTCCCTCCCTCACACCTGCCAGCTATATTACCAGGATAAATCAGTAGCTTTTCAGAGTGGTCTACGACTGGACAAAAGTGATACAATCATTAAAAACAATGCAGGTGGCAGAAATACTCAAGGACTATTATGATTTTGGGGAACAGCTGGATGAGGATATCCTAAGATCTGATTTTTGATGATATTACTGTTCTGACAGTGGCTCAAGAAGATGTCAAACTGCAGTTCTTAAGACAGACATTTTCAAATTATTAGGTTCACATTGCCTCTACTGAGGAGTTTTGCAATTACTGACTGAGGAACATGGATGATTACTGGTTCAGTATGCCTTGGGATATGGGAGAATTTCCAAAGGAAGTCCAAAGGAGCTATGTATCTCCAAAACTCATGTCCTTCCCAGGCAAAGTAAGGGGACAAATTACATAAATTTATTAATGAAGGGATAAAAGAGTGTTAATTATTGTCAGTCAGTAATGAATAATAAAAAATATATTTTAACAAGCTCACTTCATATCTTTTGTAATGATATTGCAAATTTGGTTGGCTTGGTATCAGTTTGATGAGATTTTGATTAAGAATTTGACTACCAGTAAAATACAAAACGAGGCACAAACTAAATTTATTACAAGGTAACTGACAGCAGGAAAAATAGCTCTATTTTTATGAGCTGAGAGATGGTTGGAGAAAACAGGCAGGGTTTTTAGGATATCACATAGACAGAATGTCATGATAAAAATCTGTTATGTGCGCATTATCTCCTGAGCAAAATAATCTGTGAAGATCTCTATAATCTGAAAAATTCCAGTCGTAAATTTTAAGCTAACATCTGTGACATTTTAGGAATCAAGACTTCAGTTTGAACTGCTGTGTTACCTGAAGTTGATCTTGATGAAGTCTCATAGGGCCAAACTGCACATCTGTTACTGGTGCCTAGAAGAAATAGGAAGGGAACTTATTAATGAATAATACCTAAGGAAGAAGAAAAAATATCTCTGTTATCTCTATTATCTACCATTATCTGGGGGATATACTGCTATCATTATGAGCCTGCGTCTTCATGAGGGTCTTATTCTGGTTTTGTAAATTTATATGCTAGGCTGCATTAACAGAAATAACAAGCTAGTCTTGAAGTAATTTTTTATTGTTATTTTAAATGTAAACTAACAGATTAGTCATGAAAGTTTGGAAGACAGATTATTATTTTTCTGTATCCTTTGTATCACTCCAGCTGTTCTGCAAAACATGGAAGTGTTTAAAAACTGCTCCTTTTGAAGTCCAAAAAAGCATTAAAGCTCCAAGAGAATTGCAAAAATACATCATTCTTTTCTTAGAATTTCAAATGTAACAGGTGCCTGAATTTCACATGTAACAGGTGCCCAGGGGTGCTACAGAAACACACTGATTTCATTTCTCCAAGAGCATTTTGCTGCATTCCCTTTGCCCACCCAACCCCTCCAGGGAAGGTCCCAGAACTCAGGAAGGTGTTGGGATGAAGCATGCACTCAGCACGCAGCTTTGTTTGAAAAACCCTGCAAAAAGGCTGTGATGTGTCATGTTTTTGACATGGCAGTGATTCCCACATCAGATCCTGTTGAAGTTCAGTTCAGTTTGGGATGCAGCAACTCGTTGGCCATGCAGGGGCAGGGCAGGCAGGTGATTGCAGAGGGCAACGTGGTGCCCAGGGTGGGCAAACAGGAGCCTGGCATGGCAGGCAGGGTGGCAGGTTTCCTCCTGCTAGTGGGGTTTTCAGGTTGTTGTTTATTGTGTTTTTGTTGGTTGGTTGGTTTTGGGGCTTTTTTGTTAGTAAAGGTTTTTACATGATCAAAAGCCACAGTTGGTAAAAGTGTATGTAACCAAATGGAACCCTCCAAAAAGGATGTGTCTGTCCAGACCCCTTCCTGTGCAGTGTTTGAGCTTATCAGTGGCACAGGGGCCTTGCAGAAGAAGCTTGTCTGCAATGTGAACAGGTGAATCATCTCCTTTTGCTGGTGGACCAGCTTAGGGAGGAAGTAGAAAGACTAAGGAGTATTAGGGGAAAGTGAAAGGGAAATAGATTGATGGAATTCCCCCCTTCCATCCTTGATGGACTCCCATGACTCTCACTGCCAGGAAGGAGAGGGCACCTGGTGGATGAAAGGGAGATGGGTCCCTGCTTGGGGAGGTAATAAAAATTCCTCCTGACCCCCATCACCTACCCAGGTGTCACTTCAGAACAGGTATGAGGCCCTGGATTTAGATGGGTCAGCCAGATGATGTAGAAGAAAATGATCTGCCCAGTGAGTCTCTCAATTACACTTCATCTGTCAAATGGATCACCATCTCTGACATTTAAAATTAAAGAAGGGCAGCTGTAGTGGGGGACCTCCTTCTGAGGGGAACAGAGGGCCCCATATGTCGACTGGACCCATCCCACAGGGAGGTCTGCTCCCTCCCTGGGGCCCAGGTAATGGGATATCACTGAGAGATTCCCCGGGCTGATTCAGCCCTCTGATTATTACCCACTGCTGATACACCAGGCTGGCAGTGATGAGATTGAATAGAGGAGTGTCAGAGCAATTAAAAGGGTCTTTAGGGCACTGGGTCAAGTGGTTGATAGGGCAATTGCACAGGTAGTGTTCAGGTAGCAGTACCAACTGCTTCTCTTTTATATCATTAATCAAACTTCAACATGAATGACTCTTCAGCTGGTATGAAACTACTTCTAAAGGAGTTAAACACATAAATACAGAGGGACACTCTAATAGGACTACACTTCCCTAAGGACTAGGTTTGGTCCTTAGGGAATTCCAAAGGCATCAGTACTTTCAATGTACTTAAATATTTCTCGCCTCTTGTCCCAGAAATGAAAGCTAAAAAGCAGGAATAACAATGTTCCCCATTCAAAATCGGAAACAAAGTCTAATCATTGGTCCTTAGAGTCACATAGACTCTTCAAAAGTAACTGGAGAAAGAAACCAGAAGAAAATAATCTTTGGCAATCCAGTAAATATAAAACAACTCTGAACTGAAACACTAAAAGAAAAGGGCTGTTGAGCACAAAAGTGGCATTTTTACATTGTTCTTTTTCAAAATTAAAACCACACTTGAAAATCAGATTTACTGCTTTGCAACCTATAATTTTTCCAACAAGTAGTTTTAAAGAGTCATCAGCACATCCCATAGAAAAATCCTTTAGAATTGCATGCTCCACTCTTTCTGTGACCTTAATGCTCCATTGCTCAGCCCTAAGAGTATGTCATTTGTGATTTTATTTATTTATCAACTTGGAAGTCATCACTGCCACATTAAATAAGCAATGAACACAAGTCAAGGAAAAACGGCAACATAGTGCCTACAAAACCATGCCAGAAGCCAGTGTTTGCCTGTCTTGCTTAAGTGGGCCTTTAAGAGCTGATGTTAAAATGACATGGAGGGGTTTCAGATTTACTCAGTCATACTGGTCAGACTGGCTTAATTTAAATACACTCCAGTAATTTCTTTTTTTCTGATTTTGAGACCAAAAATCTCTCTTCAGTAGGAAAACTCAAGCTGCTTTATGTCATCCAGTTATTCAAAATCTGCACTACAAAAAAGCAAAGACTTTTGCTGATAGCACACATAGCAGGAGAGAATCCAGAGCTCTTTGCTCCAGTGTTACTGATTTTGCAGCACTAACAGTAGTAACTACTCATCCTGAATCAGTAAGATCAGCAGAAATACCTGAAGGTCATGGAGAGAGCATGTCAGTTGAGTAGAAGATACATAAAAGATACCTCTTTGCAGTTACTTCTCTGTCCAGAACTGTGCTTCAAATCAAACCCTGGACTACATCTACCTGGCAGGATAAAACATCCAGTGTTCCGTGTCACCGGGCAATGGCCTGAGCTGGAAGGGTCAGATCCAGAGCTGAACTCCACTGGCATCTGGGGCAATACCAAACCCTATCTACCACACCAGTGTACCCTTGGGCTATCAGTCCCAGCCCAAGGCAAATTTTAACAAATGAGATAAACACAGTATTGCTAGTTACTGCTTTTCAGATGCTTCTTTATTTTAAGAAGTTTGTGAATGAATAGCCATCAAAGTATTTAAAGGACTGAGTCTGAAAAACACTTTTCTGCCAGAAATCTGTGGCTATTGCTGCAATGAAAATACCTGTCTATGCACCATTTACGCCTAAGTCACAAGAAGTGACCAGATGAGATAACCTGTCTTGTTACACATTAACTTGCTGTCCTGAGTAGAATCAAAGCCTTGGTCTGCATCTCAGTTGGAAAAATTCTGGTGAACTCCAGTTAATTCTTAATCCTGTTGAAATCTGTTTGAATAACTTGATTAATCATTTAAACTTTTTGTGTGCTGTAGGTAGCACTGAAGTAGAAGGAGTAACATGCTGATTAAGTATTGTGTCAAAAATCAAGGCTTCAGCAAGGATTAGCAGGAACTTTCAACTATCTCTGAACTAAATGAGCTTTAAAAATACCTCTAATGCTGCAAGCTTATAACAAAACCAAACCATCCAAAGCTCACACGTATAGTAACTGCACAAACACATCTTTATTCACTCACACCTTCTTCTACTTCTTCCTTGGAATTTCTTTCCTAGTCAAAAAGCTCGAGTGCATTTTCAGATTGGCAGACAACTTAGGCATGTGACAGCCTTCCAGGCAGGCACAGATTGAGAAGAGTGTCTGAGAAGGCAGAGGTAGAACTAGTTGTGGGTTCCTGGAACTGACTGTGATAGAGCTGGGTCTGTTGCCAAAGAGCTGCTGACGCAAAGTCCATCAGCGCAGCGTGTGTGACTGCGGCTCTCCAAACGCACACACAGCAACTGCAGCCATTTTACATTCCCTGATCCCTGAACTCCTGCTGGTAGCACTTACTGCCCCTCAAATTTGCCTTTCTTATATGAACACTGTATTTTCTGTCCTGTGGAACCAGCCCTGGCCCTGGCTGGTTTGTTTGGGTTTTTTTCCCCCAAAGTGGGATTCATCCCAAAGCAATAGCATAAGCCATAAGTGATTGACAGCTGTCAATGGGAAAGGTCATCATCCACTGACTGCTGTGAGCAGCTCAGCCCTCGCCAGAAATGATCTCTGTGTTGTAGCAGCTGCATTGCAAACACTGAAATTGCTGATAGAAATTGCCCATGTTTCCAGTGCCCTGAGAAAAGTGAATGTTGGGTAAATAAAAACAAGTGAAATAAGCTTTTAAAACAGACCTACACAACTGTGACTGATCTGATTAAAGTACAACAAACTCAGTGTTGACCCGATGTAACCTGGTAAAGTACCTCTTTCTATGAGTCATTCTTCATATTTTACCAGAACAGAATCTACAGGAATGGTCTGTTCATCACTGCTGGATTGTTTTTTCTTTTTTCCTACAGCTAGAAAAACTTCAGATGAACTTGCTCAATGAATCGATGCAGAAAGGAATAAAGGGTGGACATAAAGACACCTTGATTCACATGCTCCCTTTGGTGATAAATCGCCTGCCTGGTGACAGGGACAGATCTATGCAGCCTGTAGGTCTCCTGTTTGCTAGAAGTGGTGTATCCTGGCTTTGTCCAAAATATCTCTTACCGTTACCTACTGGAAATGAGAGCACACCTAAAATTTTGGGCAGAATAGGGTCCCCAAAAAATCCTTTGTCTATTAACTTCCATGCAATACTGCTGCTATGGAGGTGTAGATGCATTCCTTCTGGAGGTTGATTTTCTTAAGACACCGCTTTGTTGAAGTTTTTGTGGGATGTTTTAAAGCAGAGGCCTGTGCAGCCCTGAAGCAGAAATGCTCCCCTGACATTCACAGTGCTCCATCCCTTCCCTTCTGCCACAGCAGGAGCTGTGCTGGTGACAGGAATACTCCCACTCTGGCCATTCCATGCACAGCCCTGGCTCCTGACAGCACCTCTCCCTAAAGGGCAGCTGGCAGCACTTCTACTTCTGTTGCTCTTCTCACCTTTTCCAGGTGAGCACAGCTTCTCCTTCCTGCAGCTCACTTGAACAAAGAGGTGCCATGAACTTTTGCTGAATGGATTGCAGATGGAAGCTGCTGCTGGAGGGCAACATCTGTATTCAGTGGGCAGACAGAATCTCTGACTCATTGTAATATATGACAAATAACTGCAGTGATTAGACACATGACTTCACTGCTGGCCCTAATGGAATACAGCCAGCAAAATTCATCATTTTCCTCAGATCAATGTTTTAAGATATCACCAAAAATTTTTATCTGATTTTAAAATACATACTTACATTTTCTACATATACTAGGTACGTGATATGAATCTGCATGAGTTGACTCATCACAGTAAGAATTAACAGTCTTCATTATCAAGATACGCTGGAAGCCACAGGACTGTTAACATAAACCTCACTTTTGTAATTCTAAGAAAAACAGAGATTCATTTTACAAAGGAAAAAATCCTTTCTCTTAACCTACCATTTTAGGCATAGATTTATCACCCCAGAAAACAAAAACTCAAGTGAACTGATAGATTTATACCAACCCTTAAACTTCCATTGATTCGGGTTCTATTTGTTGCAGAAATTTGAATTCTGCATGACAATATACTTTCTCAGAAAACTCAGCCAAACCTTCCTGGATGCTGAAAGCGAGGAAATAAACAATGGACTACAAACTGGCATGACAAGGTACAGGATCTTGTCCAGCCAGGTCATACCAGCATGGTTCCTTTTTCTCAACAGAGAGAGGCTTTGTGACTTGTTGTAGCTCATATTTCTGGGCAAGAAAGTCTCCATGTTCAGGATCAAGTTTTCACAATTCACATTTTTCTTCGCTTATCATAACATTAATCACTTTCTGAAGTATATGAATACTAATCCAATCCATGTTCATTTACCTATTTCTTTCTCCAAGGAAATTTTTGGATCCCCTTCCTATTTTCCATGTGCTGTCTGCTAGACACTGGACATCACTATCCATGTCTTCCTTGCAGACTTCCACAGCACTCTTTTGTTGCCAACTTAACATCAGTGCAAGTAATGTAAAATGCTGCCCAAGCAGACCTTCCTAACAAGCACAACTGTTCAGAGCATAAAAAGAATTCTATAGTGCACGGACTGAATTCTGACCTGATTAGCAAATCCAGTGAAATCCAAAGCAATTCCATCAAATACAAGGAAAATATACTGGATTTACTTCAGGGTAAATGAAGTGGGAGTCTGGCCCTGTGCAGCTCTTTCTTTTGTAGTTTGGAGGCCACAACAGTTTGAATAATGAATAAGAAGGAACAAAGTGTCCAAGGTTTCTGCCTTTGCTCAACAGATTCAAGGACAAAGGTAAACTTGGCCTTCAAAGACCCTGTGCTGAACAGAGTCAGTTTATTCTTTGCTGAAATACAAAGACATGAGTTTTGAAAGGTGATTAAAATTTACTAGAACTGCTCTTCAACCTGGATGAAACCAGTTACTCCAGCCCTTGATATGTCCTGTTTCTGCTTCATAAAAGACGTGGACAAATGTCACAGACTCTTAACTCATAATGTAGCATCCTAGCTCATTGCTTTGATAAAATCAAGCATTTAGATTAATCTTAAATCGTATTATCACTGATGCATCTCTCTCAACAAAACAATACAGATTTATATCTATAACACAAGGCCTGCAGATCACTGGATGTTTTGTTCTGGTGTAGTTTTCCTTTTATCTATTTCCTGTTTCGAATTGATTCCTAGAAGAATTAGCTACAAAGCTGCCATGTAACAACACAGCAGACAGTAAGTGATGGGATAACACACCCTCTGCTTTCTTAATCTGTTTCTTAAGTTTCAGTTCCCGTTTTTGAACCTGTTTTACATAGATGAGCTCTTGAGAGCCCAATTCTGGCCTCCAGTCCACATCATTAGCAACACACAATTTCGACAGCTTGCAGTTTTTGTGAGAAAAAAATCTTTATTGAGTGTAATGACTTGCCAGAGCTTTCACATCAGGATGTTGGCTCTTCTCTCTGGGCATGTAACCAGCCACGGGACTCACTTTCTTATTCCCAAAGAACTGTCAACACCTTTACCCCTCCCAAAATTCAGCAACTCTTCCATTACTCAGCCTGGGGGCAATTTTTGTGTTAAACCAGGTCCTGAGGAAGCTTCCCAGGAAATTTACACCCTGGTGGGACTGGGACTGCTTTAGGGGAGTGCTGGCACACAGCACTGAACACAAGGACTATTTGAGCTCCACCAGGGTTCTCCCTGGCACAGCTGATTTTTGGCCATATGTTCAGCTTGCCACACATGCCAACCACTTATATACATCTGTTTGTTTGTTTGTTTGTTTGTTTGTGTTTTGGGCCTCGTTGCCCACTGCATTTCCTCAGTACAATAAGTGAAGCCAAGTTAGAACAGAACTGCAGCAATGCTGTTGGGAAATCACACTTGCTGCCTTCTTGCACACTTCAGACAGAATCAAGAACTCCCACTTTCTACTGTTTATAAGTTCTCCCCTTATGCTTTACAGGAAATTTTGGTTATCAAACTGCAAGCGTAGCACAAGCAAAAGTGAATCATTGTGTTTGGCTGGGAATAATTAACACTGCTGTCCCAAAGTGACTTGTGATCTGCACTGTGGTAAGGCCTTGGATGGCCTCTGGCCCAGACGAGTGGCCCACTGTGGTCACGTTCTACAATGACAGCAGAAAAAGCCAGCCAGCAGTCCCTGCCACTGGTAAAGGTCTGAACTTTTACACAGAACAGGCTGACAAACTGGGGGACTTTTTAAGCTCCTGATAGGATATTCAAGTGATAAAATACATGTCATTATCACTTAGCTCGCCTATGGAAAAATTGCACAGATCTCCAAACTTGAAAAGGGAGGTTGCTGGTTGCATTTTGACATTCAGAGAAACTGAGGCACTGAAGGAGAGAGAGACAACCCCAGCCCTTCTTGTGCTGGCATCCCTGGGCAGGGTGTCCAGTGCCCCTGCTTGCTGGCCAACTTACAGCAGCAGGCACTGGTCATACTGGGACCATGAGGCTGATACCTGGGAAACACCCACTTATTTCTGAAATTCAAAATTGTGTTGGTGATAATTCAAACAAGTTATGCCACGTCTTGGTAATCACAGCAGTGCTGTAGGTTTCTAAGCTAAGCAAATACAACTCCTACAAAGCAACTCTGCAAATCTGACACTATATACTTACACAAGAGTCCTCACTCTCAGTGAATCACGCAGCAAAAAAAGAATGAAATACATCAGCCAAGTCAGAAAAAGAGAGCCATTTACTCATTAATCCACACTGACTTTTCTGTCCAGCAAGAACAAAGTTGAATGGAAACCAGTCCTCCTATCAAAAACCCTTCAAATCCAGCAAGTTATATTTGCTGCATCATCTACCTGATTCAAAGACCCCTTTTAGACCTGCATTTTATGCACAAGTACACTGGGCTTGAAATTTCATCTATTTCTCTTTAGAGAAAGAAATTCTATCTATGCCTCTTCAGAACAGAAAAAAAAAATGTGAATCATACACTCCACAACAAATGTGAATAACCTTAATGCTGGTCTGTGCCTCATGGCTGTCATTTTGCCAAACCCTATTCTGACCAACCAGCACAGAATTCAAAGTGCCCTAAGCCTTCATAATCTTAAGATTTGAGATAGCTCACTGGGGTCTTCATTAAGGTCTCACTTTCTGACTGAAAGTGCTGGCAAGAATTTCTCCATTCAGGCCAAATATGCACAGAAGTTTGTCTGGAGGCTGTGAGATCTCTCCATATTGAATCCCTGGGCTGTTCACTAAACCAGAGTCAAGTATTTCTGTGTGGTGAGGACATGCTGTGGAGCATCTGTAGTTATATCCTGCACTAAGAGAAAACCAGCAGCTTAAATGATCTGGCCTGTACTTTAGAAGAATTTTTTAAACCCTATAATAATGGTTTTCTATACATAGGTCGAAGAAATGGATGCCTTTATCAATGTAAAAAAAAAAAAGTATTAACATTTTCAGCTGTTCAAACAGGAACAGAATGTGCAACATGCAGAAACTGAATTGCTTCAGATGAAGAAAAAAGAAAGAGGTCATCTTTAAGGCACTAGCACCTAATTCCATGTTTTATTAATTTCTGACAAAATGAATCAGATAGAATACCCTGCAGTTCAGAGCAGATGTCCTGCAGTCAGGCATCCCTGGTATTCTGGGCTTACGTGAAAGTAAGGGTTGTGACTGCCTCTGTGAGTGAGATGGTACCTCATGGGCAGCTGAACAGCACACCTGGGTGGATATTGCAACTTGCTGAGTTCCAGCAGCTCTTCCCTTGTACTCCAGAAACCCTGAGACTCTTCTGTTTTCCCTTTTGCAATCAGGACCAGCCACACTCTGTCTCACAAAATGCTTTAATGGCAGCCACATAAAAACAGTGTGCCTAGCAACTCCCAGAAGGCTGAGAGATTTGTTTCCTCTCCCCTCTTCTCCTCAGCTGACACAAGTCTGGTTGTTCCACTGGCTGGGAGAGCTGTAACAGCTCTAGGGACCAACCCCCTCCTCGTAGGCCAGCACGGCTCTACAAGTTTCAGTGTGCTGTCCTCTCTCATCTGTTGGCAGCAGTAACTTTTACCCAGATGCAAAGGCAAGCCAAGTCAACAGGGAAGAAACTGGTCTGTAAGCCTTGCAGGTCATCAGCCAAGATGTGTTCAAAATCAGAGCACGAAATATACTGGGGTTCACATAACTCCAAACAAATAAATGCAGCCTTTGGCTTTGCCAACATCTTTGTCTAACAGGAAAGGAACTTCTCACTCGTCTGCTGTCGCCTCAGGTGTATTAATTTTACAGGCAGGCTGTGGCTGACTTTCCATCCCCCCTGCTTGAGCAGACACTTTAGTACAAATACAACATTCTTCTGGCCCTGAGGGAAATTCTTCCTGCCTGCATTTTAACAGTTGAACTGCACAGCACTCTGGGAGACTTAAATATGGCACAGTAGTTCTATTGTTTAATATTATTAAAACTGCTTGCTCTCTTGTGATTCTGCAAGATCCTGAAGTATAGCAGTAAGTGGTAATCTGTTTCCTATCTATCATCTAGTTCTCTTTTTTCTGGTGGATACCACTTACTAGTTTTATTTTAGAGATGATTACAGATGCATTGGAATACAGCAGCACTCCATTATCATTTTTTTTCCTTATGAATATGAATTTCAGTGACAGTTTTCTTTGAACCATCTGGATTTGAACAGACTCATCTGACAAAAAGGAAGTTCCAGTCTACCAGGAAGTTTTCCAACTACTTTATGCCAGACAAACTTTTCATGGCTTGATCTACCAACGCTGCAATCGTCACAAACAGACCAAGCAAAGCAAGAGAGCCCAAAAATAGCATAATTCAGTCAGTGCTAGGCTTCCTAGAAGATCTCTGTTTTGTCCTAAACCTCCATTTGTTAAGGAATAAACTTTCTTTTTTATTGTCACTAGTAACACATTCTTTGTGCTGACACAGTTCAGGTTTTACTGACCATAAGTAGCTTTTTCTACCTGCTGCCATCTGTTATCTTTATCTTACAGCTCTCCAGCCTCTGCATAAGTGAGCATCCTGGATGTGCCAGTTTAGTCCTCCAAGACTGGATGGTGACAGTATGAAGCTGCCTTCTCCTCCTCCTCCTCCTTCCCTGTTCTCCCAGCCATGTGCCACACACACACCTTCACACAGCTTGCTCAGGTGTCTGTGAACCTGCTGGACATCACTAGAATTCTTTAGGGTCCAAGGGGTGTGCTCTGCCCACCTTCAGGATCACTTGTGCTCCATCCAGTCAGTACCCAGCCTGGGAACTACTCTGAGCAACAACAAAGGTGCTGTCTCTGAGATGGGATTTTTGCAGGTAGAATAAATGCAAAGTCAGTGGGACAGCAGCCAGTACAGCAAAGGAGAAATGTTCAATACTGGTAATAAACATAACTGTATTTTTCTCTATTGAGTACATGTTTCTCAGACTGAGTGGAACTGTCAACTGACACTTGAGAAAACCAAGAGGAGTTCTTGGCAGTCAAACCTTTTCTAAATAGGGAACTTTGTCTCCAACAAATGAAGATTTGAGACTGCAGGCATATTCAAGATGTCTTTTTAAAAAAACCTGACGAAATTCACAGTAGTACATTCTTTTTCTTCACTCTAAGGTTTAGCATTAATTTTGCTTGTTCACAGCTATAAGCAATCCAACAGACTAACTTCAGGTTTTATGATAAGGAGGAAAACAGACAAAAAGATTTAAGAGTCCTGGGCAACCCTTATTTTTGACCACTAGGAACTCCACCGGCAGAGGGGAGGAGTGACTGGCTTCCTCTAACACAGATGCCTCTTCATTCCTGAGGACCTACAGGGTAGTTTGAAACCTGACACTGGTTTTCTGCCTGACTCTGCCTCAGTAACACACCGTGCTTCTGCCAGCCCGCAGAGCTCGTTAAATATCCCACGCCTGGGATGGAATCACGTTTTTTTTCCTTAAGTAGAGTAGAACCTTTTTACAGTTATGCCAATCCCCCTAACTCCTCATGTCTTTAATAAAGTAGGATTTTCATTATAATCAGAACTGCAATTAAGTCGAATTTATTGCAACAAAGCAGTTTTTCATTCTAGTTTTCTTGTAAATATAATTTGACTCTATCTGGATTTGTGGTAGGCACACTCCATTTTATTTCATTTAAATGAAAAAAATCTGTGTAATTATACTATTATCTTTGATATAAAGCGATCACTGCATCTTCTGCCTACGAGTATCATTTCCTTTACAAAAGAACTGCTGGATATGCCAAAGGAGATGCTGCTGGTACAGAATAAATTACTATTTTGTACCAACAACACAATTTTCTTCGTAGAAACGCACATGCAATCAATACATTACCAACTCCTAGTAAAGTTTAGCAGGATTAAAGCTGTGGCAGGCAAGGCCTCAGCACAGGAGTCTCCCACAAGGCAGCTCTTTAATAAACAACCCATCATCAAGGAAGCCCATAAAGCACTCTGACATTGCAGTCCTTAACTTGGAAACAAATCCAGCTGGGTATCAAATATCCACTTAAGATGAAATCCTGCCCTACTGTCCAAATATACTCTCTCCAGATACCATGTTAGCATTTCTCAAATTAAGTACACGGGCCACAATTATCCAGATAAGAATCTATAGATGTTGAACAGCCTCATATAAATTATTTTGCCTTGAGATTTCTAGGAAAGAGAGATAACATCTGGAGATACTTGCATCAAATACTTTTACAAGTTGCATGGCATCAATGAAGCTTTGTCAGAGAGCTGCTGCAATCACAAAGTTTGAAAGATTCACAAAGATCTGTAACGTGGGGGGGGTAAGAAGAGAAGACACAAAAACACTGAGTAAATCTTTAATGTAAACACGTGTTCACCTGCAAACTGCCTAGCATAAGTGCTGTATAAACCATGAAGGCTTATAAGCACACAGCCAGCAGTGGCTGAAAGGTGCATTTGGTCAATCAGATTTGTACTTTTCACGTGTCATTTGAAGAGGCATTACAGAACACTGCTTGTCTTCCCTATAATGAGAGTGGGTGTCAGAAAATTTTTTCCCAGAAGCTTTATCAGACTCCTCAGGTTATCAGCCCTCAGACCCTTGAGTGGGCCCTTCCACAGGGCATGTCTGAACACCAGCACCACGTGCTACCTCTGAAATGAGCAGATTCACTGCTCTTCCTTGCAAGGACTGCAAAATTTAAGCCAAGCCAAGCCGAGACTAGAGCAGCAAAAACAACCTCTCAAATACTAAGATCAGCAGGTGCCTATCACCTTCTACACAACTTTATTGACACCTAAATTTATCTGTCTCATCTAAAGAGGTCTGATGTTACAAAGGAGAGTGGCACAAATGTTTTACAATAGGAACCAGTTGCTGGAGCTGTGCACAGGTGGCTCTTCTGTCACATGGAACAGAGCTTCATACGGCCCCTTTCAGTCAGGCAGAGACATCCTCGTTCCACTTGGATAACAATGATGAACTAAAAGAAGGAGCATATGAAACAAGAGAGGCTCCACTGACTCATTAAATAACGAAACAGTGTCCACCTATGCAAAAGCCCTATAATTAGCTGCAAGGAAAACTGGCCTCTATCCAAAAGCAATCTCCCTTGAGATCTGAATTCTGGCATTAAACAAGCCTGTCTAATCTGTTTTGCAGCTATCCAGAATATGTTTCTCACTCTGCTGGTTTCTCTAAGGAAAGGATGCAGCGGCCCTGGGCCTTCTATTGAGAGTGTGAAAGCTTTATGCCAAAGAACAAACAAGAGAAAATAGACATTAAAGTCCTGTCTGGCGACACCATTAATAAGTTCACAGTCACCATTTCCTTCTTCCTCCCCTGCACCAAGTGCTTCTTCCCAGACAGTGATCCAGACTGCTGATAGCTCTGGCTGGGAGCTTTTACCAGAAATTTTAGCAGGAAATGTTAATTTGCAAGCCTCAGTGTCCTCCCTTGGGGAGGATGGACGCTGTATCTGCATGACCAAACTGTGGGGACTTAGAGTTCCTCAGACCTGCCTGCAAAAGGCAGAAGAGAAACTCCTCTGTATCTCCAGCAAAGCTGAGTAAAAAACCAACTGTACTCATTTATTTTCTTTTGCCTTTTCCCCCAAGCTACGAAATACTAGGAAGAACGTCCAAAGCAAACAGAAAAATTCTATTAATGAAATATGCAATTTAGTGCAGTTTCATGGCCTGACTCTGAGCTCAGCCAGACTTCTAGGACACAAAACGTAGCTGGAAATTTGTAGAACTAGAATAAAACAAAAACTATTGCTTCGTGTAAAAATTATACTGCATTTCTATAAACCAGTTTAATGGGAAAGATAGCCTGTGTGAATCAGTAAATATATAACCCATTACAAATAAATTAAGTATCAAAGGTAAATAGTTTTTTAGTATAAAGTCTAATGTCTCATATGTGAGCAACAGAAAGGAAAAAAACAGACTCACTTTATTACAGTTCCAATAAAGATACAGTAAAACTATAGGTCACTTTGAGAATTAAAAAATAAAAGTAAACCCATAAACTCACTGAAGAATGATGTGGATCTGACTCTTGAAATGTTTATTGCTCAGATATATCACCTGATTTCTTTTTGTTCCTCTATGAACATTGAGCATAAGGCTGTAATTACTTACTATAGATGCAGGAGAGAACAGTGTCCTTGATTATGGAAGCTTTCTCAATCCTGGGAAATTTCATTTGACTTGTTTTATGTGTTTGCATGTTCCTTTAAGCCAGGACAAATGTTCTTACCACATTCATACTTGTGTGGTTAGCAGCTTTTTCTGCATCTCTTTTGTCCTCATCCTCTAAAGACAAAACAAATGGTGTGCTGCTCAGTGTTGAACTTTATAATTTTAGTAATAGTTTGCAGCAGGAATATATTTTGACTAACTCTGTGAAGCACTACCATGTACAGTCTAAGCACCTACCATGGAATACCACAGTTCTAATAGTTTTCTTCACTGCTTAATTTGAACCAATATGTCATACTTTGGATGACTTCAGAATATACTACGAGACTCATAATTTAATCCAGTTATATTCTGTAATCTAATTTTGCTAAGAACCTTCAAATATATTCCAACAAAAAAACACCCCTTATGTGAAACAGCAGGAACACATTAGAGGTGGCATCGAACCACTACTCCATTAGACATAAATTACTTACAGTATGTTCCCCACCAGAACAGAGTAACAAAATTTGCAGGCCACACTATGAGGTCGTACCCAGAAATACTTTCCAGATGAAGCAAGCAAGATTTGCAGTGGTTTTGTGACACAACTGACAATTTCCTGCAAGTGGAAGAGGTTATCTGGTGCATTTGCTGCTCGGATTCTGTGTCCTTGCACATCTTCTTTTCTGAGTCCCCCAGAAAGCTGAAGAGGACACTTGTACAAACCAAGGTCCATCGTGACTCTCAGTGTCCTTCCCTCTCTGCCCAGCTGGCCCTGGATGCTGAGGAATTGATCACCTGGGAGTTCCTTTGTCAGACAAATCCAACAAATCCATTGCCAACTGCGTGAGGTGTTCCAGCCTCATGCCCTTTTTATTCTTAAATAACACAGCCCTGCCATTGCTACCCATGTGCTCTTCAGGAAGGAAGTGAAGCATGGCTTGTTTGTTCCATAAATGAATACTGCTCACAACATTTAAGACTAATTTAAATTTTTTACAAGAGAAACATGCCCCTGTTGGGTAAAATATTTTCCTGATACTGTAAATATGAAGCCATGGGTGTCACAACTCACACTGCACATATTACATTTCTACTTCAGACCAAGTTTCAAGACAGAATTTTACAGTGTTTATGACAATTTAACAGCTTAGCTGTTGATTTTGCTTTGCAATTCTGCTCTGTATTTTTAGGTCATTCTATTTTTTTTCTAATCTTCATGGCACATAGGGCATATAGAATTACCAGGACTACCATTGGACTGCCTTTCTGGGTATTTTTCTAGAGTAAGAATAATCTCTTGGCTCTGCCAGTCAAGGAAAAACACTTCCTCCCCCAAGTTCGACATTGAGAATTAAGCTACAGCTTTTGCAAGCAGCACTATGCAAATCAATGTTTCCCACATAAGAAGCTTTTCACAGAGTCTGCAGCAAGAAATACCTTATGATAAGTATAGACCTATTTTTTGCAGTACATGATAGGACACTTTCTTTCAGAAATGTTCCATTATTTCCACCTTTTCTGTCATACAAGATTATTTTCATTTTCTTTTAAATCTAGTTACTACTGTTCCATCATTGCAGGGCCAGCCAGTTGTTTTCTCAACTCAACCCTCCCAGTCTCATCTGGAACTCTCAGTTTCATCTAGTTAGAAAAACTTGTGTCCCTTTGACTGCAAACCACTGGCAATGGTGAGCATTGATTTCACTCTCTGTTCTGTCATCTAACATAAGACTGAACAACTGGAGCCCCAAGCTGATCATATCAGCACTCTGGGAGTTGGAGGCAAACATCTGGAATTTATTTGTTGGAAATAAAATGAATGACATCTTTTCAGGAGTTTTAGCTTGCACCTGTACTTATAAATCTCCATGAAGGCAAGTTATGAATAAATTTAACCAGGAACAGGAGGCAGAGGCTCAGGTTTTGAGCCCTTTGGCTCAGTCCCTGTCAAGGGCCCCAGGAAGAAGGTTGATACTGGGATGCCCTGGAGACACAATTTGTTGAGCTCTCCTCTTCCACTGCAGGACAAGGAACAGACTGTCCAGGCTTGCTGGGCCCCCCATACTGGCAGAGCCTTTGTGCAGAAAGCTCTGCAGAGAGCATGGGGGGCACAGCCCCCCTGGTGCCCTCTCCCCTGTAATGCAGGGGGCTATCCAGCCCTGCAGTCCACACAGGCAGCTGGGAGCTTTGTCCACCTTTGCCACGGAGGAAATGTAACCCTGAAGGTTATTTTTGTTGGCTGTAACACCATTGGAGGTTCAAACTTCGGCAGAAGTTGTGATGGGGAATGGAAAAGAGCACAGCAGAAATTTAAGGGGACAGTTCTGCAAACAGAATAATAATGGAGGGGGGGCAGAGGTCAAAAGAATCAAACACCACCACTGTTATCTGATAGGAAGGCACAAAGATACAAGATGAAGCTCAGAAATGTGGAGAGGAGGGAACAGGGAATACACAGAGAGGAAGAAGGGCAGAGGAGAAACAAGGAGATAGAAACCTCTGCCAATTGTTTGGATGAAGAGTTACCTTTGCCTAGGCACTGAACTCATTGTCTGCAGCCTTCTCCTTTCCTGCTTCTTTCCTGAGCCCCCCTCAGCAGACAGTGCTTGTTCCAAATCGGAAGGTGACTGATGTGGGTCCTGCACTATGGGCAGGTCTGTACCAGGGACTAGATCAACTTCTCTATTTTCATTTGTGCACAGTGCAAGGTTTGCACCACAAGGGTTTAACTGACTGAAGTGCAAGTCAACCACATCTTATCCAGCCTGGCAGCCTGTCTTGGAAAATGTTCATGTTTAGGCATTGGTATGATTTTATTGAGACAAGCCCATTCAAAATGCAAGCCCACACCTGGAGATGTAAGGCAGATTCACACAGGTACCCATGGCTGGCTACTGCATCCAGTCCATTTCTCTACACACTGACTATGGGCCCCATCATGGATGCAGGATGCTGCAACAGGAACTTGGTATTGCAAGGGAACCTTCTTATATTCCTTTCTCATTATAACAGAAGATACTCTGAGGCAAATAGCATTTTTGTCTCTGCAGAGATCCAAGCATGAAGATGTCAGAAATTATGACAAGAGCTCAGCATTTCAGTGAGGTGACAGCCCACATGCTCCACACTCAGTACTTCACACACTCAGACTATTTCCAGTTACTGCAAGCACCAGTGAGACAGTGCAACAAAACTGAATTTAGCAGAGAAAGAAAGTAAGCAAAATGTTCTGGCTGTACCTTAATAAAAACCTTTAAAAAATAAAGACAAACTCAATGCCCTCAATGGTAGGATAGTTCCTATAAATCACTCCAGCATATCCTGTAGTTCTGTCTGGCATCAGATACTCCTGCATTTTTTTCAGTGCCCTGCAAGCTGACTCCAAATGTTCTGTGTTGTGGGTTTTTTCTTTTTCGGGGGGGGGGGGGGGGGGTGGGGAACGACGACTTGTTTTGGTGTGGGTTGTTGCTGGTTCTGTTTGTTTTTGCTTCTTTGGGGGGTGTTGTTTTCTTTCAATAAAGGATCTTAGGAGAATGCTTACAAGAATTGTTTTCATGAAGTGATCAAATGCTGTTTGGAGAAAGGAAAAATAGAATTCCAAGACAGAGCAACACTAAACTGGGGGGAACCACCTGGAGCATGACAGACCTACAGAAGAGAGGGGAGCACAAGACTCAGGTACCATAAAGCACACAGCATGCCCTATTTTACAAAGGCTGGTGAGTTTTCTAACAATAAGTGCTCCCTCTTGCTATGGATGACAGGAGGCCAATATGACCATGTTGGTGTTATCAATGAATGCACCCCAAACTTTGTCTGGAAGACCTGTTGAACAAAGGTCTGCTCTGCTAATCGCTGGTGCTTGCCCAAGTGGAAGTTAATGACCCTGTGGCACTGGCAGAAGACATGCAAACCAAAAATGTAAGGGGATCAGGCCCCTGGCAGAGTGTCAGCACTCCTGGGCTCAGTACCAGAATGCTGCTCTGGCAGCAGAGGAGTTATTGATGAACACATTGCTGGCAGCCCCTGTGCCTGCAGAATACAGCACCAGCAGCAGAGTGCTGTGAATACCTGACAGAGGTGTTTTCACACATACATCACACAGCACCCCATTACAAACTATTTCAGGCTGCTTCAGGAAGCTGCTAACATAAACTCATGGAAAAAAAAAACCAAAAGCCATTAAAAAACCCCACAACCTGAAACAAGTATTTTATCACTGCTCAATGTTTGAACTGTCAGATTTATCCCCCTGGCAAGTAGGCAGCTCTAGCTCACAACTGAACACCTACTTTATTTATTTAGCTCTGCTGCATTTAACCCTGCATCCTGTCTGCTGGGTGCATCCGGCTCCACGCAGCAAAGCCCCAGCATAAGGTGGGGGAGCTACTTTCCACAGGCCAAAAAACAGGAAATTTGATGACATTGTTCAGTGAGCAGACGTCAGCAGAGAGTGATACAAAAGAGTAAACAACTTCCTAGCAGCAGCAGACAAATGGGCCGGAACTACTGGAATCCTGTGATGTCTGGTGTGTTTTGCATGAAAATTACTGTTTCAATGAAATAGGGGGAGATCTTTGGCTGATGCTAGTTGGAACTGCTCCTTAGAAATCTAGGAATTACACCAGTTTTGTCTGTTCAGTATCTGACTCCAAGTCCTTACCTCTCTGATCCTGAAAACATACCTTTTGAGAATTCATATTGTTGATATTCTACATATTTTGCAAATATTCTCATTATTTTAGAACACACAAAAAGTTGATTTGAGTAGAAAGGATAAACTTCAGTGAAAAGTATGGAAGGCAGTACCAGTAATGCAGGTCCCACTTCACTATGATCGTGCTACCATCAGTCTTATATATACAATGGATATGTAGACATATGACCTATAATCTTGTTAAAATGCTGTGATATGAAGGAAGCATTTTGCTGGTGGAACCACACAGTAGGTATGACAGCTCCCTTTTGGATTTCAGTGTTTGCTTTGTGGAACCTGCTCTCCTGTTTTCCAGCTATGGGCAAATGTCAAATGTGACCTGAAAAATTAACCTCTCAGGTAGGCATACAATGAAGGATGTTCAAAGCCAGGTTAAGCAGACAGGAAGGAAATGTAAGGGAGGATATTTTTGCTCCAACAGAACGCCATTCTGCCCATCTCTGTCCAGTCTCTTAACTGCAAGAAGTAATATTTGACCAGTGACCACAAACATGGAGCTTCACTAATGAATTCCTATCAATTTTGTCAACAAAAATGGTAACCCTTGGAAAAACTCTCTTGCCTACACATCTACATGCAAAGAGACCACCAAGGCATGTAATTTTGCCTTTTATACTACCCCTTTGAAAGGGATGTAGAGAAATTAAGTCCTGTTCTGAATCAGTTCTTAAACTGTTGACAAACAAGTCAGACCAGGGCTTAGCTGGGGCTTTATAACCTGGAAACATCTGAGGATCTTATGGAAAATACAGAGAGATATTCCCAGGGGGATGCAATTCAGTTGGTACCAAACACAGGACTCTCATCTCATCCAGGTATCCCCTTTAGCCAAAATCTAAGCAGAGCTGACTCTTAAGACAAAAATTAGCAGCTAAATTTAGAGCTGTCCATGAGACTGCCCCACTCTCAGTAACAGAGAGAGAAAACAACAGGAAGGAGCCAGATGCTTCTCGGCTCTTCTTGCCAAATGCTCCTCTCTTTGGAGACAGAAAATGTACTATGTAATTGTGGGGAGGAAGACACACCAATAACCATGTCAACGCTGCAGTCAAATGACAAGGCAAACACACTGGGCCAAATCTATCTGCAAAATAACCAGTGATTTGAGCAAACTTTGTTCTTCCTAAATCCTGGCAAGTAACTACAGGCTAACAAACATCTAGGCAAAAATAAATAAATACATGCACCCTAAGAGCAACAAATGGCAATAAAACCCAGCAGGTCTATAAACAAAAGAAAACTGCTTTTCACTCATCACCCTACCTACATCAGAATCTTCTTGGCTTCAATTAATTTGTTCTTTCAGCAGAGTATGAGTTTACACCAGTTCTGTCATTCTTCCCTGACTCCTCGGTTTGAATGTAAGAATTAAGAGCTTAGAAAACAAACTCCCCTCTGAAGCTAATCATTCCCAATCCTCTTCTTTGCTTACATGGTGAAATTAGAAGTATATACATCACTAGCAAAAACCTCCAAGAATAAGCAAATCAGCCTGGAGGAACTCCAAAGTGTTTATCAGAGAATGATATTCACCTGGGTGTGCCAACAATGTCAAGAAGTCAGTCGTGTCAGAAGACAGGTTTTCTGTGAACCCCACGTGGCTTCAGGATGAAATCATTATTTTGCTACAACTCCCTTTCCAAAATTTCACTGCACTAAAGCTTATGGCTAGGGAAAAAGACCTTGCTCTGACCTGCAGGAACAGGGATGATGGTGCTGTGACATGACCCGAGTGAAGATACGTGACTGTACAAGCCTGTCAGCCACATGGCCCACTTATTTAGGGCCTTCCATTGTTAGGTGCTGATTTATACCAACAGAGGTGACCAAAGGCAGACAGCTTCTGGTCTCAAATATAAATGAAGCCATGGAATCCCATTGTGTGCAAGCACAGAAGCAAGCACAGCATAGGAAGGGTGGGTGGCTGTAGCGAGCATTCTGCAGATAGAGGTTGGTTAGTAACTCTTCTCTACAGGATCTGGCAGAAAGGACAGCAATTTCTACAGAAATTCCTTCCCCCTTTCAATGGTCTGAGGCCCCAGACTAGCAGGTATGCCACAAAACACAAAATGTTTTCATTATCCAGTCCAGTTATCTGTGCAATGCCATGCTGCTAAGATTGATTCAGCAGCCAGGCCACTGTTTCCTGCTTGCCCCTGCACACCTAAGCAGACACCTCCTTTCAACTTTCTGTGCCTGAGATCTGTCGTTATCCCCCATGTTCAATTAAGTTTCTACACATGATTTTATTTCATGGAGGTGTATTTTGAAATTTTACTTCTTCAGTGTAATGTAAAAGCACCTTTTAGTAAGATTAAATTAGTAATAAAAACCCAGCCTAGGTTTAGAGGGGAGTGAACCTGAAGACCACTATGGTATTTCCCCAGTTTCCCCTATTTTAGGTCACTTTACATTAAGTTAGCAAATGGACTAAACTGAAATATGTTCTGATATAAAAAGAGTTCTTGTCAGGAAAAACAAGAGCTCCAAGAGTTTGATGCACCTACCATGTGCCCATCCACAAAGGGGAATGTGTTTCTTACAGGATCACTGCACACTGGTAAGCTTTGTTTCTGTAGAGATTTTGACATATGGCTGAAGTTAGACTTAAATTAGAATATTCCTCTTTGAATTGAGAAATGATCTTTCTGTGCAAATGAATAGTGTATTCAGTGTGAATAAAGCTTCTGCTATTGCACAGTTCATCTTATCTACTGATGTAATTTCCTCTTAGCTGCTTCTGTAATATTAATAATCACCATACAGCCAAAGAGGTCACACACTAGGAATGTATACTTAAAAATTCCTCAACATTGCAGAAGAGTTGGAACAAAAAAATCTATTTTTTTCTGGCTACATGAACATACTGAGTGACTTGCAAGAGCATTATGCCATTTAGAGGTGGGGATAAAGAAACCTGTCTGCTCAGGGGAAAAAGACTCCAGACTGCAAAAGGAACACAACAATTGAACTTAGAAAGGAAAATCACAAATGAACAGTGAACCTAAGCTTCCTAAAAAGGGGCCACAAATAAAGTAATAATGCTGATGTAGGTAACAGATCACACACAAAAATATCATGATACAATTTAAGGATTCAGGACATTTCTTATTATCATTGATAAGGTAATTCTTGTTCTAAAACTGATTTCCAGCAGAGACTTCTCTTTCCCTGAACAGTTATTTTCAGGACTCAGTTCCTTGATGCACAGACACTCCAAGGATTCCCACTTACCCACCCAGTTAAAGAGCAGAAAAAGGAATAAATGAAGGTGCAGAAAAATTGATGGTTTTAAGGTACACTGGTACCTTTTAAGGTAAAAAGCTGGAGTATTTTTTTCTGCCATGAGTCCACTGGTTGGTGGGACTGTAGCTACTTCCTGGTGCTATGAAGTTCAGCTCTATGTACATGAATGGGGGCAAAAGAGGATAATGAACCCCTACCATGTCACAGTCACACAGTTAAGATGCCAGAACTAAAAAACTGGAAATTCCCACCACCTCTTTAACTCATGGAGGAATGCAGGAGCCTGTGTTTCAGATCCAAAGGAGCTTAGGAGACAGGAGAGCTCAAGGAACTGGCCTCCTGCTGGTAGTGGAGTGGGATTTGGGACGGTCTGTCCCTTGAGCTTCAGCAGGATACCCACACTTACATACCAAGGGAAATTAGTGTATGTGGAAAATGAAATTAATGTTTAAAAAAGAGGATTATGATACTCTTTAACATCTTTTATTTATAAAAGCCCTTCATGTCACTATATATAACTTTCAATTAATTCATTCTCCTTGAAAACAATGAAGATTGCTTCCCAGTAAAAAGCAATCATTTCTACATGAAAAATTTTAAAACTGTATCAAATGAATAAAAAATGTAAATTTAAGAAGGAGACAAGGTCTAGGGCATTTGGACTGAAGAGACATTAGAGCCAAATAATTAACTCTCAAGAAATAGCCTCAGAACACAGTAACTGGAAGCTTTCAAGATGGGCTGATGAAAAAAAACCCCAAGAGTGTGATCTAGTAAAAATAGCAATGATTCCTTAGAATATTACAGAAGAACTGATATTTCACAAATACGTTCTTTTTATTATTTTACTTTGGGTAAATATAGGTCTATGGCAGACAGTGTGCTCTTTTATGTACTGGAGATCATTCTTTTGTGTAATTTAAAGCATACTGTTCTGAAGAATTTATTACGCCCTCCTCAGATTTGAAGGTTGGTTAGTTCATAGAGGTAAAGGAATTGTCATTTTCCTTTAAGTCAAAGCATTTAAAAACATTTTAAAAGCCACAAAGAAAGTTTTTAAACCCTGTTATGGTAGCTGTGTAAGCTACAACTGCTGAGCAATAGTCCAAAATAGTTTGAGCAGAACTTGTGGGAGGGATTGCAGAGGGATGGAGGCACACACAGCTGGACACAGAAGGTGTATCTGACAATCCTGAATCCCAGTTTATAGGAAATGCCTAGGGAGAGCATAGGCACTGACTTCCATGGGATTTATTTTGTTGAAAACCAAGGCTCTGCATGTCCAGCACACAAATGTATCTTACTACAATCAAGAGAATTTTAAGTTAAGCTTGTGCTTAAGTTCTTGCTGAAACACAGATTAGTGTTGTACACAAGCAAATTTATAAGAGACATTCATTTTCAATCAGGCAACCTAGACATTGTAGGAATTACATCTTACTCTTAGGATTGCACTTGGACTGATTTTGTCAGTCCCCAAAGAGAGAACTCCACTGTTTATTACAAGAGCTGGGATTAACTATGTACTCTAGTAAAGACACTAGAAATCCTAGCAGGATGTAACTGTATAATTACACTTCTTACAGATATCTCAGAACAAAACAGAAATCTCAGTTAGTGCTTACTGACACCCCCAGAGCATACAAACTCATAAATTAAGTTTTGTAGATTTATAAACAGATAGAGAAAAGCTTATTGGAAAACAACGGACTAGCCACACTTACCATACTTAATCTCAATGAGGTTCTGGCAAAGTAGAAAATATAAAGGAAATGGTTGCATAATGCCTAATGACTGCTTAAAATGGAAAAAATGTTTCCTTTATCTTGGCTTGTTTAAGGGGATGGTCAGAGAGTACAACACTGCTTCAATATGAAATCATGCCTATGATCAACTGAAGCTTGTAAAAGCTGTGTGCATATACTGTACAGTACCAGGTTAGCTTTGAACCATGTTGAAAAGAAAATAATTTCTATTTGCTAAGAAACTGTGGTTTTAACTTAATAGCTCGAAAGCAATACATTTACTTTCCTGCAACTAAGCCCAGGAGGATGGAGTAAGTATTCTCAGGAGACTAGGAAATAAGTCTGTACATACATTTATAAATCTATTTGATACTGATAAATCTATATTCCGTTTCTTTGTTCTCTGACTCTCTATACATTAACAGCTATTGCAAATTACCAGGAAACTGTCATTATTGTATACCTCCAAAGCCAAACTGTCATTATTGTATACTTCCCACTTTCACATGTCCCAGCTTCTGGCAGGTGCTATCATTGGAGCACCAAGAAGGCAATGAACAAGGTCTTTTTTTTTCTCCAAGGGGAATCTTAGTGGAGAACATTCCTTGGTATTGGCCCTGCTCAGGGGAGGTGAGACATGTGCTGCTCCTCAGCACAGCTCCCCTGAGAGTTACAATGGACCTGTTTCAACAGAAGCATCAGAACCAGAAAGGTAAATGTAGTCCTGGCCTACACAGCCACATCTCTCACAGTCCTGTCTCTGAGCTGTCCCAGCAGAAAACTATGTTTTATACCATATAAATAGGCTTTGAGTGTCTACAAATAATATATTCATTCTTTTGCATTGCAATGTTATGCCTTATATTATATATGCCAACCATAAAATTCAGGCTAACATATACCAAGATTTTCAACTTTCATGCTAAGAAAAACACCTCCAGTACTTCTGGTCTTGAACCTTGCATTTCTTGTTAACTTCAGCTCCATGTCTTCTGAGGGAAAAGTGCTTTTAGTGCACGAACAGTTTATTGCTGTTACCATCCCTCAAAGAGGCCTAATTAAGAGGCATCAGAATATTACATTAATGAATATAAGTAGTGGTAGTAGCAGAGATGCACCCAGGTGAGGACCTGACCCTGTTGATTATTATTTTGAAAGCTGCACTTTTCACAGCTGCAACTAACTATGTGTCATGGCCAACAGCTTTCTACATGTACTATAAAGCTCAAGTCTCCCTAACAGATGATATTAAAATTAACAGTCCTTAAAAATAACAAAGGCAACAATGGCAACACACAGGCTCAGCATCCATCTTGTCATCTGTTTACACTGGAAAGCTGTAAAGTCACTAGTCGTTATTTCACTGCTTTTGCACTAATTAATCCCTAGATTCCTAATCAATTTTAACATGGATGGTAACTTTTTAGTACTTTAGCCCCTGCTGTGCAGCACCTTACTCCTTGAAAAGTCCGGGCAAAATGAAAAATTTGGCAAACTTGATCTAAACTTGAAACTGACTCACAAGATTAATTCTGAGTGCAACGGTAGCAGAAATCCTTAACAGAAAACTCTACACGCCCTGCAGCATTTCTAACAGATATGAATGAGCAGTCAGCAAAGAACCTACTTGAGGGATGCAGGAAAGCATCAGCAGCTGTCACTGCAGCAGGCTCCAGAGAGCTGCACCTTCACACCAGCAAGGGGCCCTGCTTTGAACACAACTTCCAGCTCTTGTGTGAGTGAACTGTTATTTTTTCCTTACTAACTCCACACATGACTTAGCAATCACATTTTCTGGAGGGCCCCCAGACCAGCAGCAGGTTGCAGTTCACTGGGTCAGGACCATGCAAACCTGTGGCAAAGCCTGTGTTCCAAAGCCCTCACTCAGCAGGGTCCCTGGGGATGTGTGAGGTCCAAGAGGCCCCTGGTCACATCCAGTCCTCCTCCAGCAGATCCAGTGGCACTGCACTTCCTCCTGCTGAGAGCTGGCATCTCTCAGGAGGTGAAAAAATGTGAAGAGTTCAATCCAACCAACACTTCACAGATGACAATGAATTCCTACAGGAGCAGAGTTGTGGGGCAGTGTGACAGGCACTCCTGAACACAGGCTGTACTTTGGTTCATGCTGATGAAGGTGCAACAGGCCCCAGTCCCTGTGTGAGCACAGGGGACTGAAGATGCCTCAGAAGCATACTTTGAAAGGTCATCTCAAAGCCCAAAAATGCAAGATAACCTAAGTACTGAGCAAGATATCAGAGCTAAACCAAAAACATGTATCTTTTCTATACTATTAACTACTTCACTCTATAAATATTTCCCTCAGATCAGCCAGATTTGAGCTCTCCCTCAGCTGCAGCTGAACTGCAGCACCCATGAGTCTCCCCTCGAGCAGGAATGCCTCTGCAGGTTTGAGATTCCTTACCTAAGAGAGCCTTCCCTGACCAAGGCAGAGACATCCCCTCAGTAAGTGACTGGTAGCATGCTGAATTAATTCTAATGAAACATTATTAATCCATGTAGCTACTCAATATTAATTAGCATAAACTTAATAGGGATAATTTCATTAAACTTATACCTTTGTCCAAGTCTGAGACTAAGACTGGCCCAGTTGCACCAAGGCTTCAGAAGGAGCTTAGAAAGCAAGGGGGTCACTCTGAACCTCGTGACTCAAGAGGAAGGTCTGTGGTCTCTGTGTGACTCATACTAACCAGATTCTAATCCTATTTTCCTTTGTATGTTTCTTCCATGCATTAATTAATAAGGTGAACCTTGCCATCAAACTTACTGACCCGTAGCAAACTCCTGTTAAATTTCATTAAATACCATCAAATTTATTGAAATCTGTCAAATTATTATTTCACATTAATAAAACATATTGCTGCACCTGTCTTTTGAATGAGGTGCATTCTACTCATCCCCAACAGCCAGAATAGTTCACATTCCAGGACAGAATAAGAGCAACTAATTCTGTGTCTTAATTCCAACATTTCTAGACATCTTTTTGGGCCCCAGAGCTTTGTCACAGGTACCAAGGTCTAAGGCTGTCCTGAAGTGAATGCACCCCTTCTCAAGTCAGCATATTCTCCACCTGGATACTGTCCCTATGACAGATGAAATCCATCCCTTTCCTTTGTTGTTTGTCCTCAGACAACAAAAAAATCTCACAAAGGGTCAAAATGTATCATCTCTGTTGCCAGCTAACAATTCCTTATCACCATTACTCATTTATTCTGTTTATGTTTTCTTATTGCCATAGTAACAACACAGCTACAAAGGCCTTGCATTAAATAAATCAGTGGAGTCTGCAGACATGAAAGCTGCTCAGTTAAACAATTGTTCATCTTGAGGGGAGAAGGTGAGGCACAAAACTTGCAACGTTATACTGGACAGTTTTTTACCATGCACTGGTAACAATCTCTAAAGAAAACTTTTATTAAAATCTAATAGAGAATGTAATACTAAGGAGGAAGACTTAAATGAGATGGTCATGAGTATTCATCATTGTTGTAACATATTAAGTGTTGATATTGTATGCAAACATCAGAAATCTGGCCTCTAGCCTAATGACCCTGCAGTCTACGAGATACAGCCCTCAATTCTTCCTTATACTACTGTCCTTTTTTGTATGAACAGCCTCACCACATGAGATGCAAGACTTCCACAATCAAAACTTCACAATAGACAACACATACTGAGAAAAACAATCTATTAATGGTGATCTGCTAAATACTTCAGGGAAAGCATGGAGAGAGGCTGTTGTATAAAGGGCAGATAGGCAAGTTCTGTTCAGTTTGTTTTAGTTTTTAACCTGCTCTCCCTGGTTTTCCCTTTACTACAAGTCTCAAAATACATTTACTGTTAGTCTTTGTACTTAGAATTAAGTGCATCACAACGCTGATACACTAACAAAAATTCTCAGAAAGACAACTTTTAAGATCCACAGACATCTTCACCTGAACACTTGTGTTTTGCCCCCTTTGAGATGTCCTGGTGTCTCTCACATGATCTTCCCAGCTGGTCCAGAGGGCTGTTTGGCAGTGGTGTGCTTTGTGCACTGTGTGGCACCTCCAGAGGATCAGCCGAGGTACAGCAGGACCAAGTGGCCTAAGGATCACAGTCTTGATGAGAAGATCTAAATGAAGTTTACATTTCCTCTCTTTGCTGGGTTTGCTCCTTGTAACAATCTTTACCACTGCTGCTACAACAGGAAAGCCCCAAGTGCCTTTTCAGCCTTGAGGTCCCGTCACCTCCTCTGTTTATGTTTATTTCTATCACCAGTATATCCAACAACCCTGGGATGCTGTTTTGCTGGATCACTAAAACACAAGGATGGGTGACACCTTACAGATCAAGGACATGACACAGAGGGAACAATGGGACAGGTGGATGGACTGTAACACAGGGAAAAAAAGCACTGCCAGAGTAGAAGGCAGTGCATTCCACAGACTGGAGACACCCACAGTTAACTGGATCTGGCATGGCTGCTGCTGTCAGCAAAACTGGCAGCTTTCAGAGCAGCAAATGAGCCCAAGCAGGTATCAACTCACTGTAAATAAGTTTAGGCTTGATATTAGGAGGATTAGAAACCCTCAGAAGTAACAACCTTCTAATAGAAACAGGGAAAGGCTGAAAAGTAATTAGCTTTGAGACAGTACAGGATGCATTTATGAAAGACATTTAATGCTGTGACTGCCCATAATAGCAGAGGAGTGACCTTCATGACCCAGGTCATCCCTCTACTCCAATAACTGTGTATGTCCCCAGAACACAAAAAAGGCCAAAGGCCTTTTGGTTCAAAGCCCTTTTGCTTCTACGTGCTTGTTGTGTGCTTAATCCACTTCTCCAGTGGCCAGTGAAATAGTGAACAAGTGCTATGAAAAAAGGTTTTAAATCCAAGAAAATGCATTAAGCAGAAACAGAGTAAGTCACTATAGCAAAACCCCAAATGTGTTCTATTTGAAATTTAATTTTTAAATATTCCATCCCCAACTCCAAAGCACAAGAGCACAAAAGTGATTGGGGAACCAAATCTCCTGGTTTTATGGTTGTCAATACACAGGTCATAAAAATTACTGACTCTGGCTCTTCATGCCTTTAATACATTAAACATAATTACAACCATGTCCTGACTGAATAGTAATCTCACCAGTCAGCATGTGATTTTAGTGTTTTGAAGAAAAGCAACTGCTCAGCAGCACACAGAGCTCACTCATCCCAGAGAAGAGGAGCAGGCAGCTGCACAGCCACGTGATTGTGAGAGCATCTTACTACACAACAGTTTGTGTAGTCCTCTGGCCTGGGCTAAAATCCTTCATTACCATCATTATCTCAACAGGTACTGGAAACTACAAGAGAGTTGCTCGAATTCTAAAGAAAAAGGGAAGAAAGAAGGTTTTTCAGACAGCTGGGAGGAAAAGTGGTCCCAGAGACAGCACTCACAGTATAAAGAAAAGCTGAACTCCCTTCAAGAAGTACATTTATATCATGCTGTAAGTGATCTATTCGTCCCTGCTCCATACAGAATTCCCACAGGTACTGAAGGGGGAACAGGAGTGAGTCAAACATTCAGACAAAACTTGAGAAATTACTTCCATGTGTCTTCCATTTTGAGAATTTCAGGTGACACTCCTACAGCTGATACTTAAAAGGACTGCACATTCACTGTTTATTTTCTTACCTGCCCAGGCAGTGTGATTCTCAGTTTGGCAGCTCCACACACAGTGAGTCTGTTAGATTTGCTCTGGCAAAGTAAAGCAAAATTCAGAGACCTCAAGTTCCCTTTCCACAGCAGAGGCTGCCTTACTTTACATCTGTTCAACTCAACTAACTCTCCTTAACACTACAATGACTACAGACAAAATTTATCTTAATAACCTTAAAAAAACCCAAATAATTTAGCCTCAGTCCTTGGAATGAGAAACTTTATTTGTTTCTGTTTACAAGTTCTGTAAAGTCCAGCTCAAAGTCAGCTCCAAATTCATTGAAAGGCACCCAAATGACATTTCAAAACTAAAGCACAGACAGCCCTTGGTGCAGTCAGCATGCTCAGTGAAAATGGGATAACTCAGTATCTATACAGAGTATTTCTAGGTTAAAAAAAAACAAAACAAAAGAAAAAAGCATTGATCTTTAAGTCCCTCTTCAAAATCTCATCATCCACCCTTGGAGTTAATGCCACATGAAAGTCTTCTCTTATTTCCTCTTAACATTTCATTCAAACTACCTAACTGCAGGTTTAAAAGCTCTTCCATCAACACTTAGTTTTGAAAATTGTAGTAATTTACTCTCACTTGAGATCATATATAGTACTCTGCTTGTTACCTCTTTGTTACAGTGTCCCACTGTGAATGCATCAGCTGCATGAGGTATTGCTGCTCTCCATCCCATTTCAGGCATTTGCAATTTTATCAGCTTTTGAAGAAGATGGGCTTGGCCTTGGCAGTGAAGCCAGAAAGAAACTGACTTTCAAGGACTTCCAGTGTGAAAACCTCACCAGCTTTTTGTTCATAAAAGTCTATTCAACAATGTGGATATTTAAGGTCTTCAAAAGATGTAGTTACAAAACCTCTCTGTTCACTTTTAGTTTCTTGTGGGGTTTTGTTTTCCACATGGTTCAGTATCTGGACCACAAAGCAGATAAGACTATTTGGCAAAAATATTCATCAATACTAAACCTTTTTTGTAAGTACATTGATATTATCATATTAACTTTATCAAACACAACCACATCAAAGGCTTACATTTGCTCATAGCATGAAACTACCTGTGTCTCATTTTACTGTGGAGCAAAGATGTCAGTACTATAAACAGTAGAAACATTCTCCTTCACTTGTCAGTCAAGGTTAAAGGGGGACCCCCATGGCATTTGCATCACTTAGGCCATGGCCAATCAAGAGAGAAGATTTTCTGTTCCTCATCCTCATTTTCTGGCTGCAGATGCTTCCAGACTGAAGCAGCAGGAGGGCCAGAAGCAGCATTCATCACCACAGGACATGTCTCATCTGTCACTGTGTCTCAGGGGGCCACTTTCAGACCCACAGATGAGCAGCACTGGACCCCACTCCACAAGAACCTCAGCACCTTCTTTCCACTCTTCCTCTGGACAGACGAGTGTCTCCAGCTACACAGATGGGAACTCCTTCCCTCAGCTCTTTAATCCACCTCAACATTTCCCGGTTACTCCTTCTTTTGTTCTTTGAAAAATTACTGCCTCCCAGCTCCTGTAACCGGGTCATAACTTCCCATCTGGCAGAAAAGCAAAGGCTTTCCTGCATGAGTATAGGTAGTGCTGCAGTCTGGTGACTTCCCTGAAAATCAGTCTGCCTGCTTAGCCTCAGTCTCTCCTGCCCTAATGCTCCAGAGAAATATTTCTTCCTATTTCTTCCCAGCCTCAAGCAGCATGTCATCCACATGGCACGTCCCTTCAGCAGATAAAACAGGTTTTTCAGTTAAAGGCTGAAAACTAAATTAGAGAAGAACATAAAAATTCACACATACCCAATTAATGATCTTTGGCAAAGTATTGCTTGAACACCGTGATGGGGTTTTACAAGATTATTGTTATTGTTTGGCAAAGCTTTTAACTGACTGTTACATTACTTTTAATGAGTAGTAATTAAGGGGGAGTTTGCTACTGAATTTTAATTTGAAAGACATTTTTCTTAACATTGGTATATTTAATTGGCACACAGCAGTCCATGTGAATGCATGCATACAGCAATGAACACCTTTCCCACCAGCAACTGCAGTTATCCTAGTGCATATGGCCATAAATTTACAGAAAAAAAAAAGAGACAAGCAGAACAGGAAGGAGACAGTCACAAGACACAAGACCTAGCTCTGAGAGTAAGCAGTAAGATCCATAGCTTAGTGAGGTCTGCCAAGAACAGGAAAGCAATGTAATGAATCACAAACAGCTGGGGGTAGGGGGGAGTTTTGGACTGGTTCCTTTCTAACCCAGTCACAACCAAAGCAAAGTCCAAGCTGCCAGGCCTGGGGAACAACAGGAGGAGTCTGACACTACTTTGAGGCAGGAGCTCAAACATCCATGGACCTTGGAATGACTTGCAAAATCCCTTGGTGCTGCAAACCAAATTTACCGTACTGAGAAACATGGTCTTTGAACCCATTCTCACCTTGTCTTACCACAACCAGTGGTGCCTCAGTGTGACACAGTGCATCTGCTAGCAGGGATGCACTCTTCCCCTCCCTCTGCCTGTGCTATATCAGCTCAGCTTGAACTGATCACAGTAGGAAACAACAAAGACACAAACCTAAACTTCCCTTGAAGAGATGACTTTTTGTCTTCCTAGGCAGACCTGAGTATGAAATAGATGCCATGAAGGATCAGTCCTTTCAGAAAGCAGCAGGAGCAGGCAGACCTACCCAGAGGGCTGTTTTCCCCACTCCTTGCCCTCCACAAGGTAGGTGAGGGTCAGGCTCTGCTGTAGAACAGGGAACAGTTGGGCACTGTGCCCTGGGCAAGACAGGAGGGCTGGCTCAGCAGGGTCAGGGCAGCTGAAGAAGCAAGCACTCTTCCTGTTCACTGTTTGCCATACTTTTGTTTCCCTTTTTCCTCATTGTCCACATTTTCTCTCCTCCCTACCTCAAGTTTCAGTTGTTTTTTTCTCTTTCACCTCCTTTTTCCCTGCCTCACTCTCACTGTCTTATCTCCCCCTCTCAGTCCTATTTATGTGATCCCCTTCTTAAGCATCCACTTGTCCTCTTCTTTCCATTAACCAGAGATGGGTGGAGGTCCCAGATCAGTCAGTGGCAGAGAGCTGAGGTGTCCCATGGCCACCACAGCCTGTGCCACCCAAGTCCCCCCAGGCAGTGCACCCAGCAGTGCAGCAGGGTGCTGTCTCTCACATAAATCTGTTGCATTTCACTATTTTAACATTTTGAATGCCTTTGCTTCTCAGCTCCATCACCACAGCCAGGGATCATCCTCAGTCACCCCATTTCCCTTCACAGTGAATTTTTGCTACTCTGGGCAGAGCCCAGGAAAGAGGATCTACCACAAGCAGATTAAGTTGGCATTTCCCCCCCTTTTCAGCAGAGCCTGCTCTCCCTGACCCACGGCTGGTGATGCTGGCAGACAAGTCAGAGACTGTCACCCCTCCAGCACAGCTGCTCTGCAGCTCCTAATCCCTGTCCCTGACAGCACACAAAGCCTCCATCTCTGGCAGCAGCCCCAGTGCTGGGTTAGTTGCATGCACAGACTGTAAGGTTTAACACTTACAGTGTCTATGTCAGTAGCTGCAGTGAAGTGTGATGTCTATAATCTATGAAAGACTACCATACCTGGGCCCTCTTGAAGCTCAAAATTGAAATCTCCCTCCATTAATACTCCACAGCTCATTATCAAGATGCAGGTTTGATTTGTGCAAAACTATTCTCTACTTATTCCCAGACAGCACTAAAATCCTGAAAGATTTGGCTCTGAAGAAGTCTCCCTCTGGGAAACATGACCTTTGGATAGGGCAGAACAAAGACTTCTTCAGTTTCCTCCATGGGTACAAGGCATCTGCCCTACTGGACATCAAAGAAAGCCACCATGATGATAGGAATCTTTACTTTGGCAGAAAATGGCATGTAGCATGTAAACACCATGCAGAGTAAGATGAGAGCTGGCCTGCTGGGGTTATGTGTGCTGCCTGTGACTCCTGTACATGGCTGTCTGCTGGCTTTATTTTGATTTAGTACCTCTGCCTCATTTGTGTGGATTTATTTAGAACATTCTATAAAGCAATAAATAACTAAACAGCTAAGGGACCTGAGGATAACTGGACACAGAATGCCTCATTTACACCACATATTTGTATTCCTGCAGACTACTATATATGATTTGTTGCTAAACCATAGAGATTCAGCAACTTCTGATCATATTTAATTTGTCTGACAGTGCCTGTTTTGCTGACCTCTGGGGCTCCCTGCAAGGCCTGTTTTCCCAGACTCCCAGAAGGGTGGACTGAGCTGGCCTGAATGAGGAATGTCACATTTACTGCAGGGCTTTGCTTATGGCTGACATGTGTCAACTTTAAACCTGTAATAAGGGCATTTTTAGAAACACAATTGTCTGGGTGCTTTTGTGTGGGGCTGACTGTGCTGTGTCACCTGGACAGAGGAGGCACATGAGGAGTGAGAGGTTACATAAAACTCGTTTATAACAGTGAATCCATGGGGCATCAGGAATTGGCTGATTAGAAAGGAAGAACCTGCATGTACACACATCTTGCTAATTAGTGATAATGGGAAAGAAAGGATCAAGGAAATACATGGCAGCTAAACAGGATTTTAACACAATACTAAAGAGACAGAAAGACCCTTCCCTCAAGGCCCAATAAGCATGAAAGTGGCAGATATGGTTGGTAAGAGCAGCCCTGCCCCGCTGTGCTGCAGCTGCCCTTCCATGAACAGCATGAACAGCTCACCTGGAGTTCAGGGCAGAGGATGGACCTCAGCCACCTCAGACCCCAGGAACAGCCAACATCATGGCAAGAGCCCTCAAAAGTATGCTCATTTCTGTTTCAATTCCCACCATAGGACAATGCCCCACTGCACAGATGTGACTTCACATTCACATGGAAAAATTCTCAGGGAGAGTTAGGGATGCATCAAAAGCTCCAGGGAGCCACTGGCACCGTGAATTCCTGAGTGGACCATGCTGACACAGTGAAGACAAAGAGAAAATGGAGTACATCTCTGCACAAATACCCCAGTCAGGGAGCTTCGCTCATATTTTCTGGAAGTCTTCTGACTTCCATGGTGTTTATACACTGACTGTGGCTTTTTCCACGATGCTACCAAGATCTCCCTCCCTCAGGCAGATCATGCCTTTGAAGTGGTGAACAATAAACTGTGTAAAATTGTCCTCCTTTTTCATTTTTTAATCAAGGAGAACAACAGATCCTTAAAACACAGTATTAGACCTTGAAAACAGAATTGTTCCATGATACAAAAGGAGACTTTTCAGCATGCAGACCAGGTCCAACAGTCTGTTCTTCCACACAAAACCTGAAGCACAGGTAAAAAAGACAAAGCTAACATGCAAAATAATTAAGCAACAGTAAAGTGTAGCACAGTAGAAACTGTGCTATGAAAGCAGTAGAAACTTTTAAGTTGACATCTAAGACTAAGTAGCTGAAGTTCCCCCCCAAGCTGAGTGTCAGGGCTCATACAGCAATAACAAGAATTGTCCCAAGAGAAGATGCAGGGCCCTGGCTTTGCACCATTCACAAGCCACTTGTGCAGAGCTGTGCTGCTCACAGCATCAGCTGGGATTGGGAGCACACTCACCCCAGGGGCCATCTGTTATCCTCTGCTCAACAACCACTATTAACTCATTGTCACTGTATTACTTATTAATACATGGAGTTGGCTGTTCTTCCTGCAAAAGAAAGCTGTTCCATAAACATGAGGACTTATTTCCAACCCTCAGCATTCAACACTTGCTTGCTTGCTTATTCCAGAGTCTTAATTTGTAAAATCTCTTCTTCTGATACAGACTTTAAGGAAGAAACAATTTATTCAATAGTTTGCTTCTGGTCTTGAACAGCCCTGATGAATAAAAAGATCAAATTAGTGTTCCCTAAGCTACTTGTCAAAGTGGAGGAGGAAAATTAAAAACGTTGTCATTCAAGACAATGACTAGGTAGAGCTGCCTTCATTTTAGTGGCAGAGATTTACTCCTCACCTGCCTCTCCATAACGTTATTTTCTCATGGTATGTTTTTTTACAGATTGGGATCTTGCTCATGGGAGCACTTGTGCACAAGTAGCACACTTTATCTCAGTAGGATTCATTCAGAGACATAAGTCTGCAGAAATCAGGGCTACAGCTGCATTTCTTAATGCTGCTGCAGTATAAAGACTGCAAAAACAGACACACTGTCAACAAAACCTCCAGGTAGAGCAGCTCCCCAGCTGTTGACTGAACTGTGTATCTCTAAAGGACTGCAAATGATGCAATCATGGCATTTCCATTACTTTCCAGCAGCACTTATAACTGGAATGGCACTGGCAAAACTAGATTTAAGGTAAGTCATGGTCCCCAGCACCCCTTTAAAAAACAAAACAAAGACAAATAAACAATTTGAGACAAAATAATAATCTGAACTGACTTTGCAGTATTTGACATGCTTTCAAAACCATTTTGTGTTTTTAGAAAATACTGAGGGTTCTGTACTCTGTGGTGTTTCCAGCGGACACAGCTCTTCCTGTGGTATTAGACCTGGCACTGCCACAAGAACTTTGCCCCTGATTGTCTCAATGAAAACACCACAAAAAGGAACACTTTCCAGCACTGACTGAAAGCATCTAAAATATACATCTGTACAGGGATACATTTCTATAATCAGGCCTGAAGAAAAAGAAGAGGAAAATCTGGGAAATAGATGAAAATGCAATGATCGATTTCACTAAAATCAAGTAAAAAGACAACAAGGATTTGGGGAAGGATTTTTGCTTGTTTGTTTGTTTGTTTTTGGGAGATTCCAGTCAGGCTCAAAAGCTTTGCTCATTTTTAGCTGGTGGATGTGAGCCAGAGCCTTTCCTTGGCTCTGACTCAACTCTACTCTATAGCTTTGATTCACTGAAATCTCGGCTGCAGCTGGGGGAAGGGAGACAAGTTGGTGCTGCTCCTGCCAGGGGCAAGCAGGAATTGGAGGCAGCAGCTCACCCACCACTGCCCCTGTCCCTCCAGCAGGGTGTGGGGTCCCTTGCTCCTGGAACCCACTCAGCTGTCCCTTCCAGACAGAGCTGGTGGATCATCCAGCCTCACCAGGTCTTTTTTGACGTGTGAAAGCAGAGCCAAAGGGAATCAACCCAATTATACACAGATTCCATCGGGTTCAAAGAGGTTCCAGCAATGTCACACCCCTCTGGGAGCTGGTGAGGACACCCTGCAGCCACAAGACAGGGACATTCCATACACTGGCAGGGAGCAGGGTACTCACATATTGTGCCCAGACTAGAGCTTGGCTTTTCCTGTCAAGTGCAAAACAGTGTTTGGCAGCACCAGGTCCCCAGCATAGGCTGCCAAAATGCCCCAGCCCTCTCCAGGAGGGGCCAGCTCCATGGATGAGAGTGTTGTTTCTTCACCTTGTGTATTTGGCTGTGGCCCTCTCCACCAAAGCTCCCAGCACAAGCCCAGCAGAGCTGACCTGAGCCCTGCTCTGAGCCCTGCTCTGAGCCCACTGGCTATCACACATCAGCAAGCCTGGAGAGGACAGTGACTGTGCAGCACAGCTAGATATAAACTGATGATATAAAGTCTACAGCTTTCATTCAACTATTTAGTTATCCAAGTTACACATTTCCCTCTGTGAGCTCAAAAAAATCCATTACAGAGAAAGAAAACTGTAAAGGGAAGCAGGTCAGGCTTAGACAGACACGTACAGTCCAGGGCACGTGGCAGGGAGGCAAGGAGAGACACACAGCTAGTTGCAAATTGCTGCCATTGCCATATTAGTCATGCAACATAAATGCTGTCAAGTAACAAGCTTTATGGGAACAGACTCTGATTTCTCTAACAATGCCAGAAAGTGGCATTGTGGCTAAAGGCTGTAAATTAAGCATTGTCAAGGTTGACAGAAATTTGCCAAGATCTGTTGACTAGCAGGGGAAATGGACTGTATTTAAGACCAGGCTCTTTCTGCAAGCATGGCTGAGTGCTGCTTGGGATGCCATGGAGGGGAAAAGGCAGAAGGCAAAGAGAGACAGCTCAGTGGCCAAAGCACACACACAGTCTCAGACTGATTCTGCATGCAGAAGACCTGGAGAACTCTTTCTCCAGGAAAAGTAACCAAAATCTAACAGTGCTTGGCCAAATACTTTCCTTCTTTTGGTGCAAACAGAATCCACAGTATTTACCCACATTTTTCTCTTCATTAAGCAAAACTCTTCACTTCCCTTATGCCCCAGTGCTGCATCAAAATGGTAAGGGTCCAGCTGTGAGAATTAGGCATGCCTTGCTTCCTTCAAATGAAATAATTTAGATACTTTTTCAGATTAATTTCTGACTGCATAAACAGTTGCACTTGCTCCATTTCGCTGTACTCTGCACTAATTAGTATCATGACTCCAAAATGCCAATTTACAGCTTCTCACTCAGGAAGTCTTGAAGAAGATAGGAGTCAGATATTTTGCTTTCTGGCATTTATCCTCATCCAAAATGAATCTATTCTTAACACAGAGCCATGTGGTAATGGCAAAGAAATACAGACCCTTTCACCCCAAGTGGGCGATTTCATCAGAATTAGTATCTCTGAACCTACAGCAAACTCGTTTTTGTGCTGCTGTGAGATTCCTGGTTGTAGGACCTTTCCCAGACTCCCCAGCTATGCTCCTTTCTGTAGTTTTAAGACAGCAGTAGCCAGCCATCCCACTCCAGCAGATAAAAAAGTTCCAGAAGTGTCTGTATAAAACACCAGCCAGTAAAAATAGATTCTAACAAGCAGAAAATGCAACATCGAGATTAGAGAGTTGCAAAATGGTGAGAGAGACCATCACTCCAGAGGGGTAGCTAAGCAACAACTGCTTTGTTTTGTTTTGTAATCTATATGAGGAATAAAAATACCACCAGCCCAGAAAAAATATTCTCTGTTCTGAAGAAGAGCTGGGGCAATGTCAACCAGTCCAGCTGGTTTTCATACAGTGCATGAAAAAGTGTCATCTGTTTTAAACCTGCCATCTCAGAGCTGCTATTGGCAACTTTGCATCTGACTGTTCAATGTGTCAGATAATGATCAATTCAAACTTATTGAAGTTTGTGTAAAGATTCTTTTTTTGAAAATGTTGTATGTAAGTTAGGTGTGCTATTCTTGAAAAACCTGATAGTAAGTCTGATTGCTTAGACTGCATTTACTAACAGAAAAAACCCCTTCCTTAGAAGGGACATGCTTTGAGTGGGTTAATTAACCTAACAAGCGCTACATTAAAACCCTATTAAACCAGGAAGGTCCAAACACCCATCGAAGGAAACACTATCCAAAGTCAAAGGTATTCTTAAGTTCATTAAAAGCCAAAATAAGTGAGTAGTACCCAGCTAAATTCTGCTGGATGAACTCTAAAACTCAGGTTGAGATAGGGTGAGACACCATGTACAGCAAAGAAATGGAAAGTGCTGTGTGATTGTTTCAGACAGTGCTGAAAACTTTTACCATTTGAAAGCACAGACTCTTCCCCACCAGTGAGCAAGTCCAAGATAAGGCAGCAGCATCAGAGCAACACTCCTCACTCCTTAAGCCTTGGGAATGGCCAATTGACCAGCCAGGAGCCAGAGCACATCTGCTGCCAGGCAGCAGGAAGTTCTCTTACAGAGGAGAAAACTCTGAGAAAAAGGTAACAAAAGAAGATGCCTTTAGCCTACCAAACTGAAATTCCTAGATCCTAGATGAACTGCACAGTTCATATCAAGGTAGCTTCCTAATTAAATCTTTGCAAGGCTGAGATTTTCTTAGTGAACAAGTACAGAGATAATCTTTATGGGTGTTTAAGCACATAGAGAGGTGACTCATAAATTCTTAAAGCATCCAGGAGAATTCATAAGATGACTATTGCTGTTGATGCTCATGTACCTTTCAGCAACTTGTCAAAATTTGTCCTTTAATCCCTAAATGAATAATCATAGAATGGTTTGGGTTTGAAGAGACCTTTAAGACCATGGGGTTCCAATGTTTGCTTTCAGGCATTTACTAAAATCTTTCTGACCACTGGACCATTTTGAATATAGTGATGCAATATAAGGATATCTGAAAACTGAATGAGCTTCTCTCACTTTTTCTACCTTTTACATGGGTGTAACTGTATCACTACTAATTGTAGAAAATAACTCACCCCAACATTTATAGGTAGTATTCTCTCTTTGTCACAGGAGCAGACAAATACAAACACATATTATTTTAACATTTAGAAGCACATTTTGTCCAAATCACAGAGTTGCCCAATCTAAGTCCTGTGGTGTCCATGACCAGCTTCCTGACACACCAGGACAGGCAGAGGTAGAGAATGCTCCAGAGAATGTGGTCTAGGCTCAGGAGGGAACTCTGAGGAGGAAGATTCTGAACAATCAGCTTCTGAGGAGAGCCCCTGGGGAGGCTGCACAGCCCTCTCCACACTCAAGCCCCTGGCAGTAACACACCGTGTGTAGTTTGGGTGGAGTAGGATAGAAACTTCTATTTCCAAGGTCTGTTCCTTACTGAAATCAGACAGTCATCACTATGATTGGCACTGGATCCTAAGTAATTCATATCCCAAGTATTTCTAAGTACTTCAGCCTGTCTTTAAGGAGGCAGAATCTATGTTTGAGCACCTTAAGAGGTCTTGCCACAATTGTTATTTTCCAGTGAAGACAAACTTCTGCCTCCATGGCAAAGCAGACCATCAAGTCGCTGCTGTTGCTAATGTTGGTTAAACTGAACATAGTGGAAGAAGACAATAAAATAAAATTACAATTTCCATGTGATGGGCCCAGACAAGTAGCCACTGGGGCTATGCCCTTCTCATTCCAACAGATGGAGACAGAGACCTTTGGGTTTAAGCACCATGCCTAAATTTCAAAATCTATGAATTTAGATACCACCCTAATTTATCCATGCATGCACTCTCCCAAACGCTCTGGATTCTCACCAACTTTCCACCAAAGGAACAACAATAATAAGGGAAAAAAATCAGCTTACAGAAATATGTATAGAAATAAAATGGAGGTTTAAACAAACAAACAAACAAACAAAAAAAAAAAAAAAAAAAAAAAAAAGGTGTCTTTGTTTTCCTCTCCTACACTACATTACACCCAGCCATAGTCCAAAAAAAGCAGTGTTAGGATGATTAGGATGAGAAGTAATAGGTTTACTTAAATTGTATTTAACTAACTTAACTAAAAATACTTGTGAGTTCTGGGAAACAGTCTCATAGTTGGAGGAAAAAAACACAAGTCAAACATTTTCCCTGTTCATTGTACTTTAAAGGTTTGGATACTCTTTGTGCTTCATAGCTGCTGTTTAAGCAACTGAAGCCAGTGAGGGCTCTGAGGTGCTCAGTGCTTCAGGAGAGCATGTCACACCCCCACAATATTCTGGGTTCCCAAAAATAACCTTGGGAAGCTGTGTCTTTGCATTTCAGCCAGCCATGGAAATGCTGTCCTGCTGACAGTGCCTCCCCTTCTAATGGGCTTCCAGGAGCCTGTCCTTCTCAGCCATGCACAATTCAGAAGAAACTCTTTGTCTGGGCCATGTAAGGTTACTGAACTCAAGATACCTTTCAAAAGATATTCATCTGATGTATTTTTTTCATACAGCTCCCTCTGCTTTTTCTGGGAATAGTAGTGAATGTACTGCCATTTGAACCATGACATCTCCCTCCTTTCCAAAGTCATCTGTGTAAGCATTTTCTGAGATGTTACAACTGGCTGTTATTGCAACATGCACTTCCCCCTTCCCCCCCAGTATTCTCTATTGCTTCCAGGTTGTGACACTCACTAGCAGTTTGAGCTCTTTCCTCCCTCCAAACTCAGTATTTCACCTTCAGGAAATGTCCCAGCTCCTCTGGCCAATGGGAGAAAGAACATGAGCTGGTTTCTGTACTTGGTTTTAATGAAACAATTGACAACACTGCCAAGTTTCCAGGCTGACCATTTGCAAATCAATCTAGTACTATACATGCCATGTACTTCTGACCTGTGCAACAACCCACACCACGAGGAAGCAAACAACAGAGACAGTTCTCCTTTGACACGTTTTACTCTACTTTCTGAACAATTGCTGGATTTCATCTAAAAATGGTAGTGTTGATTAAAACATAGAAAAACTTGTTTTTACTATTTAAGGCAGGAGGACTCTGCTTAAAAATCTTTGCCTTGAAGCTAAAAGCAAAACTTACCGTTGTTTGCCATATCAGTTTTACAAACAATCTGCAAAACTAGACAAAAAATTCACTCTCTGTGTATGTCCTGTGTTTCTCCTCTCCAGCAGGTCCAAGCTGTGCACTTTCCCTACTGCTAAAACTCTTTTTTACTGGTTCACCATCTTGACTGTTCAGCTTTTATTTGTCCAGCTTCCCAACCTCTGGACTTTTTACTCCACCCTAAACGAAGCAGCTAAAATCTCTGAATTTCTCCAGTGGTTTCCTGTAACTTCTGCTAACTAAAGAAGCCTCTTCCTCACTCACAGTACTGTCAGTACTGTACACGTTTTTCACACCATCTACATCTTTGGTCCTCACCAGCTCCTCCCATACCATAATCCCCACTATTATTTTCTCAGCTTTCTACATTTCCCTCCAGAGTAGCTTTTCACTTTTCTTCAGCCAGTTTATGCAAGACCTATTTTTCTTTTTGCTCTTTACTCATTAACCACCAATACTCAGATTGTCCCCTAAAGTATTTCTTCATGGCTTGATTTTGCCTCTCCCTACATTAACTTCTAATCTCTTCAACACAAGAATCCCATCCTGAGCATAATTTCAGCATTTCCTCACAGGGAAGAAAAGGTTGGAACAAATAACCACCATGCTGTAGGAGTTTCTTGAAGATAAATGTATTGAATCCAAGTGGGAGTTCAAGTTTTACATTTGAACACAGAAGCAGCTCAAAATTAAAAATAGAAGCTAGTCCATAAAGGCAATCACTAATGTAGTTACACAGTTACAGGAAGAAATTGTGTGTGGGGGAAATTTTACTTAACTGTAAGCGAATCAGAGATGCACATCTCAGATATTTATTAGTCACCATGACTGTACTTTTATTTTTTTGCTCAGGTGGAAATGGCACAGCTCTAGATGAACCTACAAGTCAGCTCCTCTTCCTAAAGTGTTGTCACCCTTGAAAAGGTGATCATATCACAGGGGAAAGAAAGAATATACTTTAATAGCTTCAGTGTAAAAGTAGTTCCTTATTTTTTATTTCTAACACTAAAATATTTTTTCAGTTGGCAATGTTAACTAATTTGATGCTCTTTTTTAAGCAGTGACCACGGATTGCCAAAACAATGGAAAATTACTTGAGCAAGATTCATCAGTCACAAAGAATGATACTTATTCTGGAAACTCACTCTATTGTCTTTCTTCAGCAACCAGACTATGATTTCATTTGTAAGTCTTCTCTTTTTCTGAAGGCACAGCTGAAAACTGAAGTTGAAGAAGTTAATAAAAGGCAAGTTCTGTGCTTCACTAGGGACACTTCCAGCTGTCCAAACCTGCACTTGTTCTAGCACAGTCAATTGAGCAATGACAGTTCACCAAGGAAGGCTTTTGCCTTCAAATATGTATATGGCCTTTTTGTTTTGCACTTTATTTCATTCCAGGAGTAATGCTGATTTTGCCAAAACATCCAAAGCATTGCTGTCCTCTTTTAAAACTCATGTAAACTGCTGAAAAGACAGGTCCAACAGGAAAATAGTCAAAGCTGAGACTAAAACCATATGACCAACTTCCACCCAAACAGAACCAACAAAAATGATGCACAGCAAGGTAAAATGTGCAAGGCACCAAGCATGACACAGCTGTCTGAGGAACTTGCTGCAATGCATGAATAGGACATAATGTGGCATCTTCAAACACTCCTCTAAAAGAATGAATCATAATTGGTTCCATGTGATCGTTCACGTAACGACTACATCAGTATTAAGCTTCTACAAATCCTCTGATTATATCCAGAAAGCAACTCAGGCAGTATTTGAGTAAGGCTACAAAATGAGGGATCAGTAAGCACTACCAAAGTGTCACACATGCACAATAAAGACTCTCAAAATACACTCACAGACAACTTTCTAAAAAGATAACAGTAATCAAAATCAGCACTTCATCTTCTACTCAAGTAAAAGATAAATGGATATTGAATTGTATACATTGGGAACACAGATGTCCACATTTGCTTTCTTTTCTAGTCATAAAATACCACACTGTTTGTGCACAGCAGAGAATAGATGGAAACAGCCTCACACATGTCCAGAGGTCGAATGATGAAAACTGAAAGAGGAACCTCCACCCCTTCACTGCTCACTCGACAGACTGTCAGCCCCTGGCTTGTGGACAAACTTCACAGAGACAGCAAATACAGAGATACATATATACAACCTGCCACCCGTGCTGAAACACACCCTGTCCCCAGCCAGATGGGAACGTGGGCACTGCTAACATCACACCACAGGCTTGAAGCACCACAAGGAGGTGAGAGCAGCCAGGCCCTGGGCAGAACCTGACTGTCCTGGCCCTGCTGCCCCCTCGGCTTCCAAAGTGTTGACTGTCATATAAAGGTGCCCCACGGACACCAGGAGTACAGAACAGACCTCAGGTCCCTAGGTGACACACAGCCCGTGACAACGACTAAGCAAGCACGAAGTGGAGCATGTTTGATTTTTGTGGTAAGAAAAGTGAGCACAAAAAAAAGTAAGAAAAAGAGCTGACAGGCAGTTGAGGAAGGCAGGGTTCAAGTTCCTGATCTACCACAGAGTATGACCCCAGAGGAGTTGTTTATCCCCTGCACACCTGAGCAATAGCTCCATGGGTGGTTCAGAGGAGAAATACAGTAAAAACCAGGAGGTGTCTGGATACAGGAGTACCCAAGAGCTCTAGGACTGGCATATTTGTACATACAGAGAACACTCAAAGACAATAACTCAGAAAGCATAAAGGCACTGGTGGCAAATGTTGAAGTAAGAATAAACAGAGGAAACTAGCAGGGGACACAAGAACAGTGATGACTTCCCTCAGCTAATTACATGGTCCTAGAACGCAAGAATAGGTCTTTTCTTACAAATCTAACTTTGGGGATTTTTTTGTGAGGCATTACAGCTGCCCACAAAAGCGGTGAGCAGAAACACACCTGTGTGCTGTGTCCTGTCTGACCTGGAATGACTGGAAGTGGCTGCAGAGTAAATCATGGTCACTCTGCAGCTGCAGCCAGCTTTGTGCAGACACTCAAATGCCATTGTAGAGCCAGAGAGCACGAGTTTAACTCTCTTCCTAGTGGGAGCACGGGCTGGCTCGTATAGCCTCTGCCCAGCAGCTAACAGGAAATCCTCATTAATCAGAGAGAATACAAGTCTCACCCAAGAGCTCACTAGCATTTCTTGGGACATGTCAGCTGAAAAACCAAGATGAATTTTACAAATACACACCAAGGGTTTTAATTTTCAACAGCTTTTCTCTTAAATGAACAAAATTTTTAACAATTACTTTTTAAATGTGAGAGAGATTTTGAGTTCAAATATTGTAATTTGCCATACCAAAAGCGAACCATAAATAACTTGTTTAAGAATTAAATTCTAATTGAAAAAGGGAATTTGCTTTTCAAAGTGCACTTCTTTTCATTCCTCGTTGATAGGGCAGTTTTAAAAGAAAAATCACAACAGAGAAAAATAGTTCATGACTACTTTTGTGCACCTCACAAAACAGTTATGAGTTTTTCTGTGAAAATGTATATCATGGTGTTAAAGGAGGGGAGATTTTCCCAGTATCTTCATCTTTGTTTTTAAGCCAAAAGAACATGATGTTAAATTCTGTGCAGATATAGCACAAACCACAGTCCTTTGTGCATGTTCTTGAACTGTTTCAAGGAGCCCTAGAGATATCACACATTATCCCATGATTCAAACCTTTAACCTTGAGGGAAAATACACAAAGCAGCTTCAGATTTTTTCCAGCTCAATACAGCATTGAAAGTACTGTAACAGCTATTTGATAAACACAATGGAAGGACTTTTAAAGTGAATACGTCTCGTTTGCCATGTTTATAGTAAATGTCTCAGTAAAGACTGTTTCAAAATGCAAAACATAATTAACTACTCCAATGTTTTTACTGTACTGATTTGTCTGCTTTAAGAGAAATCCAAGCATGTCTCCAGTTTGAGGAATGCAGTATCACTCATTTACTAACAAGGTGATTGATAATTTTTAAAACTAAATAAACTTGGGTTTAACCACCTTTGCCTGCTATAAGGAATATTTTAAACAAAATACATTTGTCCCAAGTACCTAAAATGATTCTAAGGGCTAACAGAGTGGAAGATCTCCTACAGCATGAAGTGGGGGTGGGGCACACAAACACACCCCCTCTGGGCTCATGCAGCTTGTACTGCATGATATGGATTTAAATTAGTAGCAAACCTTCCATAACTCACAACTACTTACTTATATTTCTTTGTATTTAGCAAAATATCTGATATGGCAACAAAATTTTCAGGGTAAAACTATACTGAAATACATGCAAGTAGAATATCAAAGTATTTCTAGTCATGGTGCCTCACTTCCTTATAAATGTGAGTCTTTAAAATTGAAAAAGGTCACCTAACATTATACTGCTTTTAAATTCACTTCTATTGCTTTGGAAATATGTCTGATTCTTCAGGAACGTTAAGGAACTTAAATACATTAATTTTCATTTCATCATCATTCACTGAGGCCAGAGATGGCAAAATAGCAAACTCCCTTTTCCTGCCTTATTCTGCAAATTACCTTCCAAAAGAAGTGCAGAAATTATGGCAAAGTCACAACCATCATACATTTGAAAAAATAAAAAAGAAAACAGTGGCAGTCTGAAATAATCATTGCCATCATATTTCTACAGAACTGTGAATTCCATTGAGTTACTGACATAGGCACCTTTGAAGAATATTTTTAGATGTCTATTATGTAAACGTTGAAAATCAACCTTGAGTTTTTGACTTTTTTCTTTTTTGGCATGAGATATAGGAATCAAAATATTGTAGCCTGACAATAACTTTTAAGAAACTCTTCCTTCTGCATCATGTTTTCACTACGCCAAATAAACATCTGTGATCCACATGAAGAGAAGCTGGTGGTCTCAAAGAAAAAAAAAAAAAGGCTTCTATGAGCCCAAAGTCTGTCGTTGCCAGGATAAAATCAGTGTCTTTTGAGCCTCAATGCACAGAGCACACACTCCATCCACACTTATCCACATCCAGGCTGGGGCAGGAGCAAATGCATTTGTTTTGTTGTAAATCTTTACCAGCTAAGAGATTCTCCTGCACGAGACACAGACCCTCCACTGCCAAGGAAGGATGGCTGCCTACAGAATTGTTTCTCCTGTGCCCCACACCAGTGACATTCCAGCAAAACAAGGAAACTGCCAACCCGTGTGTCAGAGCTGTGTCCTGGGGGCACACAAGGAACTCACCACTAGGGAAGAAGGCTGCATAAATACATTACATTTTAGAGCAAGCCAGACATTGCAGAACCACTACTGTATTTATTTCCTCCTAGAAGCATTAATAATTTACCATCTTTTTAAAAAAAGCAGCACTGGAGCAAATTCTAGGTATTCATACAGTTGTTTGTTTTCCTTTATCTCTTAGTTCAGTCCTGCGTTTCAGCCCCACTGGCCTTCTGTAAATCCCTGAAGATAGCTAGATGGAATGAAACCCAAGGTTTTATTAAGCTACAAAAGAAAATAAATTATGCTTAAGCTCATGTGAATATTTAGAATTTTTTCCAAACACGAGGATAAATGTGCAGGACTTGTGATGAGATACAGGAAAAAACAATTCCATTAAAGGGCCACTTATGCCCAGAGAGAACGTTCAGAAAGTTGATGGGGAGAAAAAAAAATAAAGCAGATGACAGTGTCAGCGCCTTAAATACCCTCTTGCCTTGTTCACCAGGGACAGGACAGAGCTTTCCTGGAAGGGCTCTCACCTTTTGCACAAATGGAAGCTACTGTGCCCCGAGCTGTGTGGGGAGGGCTCCGTGCTGTCAGGCTTGGTGGGCACTGTGCAGTCTGCCCCAGTCATCCTCAGCATGGTCCTGCTGCTCCCTGGAAAGGTTCCCTGCAGCAGGAGAGGAGCCTGCCCAGAGCTAAGGATGCAGGTGCACAGGAGGGTGAAAGGCAGGACCTGCCACTGACTGAGAGGGAGCAGCAAGGCAGGGTGCAGGAGCCAGACAATGCTGCTCTCTGCCCCACTGCAGCTCAGGAAAATGGAAGAGAATGAGGGTGGGGAGGGAGGAGACCTTAAAACATTTTATAGTCCAGGATTTTTTTAAAAAGGTGCTGCTAGAATACAGTCATCAACTTAGCAGTTACCTGTACAACCTTCTGAGATGATCTAACTACCAGACACGGGAGGTTCCTCTTGCACCTTACCAGGCTCCCTTTTCCCTTCTCCCTGGGAGGCACTAATGCACCTCTTGAGATTAAAAGCCAAGAGATCTGGGTATGTGGCTTTAAAGTCCTGGTGTTTCTTCTCCACTGCTTTACCAGGAATCCAGATCTTCATGAAGAAAATGGAAAGCTCCCATTGGGCTCTACTGGGGACAGAACCAGACCCTTGCAGCCTGGCATGCAAAGGGACCAGAGGAAATGTGTGCACCTCACTGCTCCCTCCCCACTGACTGTGGGCACGAGAGGGTGTTTGCAAGGCTGGGAACACAGTATAAAGCTTCTCTAGTGCAGACACTGATTAAAAGTCTCAGCTGTGGAGGAGAGATTCTTCCAAACAAATCCTTTCCTGTTGTGAGATATTTATTTTTTTTCTTAGCAGACATCAGAACTCTCTCATTTGCAAATGCATGTACAAGTCTCCAGAGGGAAGTTTGAACTTATCCTTAAATTACTGAAAGTTTATTATTATTATTTTCTCATGGAAAAAGTCACGGATGTCTTGTAATCCCTCATGTTCCCATCTTTTATAATTAAATGCATCTTGACCCAGAGAAAAGCTTGATAGTCCATTAGAATAGGAGGTGAAAGACAATTCTGAAACAATTTACAAGATGTTCTTTCCTTCCAGACTTCAATGTTATGACTCACAACAGGGTGCTGAAAGTCCCACAAGAGCAGCCAGGAATCTATACATTCAGTTTTTGAAGTTTCTAGAGCAGTTTTCTGTGTTTTGTAAAGTGATGCAAAATACTTTGTGTCAACAGAGCTAATCTGCCCAGTATCTTGGTATGAGCTGCTCAGTCTGGGGTACAAACTCTGATAGCACATATTTGTATTTCAGAATCAGAATATCTATATACTTTTAGGGCATGGAAAGAGAAATGGTAGAGGTTGGAAGGCAAGCAATGTGCCAAAAAACTTAGTCTCTTCTGTAAAATGTCTTATGTGTTTTCTTAGGGCCTTATCCAATGCTGGCTGAAACTAATGGGAATCTCTCCAGGCCTGGGCTTTAGCCTTTACACTGATGTACACATCTTTAGCACTTAGTACAGTTATATTCTTGTCACAACTGTGGGCAAAATGGTGTGAGGTGCTCTGATACAAAAATACATCTATGAGAGGCCATAGGAGTTTGCTTTCCTGGCTTCTACATGGTGGTGGTTCAATGAGGTTCAAAAGGTTAAGAAAGCAAAGAAAATTCTTGCTTTCTCTCTCTTAGAAAGACTTGAGGGACAAACTATAAAACAGTGAGTAGCAGTTCATCACCAAACATGCTCATGCCTATGATATTCTGTGCCTGGATGGCAAATAATTTTGCTCACTTTACCATGACTACCATAAAAATACACTCATGTCAGCTGCTCTGGTGTCCTGCACCTCTTGCACTGCTCTGGAACACCAGGGCTGGACACACATTGCCCTTCAGAGGAGGTGTCCCCTGCCCAAATGTGTGTGGGATGGCTGGGAGCAGGTATCACGAGTCCAGATCCTTACAGAAAACAGGCAAAACCACTCAAGAATACAGGCTGTTCTACTTCAGTGTTCAAGGAACACTCTCCTCTTGGGACAATCCACCAACCAGAATGTAATGCTAAGAAGGATTATCTCATCCTGTACACTGATTTAACAAAAAATGCATTATTTAATCATTTTGGAAATGCATGACAGAGTCATGTAAGTTGGGTGTTTTGGATCTCAGCTGGTACAGCCTGTGGAAGGGCTCAGGATGGAGCTACCACTGACCAGGTTCCAGTGAGTTCCAGCAGTGCCAGGGCAAACATTCCTGCATTTGGTTTGGGTTTGCTGTGGTTGAAGAAGTTTATGCAGAGGCTCAGAATTAGCATCAGAGATTATGGGTACTGTGTAGGTGAGATCTTATCTTAGTGATACGACATCTTGTGGAAAATATGTAAATATATCAAGTTACAAGTGCACACAAAAGCGTTTCACAATTACACCAGATATTTAGACAGTCGATCCCTCATACAACAAATGCAAGTGATACAAGCTCTTAAAACTGCATGAAACAAGACCCTGTTTTTTTGCCAAATTAGCTGGTAAACTAGCACAACAAGCTTTATCTTGTTCTTATTAGCCCACCTGTCTTTGCCCCTTTAATGTCAGGCTTTAAAGAGGAAATGAGTACTTAACTGATACTGTCTCTTCAAAGGAAATATTTGCTTCAGTTACCTTGCGTTTTTAATGAGATTGTTTAGTCACAGCTTGGCATCAGTTCATAGTATGCACCATATCAAAGCTTTTAGGTTTTCAAAGCACAAAAACACATCAAGTAGTTTGAGCCAGCAAAAGTGAAATTCTTCCTGGTTGGCATAAAATCATGGAGATGTTTAACTCCCGTCCTTGGTCAGTGCAGAGACAGAATTAACAGGAGAAAGTTATTCCTTTAACAGCAATCTGTGCCATTTTCTGGGACCTGTTTATAGAAAAGTCTCTGCATTTCAAATGCAGCTGAGGAATCACCCAACCAACTGCAATTTGCTCACGTTTAGGGTGAGGGTAGGAGCTGCTAAAGCAGCCTCATCACACCAAGGAGCCTTAATTTACTATTATGTCACCCGAGGGAAAACTCAATAATAATGTACCCGTGAGGCTGGGTGATCTCTTTTGTTAAAAGGGAGCATAAAATACACTGTATTTTTATTTGCTCTTTGTTTTCTTATAGGCCCCAAATCAAACATTTTAGTTCCTATGGCTCTGACTCAGCACACAGCACATGCATCTTTGACAAGCAGGGCATCTTTTGTGCACAAAGACAAAAGTCCTGAGAACATTTACTGACTTAAACCAAAAGTACAGCTCCAACCACCATCTCAAACCCTCTCACAGTGCACCTGGAAGCAGGTGACCTGCAGCTGAAACGTGAAGTCTTACATTCAAACTTTTTTTTTAAAAGAAACCACTCATTAATATTTTACATCAATACCTATGTTCAAAACACATTTCTTCTGAGTTATGCCCCCTCAGTAAATACCAGAATGGTTGTATGAGGCAAATGATAAAAAGTACTGGAAGCTTTACAGAATGACAAAAGCACTCCCCTGCCTTTACACCTTGCCATTCAAAGAACAAAAGTGACAGCAGCAGCTGAAGCGGGGACCTTCCCTAGTAAAAAACATTTTCAATTTTTTTAACCTTCTGTATACAGTTTCTGTGGCAAACACACACACATGGCCAAGAGCCACCCCTGCCTCAATTCCTCTGGAGCAATACTTAGCAACGTTCTTCCTCCACTGATTGAATGGGCTCGTTCATCTATAAGGTGTGGAACAAGCAATATTTAAGAGGGAACTGCTAAAGCAGCTTTCAAAGACAAAATGAGTGTACAGGTAAAAAAGCAAACAAGACTCCCTTGGACACAGTGGCCTCTGCAGTCCTGGGCTGCTTCTGAGAAGTTTCATGTTGTTCATTCACACAAGTGCTGGATAGAAATGTATCCTGACATCCTCCTTCCCCCAGAGGGAAGGTAATATACTCAGCAATTGACGTGTTAGAAAGGGTCAATTAATAGAAAATAAATAAACTATTTGCATATGAATACATAAGTGCCTAAAAGAACAGTTATGTCTCAATATCCTATGTAGCAAACAAAGTGCTAAAGGATGTCAGAATTGCTAACAAAAGAGGTTTCTCAATAAAAAACCACCAGTGTCAGGGTACTAGAGTATATTACTTATGGCAGTTTTTCGGGTTTTTTAATGAGTAGGCAATCCTGGAAATTTAGACCAGTGAGCTCCTGCAGTTATGCCCAGCTCAGAGGCTGAAATGGTAGAACCAAAATAGCATCAGGCCTGGAAAAAGATTATATAAAAAACAAGGAAATGTTCTGCAAAGTACCCATGTTCCCACTCACGTTCTTTGAGCAGTACGTTAATGTATTAAAAACCAACCAAACGAAAAACTCAACAAATTCTGGATAGTGTAGTTGTGACTTTCAAACTACAAGAACACAAACAAAGGAGATGCTCTAGGAAGAAACCATGGGCTCACTGATGATACCACCACAGATGAAAAGGGAGGAAGCAGAAACAGAGGGTTAAATGCTCAATCTCACTGTGTAAACAAGAATCTGTTGCATATCATTTTGCATAAGTATTTGTTTTCAACATTTCATTAACCAGTGGCACCACCAACACCAGCCTGGCTGTAGGAGAAGGTGCAATTTGCCTACACCAGGCACAGAGCAGTTCCTCTCCCTCCCTCTCCCCACCCTGACCAGGCTGTGGGCAGATAAGTGCAGTGGCCTGCAGGAGTGGCATAGTATGGCCACTCCCATGCAAGTCAAGACACTTTCAATAGCCTCTCACAAATGCACTAGCTGTCAGCTCCTAAAGCTACTTCAATTTTTTTAATTGGTGTGTGATGGAAACACTGAAGAAAACAGCAGTCAGAAAGATTCACATTAAATAATATACAACTTAATCTGCAGGTGGGATATGCTCAGCCATGTGGCTGTGTCTTAATTAGCAGAAACTGGATTTCCAACTCCTGCCTGTTGTGTTGCCTTTTTCTAATTGATTTTTCAAGGCTGAACTGAATAAAGCCTTATGTTAAAATGCAAAGGCAAATAGCTTTGGGGCTTAATTTAACATGTACTTTCATAATTGACGAAGCTAAAAGTAATAATGTGTAGCAGATGTGCCTGTATGTTCCCCCCTCTGTGCCCCCACTTCAGCAATAACCACCAGAGAGTGTCCTGATGGCTGCATCCACCCTTGGTTGGACTTTTGGGAAATGAATGGCAACTCAGTAGCAATAGGCTGTCTGGAGCAGCAACCCAGAGGTTTTGCCAGTATGTAAATATGACTTTAAGTCAGTTATCTCACTCTTTATAGAGTGGCCAGCCCAGGGCCCATGGGGCTCTCCTGCTTGCCAGGCTCTCCCCTTGAGCAGAGACATCTCCCAAGATTACTCCTCCAGGCTGAGATTCCTTCCTGCAGCAGATCCTCAGTGAGTGGCTAAGAGCCTGCTAAGCTTCATTAATATTTTGCCTTAGATGGGTTGTGCACACGTAATCCTTGAGACATAAACCATTGACCAAGTCTGTGCCTAAGACTGGATCCAGCTGCACCTGGACTCCTCTGCATAGGAGGAGTCTGAACCTCACAACTCATTGGGAGGGTCTCCCTGACACAGCTGATTTATGCAGTTCTCTAGGCACTAAATAATCAAGTGTACCTTGCCATCAAATCTTGTTACACCACTGTCACATTTACCATTGAACTTTGTTGACTCACTGTATCAATAAAAGACACTGCTCCTCTTGCAAGTGAAGTTCCTCACTCGGTCTGGGACAGTAGACAACCCCAAAGGTCTTAGAGAAAAATAAAATGCGAACACAAAAGGTACAGAAAATGTTTTGCACTGATTTAAAAATGTAGGTTCAGATTTCTAATCCATTTAGTGGTAATTTAGGCAGCATTGTTGACTTCCAAAGCCAGCTCATAGAAACACTTGTGTGTGTGTGTGTAGCCTCAAGACGATCTCAGCCTTATGTTCAGTAAAGAACTGAAAAGACTGTAAAGACAGTTCAGTAAAGAACTGAAAAAACTCCTTCAGGCAAACAGAAGTATTTCATTTCCAGGCAGATGCCAAAGAAATTTCAGAATATATGTCCAGAGAAGAGGAGTCAGGATCTCCCAGGGAAGCCAACCAACACTACTGCCTTACTTATTCATTACTGCTGCATCATTCCTTCTGTGATAGAGCCCAAGGACCCCAGCCCTATGCCAGAGCTCATTCTGCTCGGGGCTGTGCAAACACATAAGCAAAAGTCTTTAGCCTGAGCAGTTCAGTTAGTAAAATCACTCAGCCATAGACACCACTGTACAATCTTCCTCAACCATAAACTCACCTTTTAACTCACTCTAACAGTGCTGCCCATGTAACCAACTAAAATAAATGACTTCTGGATTGCAGTTCAGGGAAAGATAAAATTCAAGCCTTGCCAAGTCACCCAAATCCAAATGTCTTTATATCTGTAAACACAAAAGAGGTATCACCTCAAAAAGCACTTCCACAGACCAGCTCCTGCAAAATCCTCTTCTCTGTCTGTCCTTGGGCTGCTCTCCTTGAAACACAACTAAATTAGCAGCAAGCAGCATGATAAAGGGCAGGAGACAGTAGGCATTACTCAGGCCTCTAATTCTTGGTGACATTCATAATGATACATCAGATGGTTATAATTCTTTTTAAGGCTCTGTTCACATTAAATCATTCAGCGATCTCATTTTTGCTGCTGCATTTCTGGTAACAGGCTCGTGAGCACACTAAATTCACTTCAATCCTCCCCCCATCAGACCACAGCACACTGCTAATTACATTTATTTGAACTTTTTTGAAAATACTTCTCTTACCAGATAACTCATCTCTTCAGCTTGAAAAATTGTTTTGATCCCTCAGTGACATTTTTATCTCTACACTGAAGAGTTTATTCTACCAGTTTGCTATGCAAGCAGATTTAGAACTAAAAAGAAATTAAAAAGTAGCTACATTTCCTGAAGTTTTGATCTGTTTTTAAACGTATCTCCATAGCTGCCAGCCCACAAAGAGGAATAAAGGTTACCCATGGCATATATTCAGAAAAAGTGTGTGCTCTGCAGTATTCAATGGAGACAGAGCTTGAGGTCGCCCCCCAGTCAAAGCAGAGACAGAAATTTTCAGATTTTTTTCCTTCAGCAACTTCCAACTCCTTGGTTTGTTATTTCTCATGTGTGGTGTGCTGCTTATTCCATACACTCCAGTTTTTCTCCCTCCTCTCTATCTACTTTCCATAGCATTTCTCTTCATTTTCGGATCTTCATTTTCTCCAGCCTCACCTTTCAGTTTTCATTTTCCTCTCCCACAGATTCTCTCTCATCTTTCAGAATACTCTTGTCTATTTGGGTTTCTTTCCTTTTTATAACCACAGAGTCCTTCCTTCACTGTCCCTGCCCACATTAGGAACTTTACCTGGTTAATCTGGCACAGGAGCCCTGGGAGATCCAAGCATCTTCCAAAGGGAAGAGGTGACAGGGTTTTGGTGACTGTTCCACTGACAGAGCTTGAGTGTGTCACACCAGACATGAGCTGACAGTGCTTGAATTGGCTTCCCATTTTCACAGCAGGCCACTTTCCCTTTACACTGGTAGGCCTCCTGCAAAGCTGAAAACTGCATCTTTTAGGGTTGTATAGACTGAAAAACCTCAAATATTTTCTGTGGGATAGAGCCCTAACTAAGGGCTCTATTCACCAGAAATATGATGCCATGGACTTCCACAACCCAGCATGTAGGCAGACTGCACTTGATAAATGTTTGTTTATCATAGCTGCAGAACTCAGCTCTGCTTTTCCAACCTCCTCTTCCCTAAAGATTAGGAAGATAAAGATCACACTTTAAAAAGACAGGCCTTTAAAGCTATTTTTTAAGTGCTAGCAGCTAAACTCTTTGTGTGAAAATATCCCATCCTTTTCTATTAAATTAGGCTGCACTAAATCAACATATTTTTAAAGAACTGGTACATTACTGACAATGGCTTAAGAACTGTTTAGTTACAGTGATACACAGAGGGTAAAAGAAAACCTCTGCTACTGAAAAAGGAAGCCCGAAAATACTGAACTGGAAATTCCAATATGGGTATGCATTCAGATCATATTCCAACCAAAACTCCTGTACTAATTAGAGATTGATTTTTACAAGGCTTCAAATCCTCTGTGCCTCAAGGCTAGGTTACAGAACTACCAGTTCTCTCTCCCTTACTCTTTAGACAAAGATTCATTTTCTGCTCAAATCAATACAAAGAATCTGCTGCGCTCCAGCCAACTCTACACCTTTCAAATACACACTCATACTCCATTTTAAAGATACCCAAAAGTCCTCAGCAGCACCTTTTTCATTTCAGCAAAGGCAGCACTTTGGAGTGTCACAGAGCAGGGACAAACCCATCCTCACCCTTGGGGGATGGAGCAGAACTTGTGTGTTCCCCACTCTGCATCTAACAGGAGAATTTGGCTTACTTTCACCATCTATGCTGCCCCTTTTACGAACACGAGATGTGTTTCTTCTCAACATGTAAAATATGCTCAAAGATTTCCTTATTCTTTACTTATTCCAAATTCTCAAAGAGCAAAAATGGTACCACTAGGCAAGAGGTGAATTTTTAGTTTCTTAAGGGAATATTTGTGCAGTTAAAATGCCATCCTAATCTGCTATCACTCCTTGTTCCTCTGGATCTCTCCTGACTTTCCAGGCAAGGAATACAAGGCCAGTAACTCTGTTCTCCTGGCTGCCTTGGCTCTGGCAAAGAGCAGCTGAGAAGAAAGACATTTTACACATTGATGATTAAAAGATAACTGATAACCAGGATCCAGATGTTGGTCTCTGCTGGCCAGTGCACAATGCAATTATTATTCCATTTATAGAAAGAGATGTTGTCCTGCCTTTCCCAGACAACCAAAAAGTCTTCCACAAAATGCTCAAATACTCTGAAGAGAGGCATTCAAAACAAGGAATGAAGAGGGAACGAATCATATTTGCTCCACAATTATTGCATTATAAAAATTTAACATGGCCTCAGCCCTAGAACACTACCCAGTCCCACAAGCTCCAGGTTCACCGTGTCAGGGTGAGCTGGGATTTCCCTCTGCAGCTCAGCACTGGCTCCCACACGGGTGCCTGTGGACACTGCAGCACCCAAGTGAAAAACAGGGAAAATGTGGGCTGGAAGAGAGGTGAGAGCAGCCCCTTCACACCCACAGCCCAGGGCGGCTTCTAATGAGGTCAGTGGGAACAGGCACAAATTGTTTAAGCCAAATGAAGTCCAATAGAGTTATTAAAGCTCTTCTCTCTCTGAGCTTGACCTTGGAAAAACTTCTGAATTTGTTTAAAGAACTGAATAGTATTCTAATTCCCTGCGTTCCTGACAAAGAGCAATCCAGCCAAAGCATAGCCTCTCTTTTGGGGTTTTTTTGGTTGGTGAGACTCTGGGCTGGAGGAAAGGGAGGGAATAAAAGTAAGCAAGGCTGAAAGGCAGAAAGTTTTCAAAACAGTCACTGCATAAAAATTATAGTTACCAGGCTGAAGAATGGCCCACAGCTTTAACAAACCCATTACAACAATTTTAACTGTTTGACATCCGGCTATCTGACTATAATATCATCATGATTTACCTTAATAAATTGTCAGCTTATTAAGTTCAGTCACGAATTATACCAGTAAGTAATACATTTTGGCTAAAAGCATCCACAATTCCATAATGGAAAACCACGTTAGTGAGGTTAGAAATACTTGAAAAATTCTGACAATCACTACGAATGAAAGCCTGTGAAGTCTATAACTTTATAACACATACTCAGACTCTGCATGCCAATATATTATTAATCTTATTTTTCAGCTGTGGACAGGAAAATATATAAACTGTTAATCTGTTATATACAGCCTTTTCCCTTGGGCATTTCTAAACAATGGGAAAACAGAACTTAGTGAAGTTTGAAAATAACTTTTTGTGTACCAGCATTTCAGTTTACTTTAAAAATATGCTTCTTGAAGCCATAGAATCACTATATATGTAGTGATCATTTGTGTACTTGCTATCATAAAAAGTAATAAAGATGAAGTGCTGTGGTTCCTATTAACATCACAGTTTTATAATTATACTGTACATGCCATTTCGAGCATTAGTAGAACTTGACAAAAATGTAGTTTCTTCCAATTCTCTTGCATTTTCTCCTTTCTCTGTCAATAGTTTATTTCCTAAAATGTACAATATGCAGCAATTTCTGCTTTGATTAAATAATCTGATTTTAATTTTTTCCTCCTGTTATAAACACTGCTTGTTCCCACATAACATCAACATCATTTATATGACAGAAAAATATTTACAGTCAGATCATTCAAACAAAAACCCAAAATTAATACAGAGAGCTACCCATCAAGTTGTTCCTCCTTAAAGTGGTTTTGTTTTTTTTTTTCATAAAGCCTCAAATGAGTTTGAATCCTTAAGGACAGCATAGATCCACCAAACTTCAAATAATTATCAAGTTCTTGGTCTCAAGCCATCACAGATTTTAAAGGAGAACACTTCCAGGAGTTTTGCATGGCCTAAATTCATATTTTTATGACACTACTCTTAGAAACAATGGCACTATTTTGGCTGAAGATTTTGCACACAATCAAACAGAAACACACACTACCCCTGAGGCAGACCCCTGACAAATTAAAGTCAGTGCTTGAAATCTGATGAAATAACAATAAAACAAAATAAAAACCCCAGAGCTTACTAGTGTACTGTGTCAGGAAACATTTACAGCAGTCACTCTACATACCCCACCACAAAATAAATTCCTACCCAATTACGTTCGCTTTGGCCTCTGTTAATTTAATGCAATTTCAGTTGGATCTTGGTGGTTTCAGCTTTGTCAGCTCTCTCAGGCTTTCACAGCAGGGCAGGAAACCAGGTTGATTTGGATGAGCTGCACAGGGCAAACACTGGCTGCCCACCCAGCATCACTTCCACTGTCCCAGTGTGCTTCCCACATCCACACTGCAGGAGCAAAACTCTCTCAGCCCAGAGAAAACCCTCAGCCAAGCAGTATGTGTGATACAGAAAGACTGCAGGGAAAAAAAGCAAGGATTTTACCCTTCCATTGTTTCAATTAAAGAAGAAAATTAAAGAAAAGGAATAAAGAAATATAAAAGGGCACAAATCATTATCTACATCACAGTTCTCTAATGGGGAGCAGAAGCTTTCGGTACTGCAAAAATATCTCAGAAATTATCGTTTAAGAAATAAAGCTCATTCATTAACTCATTTCCTAAAGGCAGTATTTTCTGAGTATCTCCCTTTCTCCCCTTTTATTAACATGACATTATATAACTATTTTATTACTGGTCTTATTTAAGACTTAGAAAGTGAAGTTCCGGATGGCAATGCAGCCACCATTAGCTAATTTAATGGCAAACTCTTCCAATAATTGTAATTGAATTTCAGCCATTGTCTAAATCTGCTGCTTTGTTATTGTCTGTATTTGAAGAATTAAAATTTTCCAAATTAGTTTTTAAAATATTCATATGAATGATTACGCAATATCCCTTAATTTTAAAGTATGGGTTTTTTAATTTTATTTTTTAACTCCCAAAACTCATCCAGATATCCAAACCATTTTATTTTAATGTTGGATTGCGAAACAGCTCTAAGGTCTCTACAATAAACAGAATAGTTCAAAGCATCAGAAGGAAAAATTTAATCATTTAAAATATATGCCATAAGTAGCACTTCTATTAAAAATTACAGCTCGGTTGTCTATACAAGATTTCTAAAAAAATATCACAAACTACTATAAATCTAAGTTTTGTATATTCAGAAGTTATATTGACAGTCTCAAAAACGCTCTGTTTAAAAGAGGAAAATAAATAGTCTGTAATTTTGTTACAAAGAACCAGCAAGTCTTACATTACACACACAACTGGGTAGCTGCAATGTTTATAGAAAGACAGTCATTTAAAACTCCACTGAAAGTACTTAAATCTTTGTTGCTGACAGTTCAGAAGACAAGGAGGAAAAGGCTTTTGGCAGAATCTGCTGTTTTAAGAAAGCAAGATATTCCATTTTTGCTAAAACACTGCCTGAGTTTGTGTAGAAATATTTACAGTTATCAACAGAAAACATGCAACAAAAGGTGGGGGTGATTGTAGAAACAGAAAATTAATTCAGAAATGGTCTTCTCAGCCAGGTAGCATTAGGCTCTGTTTCTGATTTCATACTCCCTAAAGAAACATTCCATCTCCTAACGAAAAACAACACTGGGCTTAAGGATACACCACGAACACTGAAAAATGAAAAAAATCAGTTGCCCAGGATTCCACTAAACTGCAAAAAGTACAAGAATTTGTACTCTTCTGAGGATTTCACCTCTTTTTACCTTTAACTGCACGTTTTTCTGCACAGAGTACAATCACCTATCAGCTTCTTATTAGCTTATTAGCTGCCCAAACGGCTCCTCTTTCCCAGGAGTAGCTCCTGTTTTTCTCAAACACGTGAAGGAGCAGCCTTGTTCCAATTCCAGCCTGGCACTGCCCAGTGCCCATCACCTCCTTTGTGCCCCAGAACACTTCCACACACTGCAGACACTGCAGCAGCTCGCTCAGACACCTGGGCCAGGTGTGTGCTCCGGGAGAGAGGGAGGGACCTGCGGCCTGGGGATGCTCCGGGAGGGAAGGAGGGAAGGAGGGAAGGAGGGAAGGAGGGAAGGAGGGAAGGAGGGAAGGAGGGAAGGAGGGAAGGAGGGAAGGAGGGAGGTACCTGCGGGGTAGGGATGCTCCGGGAGGTACCTGCGGGACAGGGATGCTCCGAGAGGGAAGGAGGGAAGGAGGAAGGTACTTGAGGGGTGGGGATGCTCCGAATGGTACCTGCGGGATGTGACCCCCGCACTCAGGGTCACCCGTGGCAGCTGCAGCACCACCAGGGGTTCTGTCGGTGGGTGACCCAGGGGAGCTCACATCCAGCTCCGACTCCCCGGGTTCTGCCTCACTCCACAGCCCCTTTCCTTCCTCCTCCTCCTTGACCCACTCCTGCTGTCTGCTTTCTGAAGGTTATCTGAGCGCAGGGATCACCATCTAGAGATTCTTTTTTTTTTCTCCCCCCCAAAAATCAGTATTTTTAAACTGCAGATTATCTGTAGTGCAGCTTATGTGCATGAAAACTGACATGCTGTTGTTTAAAATCCCCTTTTCAAGAAGATACATTAGCAAACGAGTGTCTATTCATATAAGGAAATGATGATCATTCTTATTTTGGGCATTAACCTAGTATTTTATCAAATATAGTTTCATTTAAATCTTACTAACGCTGAATGATTGTGGGAAAAAAATGGGGCATTTTAAGTCTTACAGATTTACATCCTTATAAAACTATATTGCTTTAAATCTCAGGTCTGGCATGGAATAAATTTCTACTCTGCTTGGTTACAAAAGGTATCAGCTTACCAGTTCTTCTTCTGGGTACAGTAATTTCAAGACAAAATTAGGTTTACATAATGTAAAGGCTCAAATTACTTTAAAAGGCAAGAAAAGGGATGTATTTCACAGCCTTATGTAATCTTTTTTCCTACAAGTTAACTTTCTTCTTAAACTAGTTTCTTACCAAACAAGATACCGACATTTTGCATCTCTTCTTTGTGTACATAAGAACTTCACCAACCTGGATACAGTTACAAAATGCTGCCTTTTCTTAGGGACGTTTCCTTAAAGTGACAATTTTCCATGGCATGCTCTTGAAAACCAATCATATAATCCAGAAAATATGCCGTATTTGCAAACTCTTTTGCTCCACTTGCTTCATGGAAAGGAAAAGAGCCCTTTTTTCCAGCAGTGGCTGTGGTTTCCATGTCACTGAGGGGCACAGAGCTTGGCTGCACACCCAACCCGCTGACTCATCACAACTGGACTTGGCTGCAGAATGCCATTTTTTGTTAGACCCACATGTGATTGACACAGACCAACAATCTTGGGTACAGGGCTCATGCTAATCAGCCACATACACAAACAAGAGTACTCAACCCACACAAGTTTACCCAATCTGCATGGCCCAGAAAATAGCTGTTCATATCCAGAATGTTGACTTTTAGGACTACTATTTCTTCTCTACTCCCTTTTTTTTTTTCCTCACAGTGGCTCAAGAGCCACATTTATTTGCCTGCCATGAAACACCAAGGAAGTTTTCATTTAACTAACCCATCTTCTTTTAATACCTAGACTGTAGCACCATTTGATCAAGGAGAGTTTGTTCTCCAAGGCAGCTAAGACACCAGCAGCCTTCTTCCACTCAGCTGCAGATGACCCTAATTCTGACTGAAAAGCAGGTCTGTGGCATCTTATTAGCAACGTGTAGATGCCTGAAGTTAGCTGAGACTGTACAGCAAATTTTTGAAAATCTATCTGTTGTTCATTTCCTGAACTTCTCTGTATTTGAATAGCAGTGAAAGCATCAATGTGTCAACTAAAAGGTTAATGCCTCATCAAAAGGAAGAGCATTTGTCACACTGAGGTGGATCATCAAAAGCAGCACTTTGCTGCTGTTTTATCCAGAAAATGTTATCTCCTAAATCACGACTGTGTACACATTTTAATTCAGTAAGTGAAAAAAAAAAAATTAGCTAATCTTGAATAGAAAGAAGAGATACATCTCACCATGCACACTAAAAAGTTTGAGAATTTTTTCAATACAGTAAGTTGTGGGAGGCTGCAGAGCTTCTCCAGTATTTTATAATGATTTAGGACATGGTTTAGAGGTATCCACTCTTGCAGCTACCAAAAATTTTTCAAATAGTGTTCATTTTCCAAAGGAAGGGTATCAGTAAATTGAGTGTCATGAAGGAATAGTTTGCACAGGAGCATTGAAGCAGTCTGAACCAGAAGGTTTGACTGAACTCTCAGCTTTAGTTAAACTATGCCAGAAATAAATGGGAATAAACAAACAGATTAGGAAAAGAAGGCAGAAGAAAGTAATAAGAGTCGTTAACATAATCTTCACTTGAGGAATGGGGCAAATGTAAACTGAAAGGGTCTCTGTGTGTAACAGAGACTATAAAAGGAAGACTGTTTGGTACTAAAACTGATTTGTGTGGGCTTCTGAAGAAAAAAAAAATCCCACTAGCCATTCAAAGTCTTTACACCTGGCCTGTGAACAGGTTTGGGGTCCCATGAAGAGAAATAAAGAAACCCCTAAACTTCCCCTAGAGTTTGGAAACAGGGGCCTTCAGAGTTACTAACTTTGCAAGAAAACTGAACAATGGTAGAACGATCAGAGCAAGCACCATTTTCCCTGCCAGACTCTCAGCCATGGCCTCAGGAGCTCAGCCTTTGCCATGGGATAGCAGATTGCTGTGGCAGCACAGTCGCCTCCTTTCACAGCTTGAGCCCAGGAACCACAAGGGCCCTGCAGAGAGGGAAACCTCAAACGGGCAGTGTCTAATTTGGTTTTGTTTATGTTCCTATGTTCCTTATTCATCTGCACAGGGCTTAGAATGAACAGCTAAGACCAGCAACCTCCCCAGTACAGACAGCAGGGGCAAAATAATCTCAGAATAATTTTTCCTGCTCCAAATCAGAAGAGACAATCAGATGCAGCAGCTGGCACTGCTGGAAGTGGCCCTAAAGTCCACTTGTCACAAGGCTCTGCACAGAGATCAGTGTGTGTTTTCAGTTTGGTGCTGCAGGCTGGGATCTCTGTCAATCACAGCAGAGGGTCTTTCAGGCTTCTGAATAAAGCAGAACAGGCAGCATCCATGAAGGTAGTGCATCAACCCCATAATGAGGTGAAACAGGTTCTCAGTAGAGCAAATGTAATGGGGAGGAGAAAGAGCAGAAGAACAACAGTGTTGAAAAAAATCCTTTGGGAACAGTTTAACCCCCAAGTGGCTACTACCAGAATCTGTAATTAACAGATACACTGACTTCAAAACAAGACACGGATGTCTATCCTTTAACAAGGACAGGGACTGAATAGCTTGGACATGCCACATGAGAAATATCTGACAGTCACTGAGACATGCCCCACTAGAGAAGCCTTCACAAGCTCCCCAGGAGACCAGAAAGCACACAGTATCTGCACAATAATCCATAATCCTGCTCTCACCACATCATTTCATTTTTTCCACATATCTTAGACCCTTTACAGCTTTCTATATAATCCAGTACAGAAGGCACAGCACATCCAGTGGTTAGAAAAGCCACTTTGTATTTGCTTAAAAGGAAAACAAGTCAGTTAAGAAAGGCAAACCAAAATATCCTGCTTGCTGATTTTCCATTAGATACTTGTGGGACTGCCCCAGGTCTGTGACCAGGCAGTGCATCCACCAAAAAACACATGACATTTTGGAAGCTCTTTCCTTCCTAAATAAGGATACTGCAGATTTCAATGCTGTCCACCTAATTTACAGGATACAGGTGTTAGTTATGCTTTAAAACAAGAGCCCTCCACACTCAGGGTACCCTGCCATGTTTCATCTTACACAGAAATCAGACTAAGAAATCTTTCTAGAGGTACAGACCACACTGCCTTTATGGAGGCCCTGGAAGGCCATATTCCTTCTCTTGTCACTTAGGAAGAAATTAATTCATCACTGAGCAAAACCTAAGCACCAGATCAGGTGCTTTTCAAGCACATGGAATGTGCATTTCCAGCCAGCAGGTGCCTATGCACCAAGGTATGACCATCATTTAACTGCTGGATGCCCAGTATTTGCACATGAACCAGAATTCTTCACATTATGGAATAATAAATGGACTTTAGCCACTTCAGAAAAGAGAACAATGAAGCACTAGAACAATTTAACAAGTCCATGGTTTGCTGCCTGTGGGTATCCAAGATCCATGAAGGCATGGACACATGATGCTGCAGCCTTGTTCCTGAGCTGTACACAGAGCTTCTGAAAGTAGTTCTCCTCCCCCGGTTCCATGTTGTATATTCAGGATTCAGAGGCAGTGATTTATAGTATTGTAATCTTTTCTATTTGTTCTTTTTCCATTAAAGTTTTTTCTCAATGCTAACAGGAATTTATTTTTAAGATAGTGGCAATGTAGGGTAGCTTGCCCAGTGCATGGAGTGGCACGACCAATTCCCATGGTTTCAGCACTGCCAGGAACAAGTGCCATGGCTAAACAGCCAGGAGAGATCTCTGTCAGATCAGCTGGAAAAAACCTACCACACACTATTACTCTCCAATAAAAGATCAAGGTAGAGATCAGAGAAGGACTGCATCACTTAATTGCCTTCTCCATAACTGATGTTTCATCCATACCTTCAAAGGACACTCTCAAATCATGAATTTTATTGCACTACAAAATACTTGCCTTGTTCATTTCTAGAAGTTAGAAGTGAAAGAAAAGAATAAACCAGACCAATGACTTTGGAAATACATTCTGACTTCAAAGGGGCATTTGTATGTTGGCAGCTTCCGTAACAGCAAGAAAACTACAAACAGCAGGAGGCTGGGAAGACAAATAATTCTGGTGACAGACTGCAGAGAAAACAAATAAAAATTAAGCAGATAGATTTTTCATGTTTCTTTAAACCAAAGTTTCATCTTTTCTTGTTGTCGCCTCTACAAAGGATTAATCATAACAGAAATTGTCTGCTGTCTTTGAAGTAAGGAAATAATAGAAGTGAGAGGACATACAAAAGAAACAGAGGCCATCAGTATTTTAATAGAGCTTTAAAAATTCTATGAGGAAAAAAGTACTGGTTGATAACACATGGTTTCACTTTAGAGATTCAAATATTGGCATTGAAAACAAGAAAGCAGAGGAAGTATGTCCTATAACACGAGTATTTTTGTTGGAATAGTCAGTAATACATGGCAAGTGGCATAAGCTTCATTAGTACTTCCACAGCAAGAATTTCTTCTTTACCTATGCAAGGCAATGCACCGGGGCTGAGGGTGGTAAAAGAAGCATTCAATTGTTTCAGCAGTGTTTGGTTCAAGCTAAGTCACCAATAAAAAAACCCAGATTTTTCTATACATATTCTGTCTGGGTGATGTTTCTCTGAGACCTAATCTACTAACTCTGTGGACAAAAACAAGCTTTTACTACTGTTAGCTCTGCAAAACCAATATAACCATGGCTGAACAAGCTGGAATTTTTATTACTGGCAATGAAGTAAAATTCAGACAGAAAACATCTTGATTGTCAAACCCAAATGTGTGAATTAGAAAGACTGGCTGTTAGAAAAATCACCTTTTGACTTGCAAACTTAGCAAAGTTTTATCAGAAAGAGATGGACAGAGTGCAGAATCTCCTGGTGTCATTTTCACCGTTACTTCTGGAAAACACTTCTGCTGTAGGGTTACAACCCTCTGTCCTCTTCCCTTTCTGCCAGCCTTCACCCTCCACTCACAGGCACAACTGCAGGAGCAAGCTGCAGAGTGCTGCAGAGCTCCAGGTATTCCTCAGGTATTCCAAGATCATTCTGGATTACTCCAAGAGGTAAGAGATGTAGAAGAAAAGGTGCAGCTTCCTCTGGAGCTCTGCCCTGCTACACTCCAGGCTCTGCCACTGCCCCCTGAGAGAAAGATTTTCCCATCTTCACAAGACCAAAAAGTGCAAGCCTAGAAAAACCTCTTACAGACTTGATGACCTCCTGTAAGATTCCTGCACACTGAACTCCCCAACCCTTGGGATTTGGTCTGCTCCTGACAGGAACTGCAGCCCTTATTGCAGGGGTGGGGACCTGCTGTCCCACACTTTGCCAAAGGCAATCCTTGGTCAGGCTGAGCTGAACAGAAAATGCAGCTCTGTGCTCCTCACTCATCTTGTTAAACACTTGATCTCAGCTTTTTGTGAGGGGACCCACACAGCAGGATGCAGGGTGGTGTCAGAGGTAGCTCTGACTGAGTTTACTCGAGGACTGGAAGCACTGGAGCTGCATCACCCTGCACACATCAGTGCTGATGCTCACACAGCTCTCCCACTGCTGCTGCCCAGGCTGACCAGGTCACTCAAAACTAATTCATGTTTTTCTGAGTATTATTGCTCCACATCTGCCCTTTAGGTACAGCGAGAGATTTCTTTACTGGTTCAGATGAGGAAGAATCAAACTGGAAAAAGCAAATCCCATTAATACAGTCCTCTATACCTGGATGTGAGATAAGTCTCTCCTGCCTCTCTCAAAACAAAAGAATGTTGCCACTTGGCCCATATTGAAACCTCCTTCTACATCCAGGAAACCGTTTTTTTAATCTCTGCACAGCCTAAGATTGAGCCAAGAACGTGAGTTCAACGACAACCTTTTATGTATCTGACTTAATCCCAATTTAATAACTTAAATCCTAAATAAATAACCTTTTTCTCCCAGGGCATTGAGCCACTCTAAGGTCAGCATTCTGTTTCAAGAGGAGCTGCCAGCCCCCTTATCCATCCTTTAGGGACTGCTTTCCCAGAATATATATGGACATTGCCCACTCCAGCAGGGAAGAAAAAATTGTTATGAGAAGATGAAGTCCCAGTTTGGACCATATTGCTTGAGACCATGCTTTTGGATATCTTCCTATCAAGATGTACTTCAGGTGATTCCAGCATTTGCCTTAGGAGCCAAGATCTTATCAAAGAAACCCTAAGATTTTTTAATTTTTAACTATGGTTTCTTTTCTAACCACCACACCTAGCATATCAGGTACTGAGGCTACCCTTGGCTCCAGCTGTGCCAGGGCTCCAAAGCCACATCCCCTGGGCAGCAGAGCCCCCAGACAGGAGGGCAGAGGCAGGAAGGAGGCACAGAGGACTGTTCCAGCCAGCACCACACAGGAGCACTGGAAATGCTGTGGTTAACTGGTCACCTGGTTTTGTTTCTGAAGGAATATAAGTGATTTTTTTTGCCTGGATTTTTGTTCTCATCAGTTCATAACTTCAGTTTGATGGCTTTATTGTTAATTTCCTTTTTTTACTGTAAATATCTGGGACACTGGATACCAGTGCTGTCATTAGTTATGCCAGCAGACAAAGAAGTCATCTATTTCTGAACTAAATTACTTCTAATTGCACGTCCAATTCTTGCACTCTCCTTATGCATAAAGAAGTTAATGTCTTTTTTTAAAAAGTGCAGGTCATTACAGGGAGTGAATTGACAGAGAGTTCACTTCCTGACATCATCATCACTGGTTTTTATTTTATTTTTACATTTTTACCGTGTAAGCACTGAAGTGTACAACAGCCCTACAAATAGACAGGAAAATATGTCCCAGTGCATTTGCATTCCAAGATGGGATTTCTTGTTAGCACTAATTCTTTCCACTTTCTTGGACAAATTATCAAAAACAAAGACCTGTACAAACTATGTGTGCTGTCGTCTGCTAACACAAATAAGATGTATCATTACTTGGGCTTTTTCCTAAATCCATTTTCCACAATGCAGTATGACCCTCTCCTGTCTGCCTTCCCCAGCAACACATTTGGAACAGAAATTATCCAACTGAGCTTAATACACTGAACTCCCAAGCACAGCCAGTCATTTCTGAACATTAGCAATGGCATCTGAAATGCTCAAACTGTTGGACTGAGAAACAGTTCTTAGATATTTTATACATATTTCCACTTTCTTTTTTCCAAATATCACATTCATTAAGCTTTTGAATAGCACGTTGCTTCAGCAAGATTTGGTATCATTTGTATCCAGAAGAAAAAAAAAATGCAGAAAAATAAATAACCACAACTCAAGTCACAGAAGAAAAAAAAAAAAAGCTCCTATAATTTAGGCAAAGCTAAATAGCTAAACAAGAATTTTTAATCTAAAAACCATGTAGTCCTTGCACCACAGTTGCTTATCTGTCACAAAGCAGACAAGCCACACTACGGCCTTGACTGACCATTATACATCATTCAAAGTTAACATTTTTCTATTTGACCATCTTATCTTCCTTTATCTCCCTGCCTGAGTGAGGAGACCCACGACTCACTAAGTAAAATATCATTCCAGATCCCAAAAGTCTTTGCCAAGGCACAATGTGATCAGTCTCAAGGATTTTTCCAAGAGGAATCTGGTGGGTTTAAAACGATGGCTGGAAATACTGAAGGCCTTTCCCCAACAACTCTCTTTGTTTATCTGTGCTAGATTTGCTGCTGCTAAGTTTCTTTGGGGTAATTTCTAATTCTAAGATGCTAACCTTTTCTGGGGAAGGACTGTAAAGTTTAGAAAGACCTACTTACTAGTCCTAAAAATCTGCTGTTTGACTAAGAGCAGTTAAAATCAAGCAACTGCTTTCTCTAAAGAGAGGGGTATTTCCAAAAAGCAAGGGAGTGCTGACCCAAAAATGTAATTCCCAAGTGTGAAACAACATCATGTGAATGACATGAAAACAGGCAAGGGACTCCTGATCCCAGGGCATATGAGGACAGAGTGGACCACAAAAGACTGAGCTTGCTTAGTTTCTGGTTGGAGGGTGTTTGCCCCAAAAATGCAAATGCATGATCTGTGGAACAACATTGTCATGAGCTTCAAAAATTTAATAGCCTCTAGTTTATAGAGGGTGACACATTTTGGAAGGATGCTATAAAAAAGGTGAAGAAAATTTAAAGAGCAAAAAGTAAAACAGACACAGTAATTAGAGGTTAGGTTTATTTTCCATGGACTGAACTGGAAGAGGATGAAGTATAAAAGAAACAACTGCTGAGAGGGTTCATCAGAGCTTCCCCACAACACACAAACCTGGGCTCCAGAATGTGGGTACAGAGACAGGAGCAAGAGGCTCAGCTTGCACATGGCTCTGGTTTAGCTGCAGAGCATCACTGAAATGAAATACCACCCCACCCTCAGTGCCAGCTAGATGAGAGTCAGGTCCCTCAGTCTATTCACACTACTCAGAAGAAAACAAAGAGGACCATTTTGTAGCCCCAAATCAGAGCAGGGAGCTCCTGGGTGAAGCTCCATAAGAAAAACAGCTCTTGTGGGCCACCTTTCAGTAATGGACACCAACTCTGCAAGTGCAAGAAAGAATGGATATTAAACATATAAAAGAACAGTTAATTGCATTAGAGACACAGTGAACATGATCCCATGAAAAAAAAGGGAATTATGGAGTTATTGGGAGTATATCTGGAGGAAAAGTGACAATTTCTTTCACTCAGTCCTTGTCCAAAAGAAAGCTGTCACAAAACCAGCTTGAGCTTCCATACTTTGGGAAGACATTGTAAAATTCCTATTAAGGAGAAAAATCAATTTCCATTTCAGATCAAAGTTCAGTTTGATCACAACTATTCGTGCAGATATTCCCTTTACACAGCAAGTATCTGAACTGACATGGTTACAAAAAATAGGTGAACAATGTCTAATTTTTAATATGAAATTGTGTCAGCACCAGCTGAATCATATAAGACTAGAAGTCCATGATTAGTGTCATTTATGACAGTTTCTATTCATAGTTAAACAACTAAAATTCATGTCCACAAACTACAATCAAGCAATTTACCCATCAACTGATTATTTGTGTATTGTGCTATGAAAAACAAAATTCTTTTTCCCCACAATATTACTTCTTTCTGTTAAGCAACACAAGAACACACCTACAATTTAAAATATCAGCATGGAAAACATTTTAGGCACAGAACAGCACTGCAGTTTTGAAAGCTTTAAGAAAGATGAAAAAAAATCATTTTTCTGGTGCAGCAGATTAGAAATAAGTTTACTGCATTTTAGCTGAAGTTAGAGAAAAAAATTACTGGTTTGTTTATTTGTGTTTGTGTACACATCTATGAAAATATTCCTCCAATATCAGATTGAGTTATAATAATGGCTCTTTAAGGGCTATTGACCTTGATGCAAATGATTAAGAGTACACTGTGTGTATTAAATAAAGATTTTCAGGGAGACATCTGTTTACTGCTGTGCCTCTTTGTAAGCAAGATTCTGTCATTTCCAGGATAGTGTCCTATGCCAGAGGGTGGGAAGAAGCTGGACTTTCCCCAGAGACCTTCACCCAACAAAAGTACTTCATGAAAAAAAAGCCCTGAACGGGGTTACCAGTTTTGTCAGTGAAGAGGACACACACTGTTTGTAACCCCCCAAAATTACAGATATATGCATTTCTAAGCATTAGAAACATGAAAATGGCAGTTGAAGGTAGAACACAGTGGCAAAAAGAAGAAAAGGGGCTGGAGGAAGAAATTTCTGCTCTGTGTGACTGAACAAGTTAAAGAAAAACTACAGACCACCACAAAGTATGATGACAAAGTAAAAAGGTTAAGCAGAAACAGGCAGTAAAATGGGGGCTTTAGGACAGAGGCAGCTGTGGTGTGACAACATTTCTATCACAAATTGACACCATTTGGCACAAATCAAATTGTCACCAAATCATACCTGATAATCCAGTATCTTCCATTCTTATTGTATGTATTATTATACATACTTATCCCATACTCAAACATAAATCTGGAATCGTTTCATGAGATAATTATTAACATTAAGTCGGTTCTAAACAATGCAATTAATTAACTGATACTTCAACTTTTCCTTAATAACCTGAACTCACAGAACACAGAGCCACTCACAGCCTGTTCTGAAGAGCAGTGTCCTGTAGCAAAAGGCAAACAAACAGCAACAGAGGACAAAGGCCATTAACAATCATTTATTTGTCCTAATTCAAGGACTGTTCCCCCCTCTGTTTGTTCTACTGCCTGGTCTAGCCTACAAACTCTTGCTGACAAAACATATCCTTTCTTCCCAAAGGTGTGCAAATATTCACATCATGATTTCACACCTCAGCCAAACTCTTTCCTGTTAAATCTGTCTGTCCAAAAGAGGAAAAATTCCATAAAAGCACCAGTGTGGTGGCAGCATTCAGAGTGCTTACAGAGTTCCTTGGAGCGCTCACTGCTAGCAATGCTGGCTGTAAAGGCACCATAAAAGCTGGCAAGTGGCTCATAGGCATCAGCTGCCAGAAACTATTACAGTCCAAAGGCTCAACAAGGAGCAAAAGGCTCCATGTGCTTACTTCACTTCCATTTCACTTGCACAGTCCTAAATTCTTGGCACAGGTATAACACAAATGTCCTGGGAAACCTTCTTATTGCAAATGGAGCTAACATTAGCAAAACTGGTTTTGCTGGTATACTTTATACCAGTTCCTCAGCTGAAACAAGCCATTCTAACAAAAGCATGCTTCCCTCTATCCACTGTCACATATCCATAATAGAGATCTTCTCCAAAATAAAATATAATTACAACCCAAATCCCTCACTGATATTTCCAATCTAGGTAACATTCCTCATACAGTCCTGTCCTTGACTGTATTAAGACTATTAAGACTTCACCTAAACCTGTCCTAAGTACAGTTCCACATGTCAAAAAATACAGGAAAGCTTTCTGTTGTGGAAAAGTCGTACCATTGTATTTGTACTCCCAGATGGCATAAACTATGCTGCAACAAGCACAGTAGTATCAGTATTGCTGTAATTAGAAGAGGACTTTACCCTACTTATGCCAGTAAGAAATCTCCAACCTGAAGAACAGACCATTGCAATAACTGACACTTGTGGTGAGAGGAGATGCCTCAGCAGCCAAGACCCTAAACATTTGTTTCTGTAACATCTGATGGGTCCTTTCAAGGTCATGGGCAGAAGAAGTTTGCAAATGTCTGCAAGAGTATTTATATTTACTCTTTCCCCAAGGACAAACTGAAGAAACCCAGCTAACTGAACTGCAGTCTCCACTGACTTCAGCAGGTGTTTTAGTAATGCTCAGACTGAATTTTCTATACTGTCAGAAGAGAAAGGGACTCAGGACAAAGCACAAAAATAAATATCCCTTATTTTATAAAGAAACAAATAACAATTAAAAGAATTGCACGTGTATGATCATTTAAAAAGAAAAGTGAAAAAATACAGTAGATCTTCAATCAGAATCACACAGGAGCTGCAACCCATTGACTGTTTTAGAGTCCTTATGCTTTTTAACTATCTAAAAATGGAAATAACCATGAAGCTCCCCAACATGCTGGGACAGCCAGGGGCTTTCTTTAAACACTTTGCAAAATAGCACTCCCTCTTACCATATGAGCTCTTAATTTCTTAGTTCAGAAAAGCACACAGCACTTTCCTACAGTGCTTAGCTGGGCAGTTCCAGGGCCTGCTTCTTCACACAAAGTCTTTGAAAGATGACTGGTAACTAAACTTGGCTTAATTAAGTTGACAATTTCACAGCTACTTTGAACAGCTCATTAACTGCAGGCTACAGCTTCTTTGCAGCCAAGGCTCCACAATACATCATAGAGTGAACCTGCTGACAGGAGCTACAACTTCCAACTCATGTTTCAAGAGATCAGATTTATTACTGAAGTCCTGCTTCTTCTAAAACCAGTTCAGGCCTCCTATAAGAGACACTGAAAATACTTTGCTGTGCAGTACAGTGCTACATAATACTGCAGATAAACTCTGCATGTTAAAGGCAATGCTGTTCTACATGGGCTGCCAGGCTGAGAGTGGTGTTGGGGTGAGGACTGGGGGCTGTGGCTGAGCTGCCACAGTTGAGGGTTTACTAAGTCAGGGGGTTGTATTCTACTTAAATTAACCACGAGCTAATTAGCAAACATCCTGTCCATTTGAATATAGCCATTGGGCAGTCTGCTCATGTCTGTTCTAGGACAAAAGTATCTGTAGTTATAGCAATCAATTAATCTACATTTAAGAACTTGTGTTTAAACAAATTACTACTGCTGACCTCATTTCATTCCTCAGTACAGAGGTCAAGGTTTCCCAAACCTAACTCAGACTCTTAAGGATATGAAGACCTCTTGCAACACCCAGCAAAAGCACAGGGGCAGTTCTGTAAGCCATAATCCCTTTACCCTGGCAATCCTCTGTCATGCTTTTTTCTCTACATGATTGTTCTATTGGTTTGCCTTAAAAAATCATTAAACTATTTTAGGACGGGCTAAAGGACCCTCCTTTAGAAGAATCTCTTAGAAATTCTATCTGCTGTCTTGATATGCCCTGATGTTGGGAAAGATGACAAAAAAAGCACCAAGCCCTTCACCCACATCCCTCTCTGCAAAATGAAGGGGAAAAAAGAGAAGAAAAAAAAATAGCTACAATACAAATCCTTGTACCTTTTACAAACTGGCAGGAAGCAACAGCAGTCAAGCATTTAGAGATTCCCAGGTAATATTTCACATGAGATTTCACATGAGTATTTACTGAGTCTACTGTTACAGGGGTAAGTGGAAACCAGATCCCAAAGTAATCAAAGTGATTGGCCACAGCCAGGGAAGCTGCTCAGCTTTCAGGTGAGCTCAACACAACTCACTTCCTTGGTACCTTTGTCCTGGAATGGAACAGCCCTGGCACAGCAACTCCTAAAAGGTGGATGCAGCTGGGTACCTCTCTGATCAGTCAGCTGGAATATCACTCAGCTGGGGAAAAAATGTAAGGGACCATTGACCAAAAGCATCAGGTTTCCTGAAGGGGGTTGATAGTTCTTCTCTGCAGGTCATCCGTGGAGAAAGGGCAAGAGACTACACGGCCCCACTGCCAAACACACACTTGAGAAAACAACAGACTGAGGAAGACTGTGTCCTCGTTCAAACTGATGATGGGAGAATTTATGAGGTTTCTCAACTACTTACGACAAATCACTTTTCCATAACTAGGTAAAAATCCCTGTGGAGACAACTGTGACTTCTGCAACTAAACCATACCTCACAGAGACCCCTGAGCCTTGCAAGTGCTGGACCTCACCACTTACACTCTTCATGGTCTTGGTTTAATTTCAGAGGGACTGACAGAGCAGTGCATGGTATCAGGGAGGCACCTCCTAACTCACAATAAATCCTGTGCACCCAATAAAAGGGTGAAAATCACAGCTACCTATTAACACCCACAGCCTGTACTTCCTAGCACAGCTCAAAGGCTCTCAGAAGAAATGGAGGAAAAGATTCCCATTCCCTGATCCTGCACCAGATCTATTTCATTTCCACAGTCCTTAAAATTCTCTGGTTTGCTTAGACTTTGTAGAACAACCAAACAAGGTTACCCCACAAAGCAAAAACTACCCCATGAACAGCATCCCACAAACTGAGCAGGGCACAGCAGGAGAGAGTTTATATTGCCCAAAGAGCACAAGAGAGCCTTGTGAGAGCCCTTAGCACCAGAACAGCCAAGATAAAGTTAGCAGAAAACTTCAGAGCTATGTAACCTCCAAAAAGAAGTTGCTTTCAGTTTAATTGGCAAAGTAAGAGATTACAATTTCAGCTTGCTTTTTTTGACAGTCCAGCTACAAATCTCACGGTAAGTAATTCATAAGAGAGCTTAGCTTTTTAGAAAATGTGAACTTCAGTCACACTTCTCCGAAAATTTGGTGCTTGGCAATGTTCCCATGGTCACACTGTGACCAGAGGCTAAGTCTGAGGATGTGACAAGCCTCTGGACTTCCCACACCTCCCGCCAAGCACTGGCAGGACTTGCTCCCTCTGCCCCACTCCCACTCAAACTCTGAGGCTCTGCACTGATACAAGCAAACAAGGAAAAAAAAAAACCCTTCCAACTGTGTTGGGAAAAAAAAAATCCAACTTACAAACAGTGACAGCAGAATTATGTTTCTCAGAAAAATGTCATGAGCTGATACATCAATATTTAGCTCTCGGAACCGAAAGTATAGAATGCCCAACAAAATTTCTTTTTTTATTATTTGCTACCAAAGCAGCAGGCTGCCACTACTGCCTGTCCTTCAGGGACAGGCAGATACTACCTCTGCCCTTCTCACCAAAGCCAAGGGGGAGAGGGATGGGTCAGCTTCCTCACTGAGCAGCTTCATTAGTTCAATGAGTTTTTAGTAGGATGAACAAGGATCATAAAAGCTAAATCTCTCTTATCTCCAAGAATCTGGTTTTTCCTACCAGGTACCATTGCCAGAGGCAACAGCTTTTTGGATAAAATTTGGTTCCCAACAAGCTACTGCTCTAATATATTAATTTCTAAGAGCTGTAACATGCAATAAATTTTCAGAAAACATAAATCCCTCCTAAAAATTAAGAAGCTGCTCCATAGTAAAATATTCTCTAATTTGGAAGAGACACAATGTGACATTATCTGCTGAGGGAAGAAGGGCCATTGGTAGGCTTAGGGACTGTGACTGACAGCAGTGCCACAGAACTTGAGCTGGGTGATGTCCTGACTGATCTCAGCTCCACGGCACTGCACAGCAAGGAAAAAGATCACCACCTCCAGAACTGAGGACATGAAATAACATCACTAACTGACAGTACAAGCAGAACAGCCCTTTCATCTGAAAATCTGCAGAAAGCAGACTCGTTCCTGCCAAAGACAAAAAGGAAAACCCCAAATACTAAGTAAAGGAAAAGTTCCAGCAGCATCAATGGAAGCATGAAGCAGTGCCTGAGTTCACAGGACTTCTTCCTTTTGTTAATGAAACACAAGCTGTTTGGGTTTGCAAAACACCTTCTGCCTGGCTTTGAAATGTTTCATTCCTCTAAAATATCAATTTTACCCTCAGGTCTTTTCATCTGGAGGATACTCTGACCTATGTATGAAAAAAAAACCAGCCACCCTGGTTGTGAAGTTCTCTTCAGAATGCAAACCCATATTTAGTTTCAATTCATGTCCCCTGCTTTCTTCTAAACTGTTTCATTGGTTGCTTATGGTCCCTGCAACAGTATCTGCAGAAACAAATACATCAACCATTCGCACTGGTGGTGTTGCAGTGATAAGTATGTGCTAACACTGGTTTGGAAATTAATTCTCCATTCACAAATTCCCCTCAAGAGTACTGTTTTTCATTGCACTCCTCAACCAAGTTTTAAGGACACAAAACTAAAATATCGGTATCATATTACATGCCAAAGTGGTGAAAAATGCAAAGTAAATCAGTATGTTCAGACTAAAGCCAGAAGAGGAACACGAAGAGCTCTTCTCAGTTTTGTACCTTTAAATAGATCCCTCACATCTTTCTCCAAAGCACACTCTGCTGAGGGCTGGTGCAGACAAAGCCCTGCACACACGGACACAGCCTGGTCTGAGTGCAGCCCTTGTGTCCCTGGGTACATGGGGGCCCTGATCCTGCACCACACACAGCACCAGGCAGCCAAGTGGAAACAGACAGCAAGTTGGCCAGGGAGCCACACACTGTCCAGGGGAAATCTGGACCACCACTGCACCACTGCTTACAGAATGATCCTCAGAAGTGAGTGAAGAACAACACAGGTACAAATACGTGGGGGAAAAAATCCTTTGGAATGCTTAGAAATTTAAGGCTTTAACTTCGAGAGTCATCACTCTCAAAGTTACTCTGCCTAAAGCCACAGCCACAACCCTTGAGCCCAAAGATCTTAACAGGGTTGAAAGAGTGTCATTTCATAAGACTTTGGCCCACTAATAAATCTCTTCGGTATTTGAAAATAATACTTTACTTCGTTTTGAAAAATAAAAAGCAGATATCTTGCCAGCAAGCCCAGTGCCATCCACACTTCAGTACAAGCTCTGGATTCCAGTATTTATAGACCTACATTCTGATACTCATCCTATGCTGAAATATTTGAGTTAAAGCTCATGGAAAAGTGCAATTTTTACCAGGCAGTTAAACTGTGTGCAGGACACATCACTTCTGCTTCAAGTTACCAGAGTAATAGGTGTGGCTGTCCTCAACCATTTGTGGAATTTCTCACGAAACTTATGAAAAGTTATGAAGGAAGAAAGAAGAAAAAACATCTAAAAATTGGAAGGAAGAGCAGACAGTACTCCAAAAAGAACACACATCTGCAAACTAATCATCTCAGGTGAACATTGATCTTGACCTACCTACATATCCCACAGATATGTTTGTGCATCTAAACCTGGAATTAAAACCACTGCTGTAAACAGAGTTCTACAGCTCAGTGTCAGAAGAGCCACAACCCTGCTAACTCAGTGTGAATGAGGAACATCTTTCTGATGATGCAAAAGTGTAGCTACTCCTAAATACAGGAAGATTGCATTCAATGCAGATCAAGGTTCTTTTGCTGTGCTTTAATTAACAAATTAGAGTAGGTTTTTTTCAAACAAGATTCTTATAAAGGAAGTTTACTTTGCCGATCACTTACTGAGGTTGTTTTTCTGATTAAATTTTATTAGAGATGACAGAACCTCAGACTCAAAGACAGAATAGGACAGTAAATGTGTAACTTTAAAAATAAGTTGTCTTTTAGTGCCAAGCAAGATGGGGCCTCGTAAAGTTTCCACCGCATCCCAGCAGGGAGCTAAAGGTCACTGCTAACTCAAAATTAAAACAATGGGAAGTAGAGGATGCCATTCTTTCATATTTGTCCAGTGATTCTGTGTTTTCTTTGTATGGATTTACTTAGGAAACTGGGAAGTATAAAACACAATGAAAAGATTTCAATGTCACTATTTTCCCCGTAACAAGACCAATAATCTGTTTGTGTCACTATATAAAATGTTTGATTTACAAAGCAAAATACATCCTTGAATACATCCTTGAAAAACGCATATAAAATATTTGGTTTCTTATGCAACTTTCAAATTAACACGCAAAATAAATCTGTTTTTTCCAAAAAGAAGTGAGTTTCCATTTCCAACAAAGAAAGAGACACATCGTAAATACGTTAAAATACTGTTTAACAAACAGATTAATATATATCCTGATTTTAAAAAATCCTTGAAATAGTATCAGTTTAGTTTGCTCAGAAATGAAAGACCCATCTGGCCAACAGAGAGATTTTCTTTACACCAATAAAAATATGTTATCCTAATTTCTTGGGATCTAGTGCTCAAAAATTGTCTATCATACAATAAAGTGGCAGAAGCAAAAGCCACATTTCCTCCCACTCCCTCCAAGCAAGGGTGGGAATTCTTATTTGAGTCTCTCATGCTGGAATCAGTCTTTTTCATGAGCAACATTTTATTCCCAAAACTGCTTTTAAATCTTGAATATTCCTTTTTCATTCCAAGCTCTTCCGTTATGCAAGGACATTAACTCTCTACATATATCTGCAGACTACCTTTGAACATTTAGAACACTATCAAAACCCATCTCAAATCACCTTGTCTACCACATTCAAAACAGATATAACCTAATTTATGTCAACACATTTCCATGCCATAAAGCAGGTTCTAGCTCTCTTCCTTTCTCCTGGAACAAAGCCATACATGTGGGAGCTGGCTCACAGGATGCTAAGCCTTTTACTTCATGTACAGTGACAGAGTTACAGATTTTACAAGAAAGAGAAGAAAAGGGCCTGGGAGTTTGATTTGAGGCCAACAGCACAACCCATAGCAAAAGAAAAGGGTCTGGAAGAATGCACAAATTAGAGACTCTGCTATTTAATTTCACAGCATGTGTAACACCATCATTTATTACATTTTGGCCCAAAAACGGGTATCAAGACAGAACCTAAAAGGGGTTGAATGCTGAAATCTTTTTGCAAAGCAGAGAATTTAACATCACTTCCTTGGTGTCTTCCAAAACTTAAAAATCTGACTCTGGGCTATTTAGTATGTCATGCACATTAAAGCTATTCAATTTGTATCTTGTCATCCTGTGCCAGTTTAAATTACAGTTAAATGATGATACCTAATTATTTTACCCAAAGAACAGATAGCAATGTGCAGAATGCCAAGGGACCAAGCAAATTCCTACTGAACCTCCACTGGATGAATGGGTCTTATATATAAAAACACTGAAATTCACATGGAAAACTGAGCTTGGGACATGCTCTGTGTGCAACCTTGGAAACATTGCTAACAATGTTTTAATTCCATCCACGGCTGGTGAAGCAGTTTATAGTGTGGGCAAATTATATCCACACACACCACCAAAACAGCACAATGCTAAATTAAATTGTTTTCCTACATGTGCAGGTGCTTCTGTGGCCCCCTGATAAAACGACAACTTACATAAATCTTGTATTGAAACTATTTCACCTTGAGGCCAGTCTGCTCATTTTCATACTTGCTTTAAGTTTCTATCACTTTTTGCTGAGACCTAATAAAAGCTTTAGCTGTCCACATCTCAAAATACTTATTTCTTCTTTGAGGACTCATTTGAAAGTCAGCCGAGACTCCAACTGCTCAAAAAGTGCAACATTTTCAGTGTATTGTTACCATTGCTAAAGTAACCCAATTCCAGAGTCTTTTCTCAATGTGACAGCCAAGAGAGGTGAACAAATGTTCATATAATAACTGAAACAAAACAGCTATTTATCACTGTTGGCGGTGGTGACTGCTGGATAAAACAATTTCAGTGGATGATAAAAATAATTCTCATTCAAATACCTCTCCCTTTCTTGACCTGGACATTTACTTGAACATGAGGAACAAATACGCAAATATGCATGCAAAATGGCAAGCAAAACAGTTTCCAAACAGTATTTTTTGTTAGATTCAAATGAACCACGAACAACTTTCTTAATAAGACATTCTTCATTGTCACACAGACTCTAAGCATCCTCTAATCTACAATTCATTGAATGAGAAGAATTTGCAAGCAGGTGTGACCATTTTGTATCTTTAATTCATACTTACACTTACCATTTTGGATGTAAAATCTGAATTGCTGGTATCTTAAATAACAAGGCAAAGCTGTTAACTTGCACTGGAATTTCACACCACATGTAACATTGGGAATGGTAGAAACTCATTAATATATCACCTCCTGTTATTCCTCCAGGCTTATAATTCTACAAGTAGGAAATTTCTCACTGTAGATGTACTTACACTTCAATCTGAGCCATACAATTAAGAATACAAAAGGTGCAACACAGTAAGAAAAATATCTAGAACTGCACAAATAAAGGCTTGGTTTTAATACTTCCTCTATCGACAGATTTAGGTGGCAGAAAAGGAAAAGCTTAATATGGAACTACATAAAATGGCCAGGGAAAAGACACAGAGCAAGCTCAGACAGCAGCACTGAAGAACAGAAATGGCACAAGGAATTTCAGCTGAAAGGAGTTTCAGTGAAGTGTTTTTTACGAACAGTAAATACTCAAAACATTCAGGGTCTGACCTTGCTCATCTCAGTCACACCAAGAATTGCCCTCAGATGCAGTGACACATTTTGCATGAGCTGGTTTGCATGACAAGAAGAGATACCAATAATAATGCTTTAAAAATTGAAAACACAGCTTATGCTGTCTTTCTAGTGTAGCCATCTATATACTGTGAGTGATTTATTGTTTGGGTTTTTTCCAATTTACATAACAAACAACAGGAAATTTAAAAAGATAAAGATTAAACCTAAATATGAGCCCACTTCACGTGTTACTACACCACCTCACTTCATACAATTTAAAAATTAGACTCCCATCCCCTGGAGAAAGGGTTCATGCCTTATAACAACAGCATAAAAAGTATCAGTCTGAAAAGTCTGGAGCCCTAAAGACTGAGAAAAGTTCATGTATCTCAGCGTGGGAAGGATCCTCTCAGTGGAAGCAGAGATCTCTGTACAGGAGAGCTGACGTCAGTGGAAGTGGGAGGGAAATGGTGATGGGAAGTTTGTCGGGAGAAATGATTGAGGACAGTTTCAGTGGGAACAGGGAGGCTTCAAGAGAGGGTGGATGGCCTCAGTGGAAGCATGGACAGAAAGTGTGGGAGTATCAAAGAGAGGGAGTGCTGGTGTGTTCCAAGGGAAAGGAATTACCAGACTGGGAGGAAAAGAGCAGACAGCTTAATGGACTAAATAACGTGCTGTTAACTGCTGAAATGAGATCCCCTTCAGCACTGCAGGTGCCATATAGCATACAGCCTATGCAGAATTATGCAACATGGGTTTGCAGTGACTGCAAAATTCACAGGCGATTTCAGGGTTTGAATGCAGAAAACTCACTGGCTGTAGGGGCATGGATTTAAACTGGCCGCCCCACTTCAGCTGATAAATCAAAAGACTATTTCACATTTGGTCCTTCTGACTTGGGAGTAATTTCAATTTCAAACAAAGGAAGTTTGGATTTAGTCACTGATCCCCTTGCACCCAAATGCAGATATTTTTGTATGAAATGTACCCGACAGGGAGAGTTACTCAAGGAGAGAGGAAGGAAATCTTACATACGTAAAAGAATGACAGAGCAAAATCAAGGTGCTACAGTGTATATTAATGCACTGGAGAAGAGCCACACACACACAGGATGCTGGGATAGCAAATGATTATGAATATCTGAGCCAATTTTGAATAAACGCCCATGAAGTCCTTACGCCTTTCAGCATTTATTCCACCTATGTTATAGATTAAACAGTTATTATTCTAATGGTATTTAAGCAGGTTTCTATAAATCCAAGTACCCTTATCACAAATTCAACTAAAAAAAATCTCAAAATCATAACTAATATATATGAAAAGGACAGAGTGTCACAATTTTGAGTCCACTTTCTTGAGATTTTTAGAGTTAAAACAAAAATCAGGGAAACTCCTCTTTGCAACAGTACTGGTTAAGTATAATTTGATATTCTCTATGTAGCACTGGATAATCAAACCCCAGTCCTTGCATCCAAGTCCTGCTCATCTTTCACTAGCACAGGGTTTAATCTGCAGAGGCAATACATTGAAAATTAAGGGAAGAGTTTCCATGGCTGGTTCACTGTTTAAATATGGCACTTATTCCAAGATGCTCATAATTTTCAAATAAAAGCCATATATGAAAATACTAATTAAGGAGGGAGATCCAGGTGCCATGACCTAAAAGAGGTCTTCCATTGCTCACATACTGTCACCATATTCATACACAACAGAAATAGGTATTACAGCATTTACCTCTGCACACACACTTTCAGGATTATTCTGCAAATTTGAGTGGATTAACTTGGGGTTCCCCATATTAGAGAAGAACACGTCACTTTTTTAGCTACAGTTTATAAATTGATGCAAATCACAAAATACAGTATGCTCACACCACCGATCCAGAAAATGATTCTCTGCCATTTGACCAGGAGAAAGATATAACAAGACATTAACACAAAACCAGAGTTAAGTCAGGGGTTAATTAGCAATAGATATAAAGCCATTTTACAAGTAACATGGGAATTTTTTTTCTTTTTATTACATTTTCTGACTTGAAAAATGTGCACTGTAGCCAGCAAACAGATTCAGTAAATATTATTGCACTATGTATTATACATGTTTTAATAAAGTTAACACTAATGCCAGCCAAAGTGAAAACATGAAATTTACACACAGGCCAAGTTTTTTTCATAGCTCTAACATGGCATTCTGTTGGTTTTAATGTGAGAATATTCAACAATTTAAAACATCCTGAAACCAAGTGAAAGTGTCATTCAGGCAGATTACTGGCGATTCACACAAATCCTGGGTGACACCAGCAGTGCCCAAAGCACACCAGGTTTGCAGCATTTCATGTTTGTGTGAGGGAATCCCCAGGGCCACAAAGAGTGTACGACACACTCCAAGAAATAGCAATGGTTCTTAGTAGCACCCTAATTCCTACAGTTCTTCCTCAAATCAAAAATCCTTTCAATTACAAAACAGCACAACATCCTGGCCAATGCTCCTTTTGCCTTCAGGAATTTCAGACTCCTGCACATTGCTGTCGAGTTTCTCACAGTTTCTTTCTTTCCAAACAACTTCACTGAGCTGTGAAAACTTCCCTGCAGTGATCCCTCAATACAGCACAGTCTTGGAGACAGCACAGTTATCTAGCACTCTAAGAACTGCAAATCTGATCGTACTACACACACTAATGATAAAAGCAGAGAAAGAAATACCACGCTGACTGACAGCTCTAAAGACTATTAAAGGATTTCGCACGTGAAAATAATGTAGAAGTGGTGTGTCCAACAGATTTTGTATTCAACTAATCACAAAAAGAACTCTATTTTCATTTCTCAAAACCCATCTTTCACAGAACTGTGCTAAAGAGGGATGACAAGGGCAGAAAATGTGACTGAGTGATAAAAATATGAGTGACTGTCAGTGAGATGACAGCATGCATACAAACCAACAGCAACCTATAGTGTCTGACTGAATTATCCAAACCCAGTAATAAGAATTTGTACAAAGTTCTTGAAGGTGAACAACAAAATTTAACAAAATTAAGACTGCTTCCCACACATGCTTCTGGAAACAAGTTTAAGGGATTTTTCCCCTTAAACAATCACATAGAAGACAAATTCACAGAACAAACATTTTAAAAGACTATTTCTGATTTAGGTTTTGTAACATGCAATTATAATCACTATTAAAAATTCAGCTAGCAAAACAATTGTCAGGGCTTTGATGACAACTGAAGCTTCCTCAGTGTGGTTGCTGTGTTAAACGTGCCGTGAGCACCTCTATTGCGTGCGAACAGGGCCCTAAAGTTCATTTCCTGTGCAGTGTTGTTAACACAGAAATTTAGTTTAGTACACCACCATTCAGCTTCATGTTCTGCGTTAAGTATTGTTAATTCCTCCCTAGCTCACTACTCTCCAAGTGTCTGCTACTTTTCTAGACTTTTTTAACTATGAACAAAGATTACTAAACCTGAAGGGAAACAATCAAAGAAAATCACCCACATAACTGAAGTAAATTATTCCAGGTCAATACCCTAGAAGTCGTCTTAATAAGCAAGTTAAAACCCTAAGAAAACAAAAAATCATTGGAGTTTCTGTTAGTCCACAAAACACTTGACATTCAGCTAGATCTCACTTGCATCTCAAGCCTGTATCTTATATTTACAGTGTGTGTATCTCAGTTCTTATCACAGCAACCAGAATAGATCAGCCATGTTATATAATATCCCCGGGGCTGCCACAATGTGATCTTTTTTACATTTGCAACTACTCATTTTTACAAAATAAAAGTTTCCAAAAAAAGGCAAAGATGTTACCCAAGCCTGTAACATTAGGAGCTAAAGTACAACCCATAAATAAACAGTCCATGATAAAAAGCAAACAGACAAGCAAGCACTCCACACCACTGTCTCACTTCCAAGAAAATAATCACAAATCACTTTTTTTTTCAGTATGTGTCTGTCAACTCCATGTAGTCTTGTGTCGTACCTCTACTCAAAAGTATGGGCGCAAACACATGGAAAAAAATTGCAAAAAACCTCCTATTTGCAGCAACAGACAAGGTCAACAAGTTGTTAATGTAAATCAGTACCCAGAGCGAAACACGCTGCCGCTCTCCCTTCAACTTTCCAAATGGAAGAGGTATGCAAAGTGATCAGCCCAGCTCGCAGACCGCTTCAGACCGCGATCTGCCCCTGTTTCCAGAGGGGACGAGCACAAACAGCCCCGCGGGACGAGCCAGCACACACCGGGGCTCAGCGCATCCCCCCGTGCCCGGCGGGGGCAGAGGGACCCCCCGGTTGGGAAGCCAGACCCGTGTCCCCGGCTCGAACGATCGATGAGGGCAATTAACATCGCTCACCTTCCCAGAATTAGGAAAACTCATTTTGTGGAATGAAGAAAGAGGCTTGGGTATCTCCACAGAGTTGCCAAGACACTGATTAGTTTATAAACGAAAGTAAAGCCCAAGGCAGGAAAAGCTCCCGCACAACTGCAGGGAGACTCCTTGGGCTCGACAGCTACAGCCAGCTCCTGTTCTGAGAGAAACAGCGCTCGTGTTTAGCACCCTTTTTACCTTAACATTGGGTCTGCCGGTCTGGGCCTCTGCCTCCATGCTCTGGCTGTTCTCCCTCTTGTCTTTCTTAGAGGAATTAGTCCTCGCCTCATAAGTGGATGTGTTGTAGCATTTAATGAATAATCCTGGGACGGGGTTGCCTTGCTGCTGTTGAGACATGGTTGTGTTGGTCTGGTGAGGGAAATTGTACTCCTCAGACTCATTGCTACTGTGACAGATCACTCTGCTGTCAGAGAGGTTGGTGCTTGGAACACAGCCCATGCTTTGTGGCCACCTGGGGAATACTTCTAAATTGTATATATATACGTGTATATATATATATGTATATATATATCTTTCCTTCCCGTTGATATTTTCCCCCTGCTTAATTTTTTTTGTTAACAGGTTGAATCTCTCTCCTGCGTCTCCGCTACACTCTGAAGCATTGCCATCGGTCCCTTCTACACCACCAGAAACGTGTCTGTTCTCGTCCTCCAGGAAACAGGTCCTTTAGCTCAATCTCAGCAGTGGGCTGGGGAGCTGGAGGGGAGGGAAGGGGGGAAATCAAGAACCGGTCGACTTCGTATTTTCACAGATTATTATTAATTTTTCCAAGCCATCTGAGAATCTTGGTAAGGTTTTCTCTCCTTCTTGTAGAAGCAGGGGAAAAAAAATTAAAAAAAAAAAAAAAAAGAGAGGGAAAAAAATTTAAAAGCAAAAATAACACAAAAAAAAAAAAAATTAAAAAAAAAAAATAAAAACCAAGCCCCAAACCATACACACCCCGGCGTCGGCTCGGCGCTCAGAGCGGCCGGGGGCACGGCACCATCTCCTCCCCTGAGCCCGGAGCACGGCGCATTTTCCACCCGGGCTTGCTCCGCGTTACCGATTAACCCGGGACCGGGCCGGGGGCCGCTCCCCACCTCCGCGTCCGCGCTCCCGCCGAGCAGCGCTCACTCCTCGCGGTCCCACTCGGCGCTGCGCTGTGCCGGGGGTGCGCTTTGGGGTGTGCTTTGGGGCCAAAAAAAATTTAAAAACAAAAATCAACGATTTATTAAAAAATAACAGCGAAGAGCGAATCCCGCCCGGCCGCCCCGGGGAGCCGGCTGCGCTCCTCACGCCGCGCCGGCTGCCCCCGTGACG
>JANPWX010000378.1:1316567-1365549 GCA_024734555.1 Trochalopteron elliotii
TCGCACCGCCGCTCGCAGCCGCACCGCAGCGGGGCCCGCACCCGCTCAGGGCGAGGGGGAACCCCGGGACGCCGCCTCGGGGAGCCGGCAAGCGGCCGCTCCGTCAGACACCTGGTGCCCTGCTTCAGAAACCGGACAGCGGACTCGGTTGTTGCTTCCCATCGTTTTCCTTTTCGACTCTGCCCATGCCAATTTCTTTGAAAATATTTTTGAAAGCACAGCCTGTGAAAAAGGAAGATGGTGCTATGGGTGGAGCCAGGCCCCGGGGCTTGGGAAATCAACTGCAGGCAGACTTTTCCTGGAATATGTATGTAAAATAAACGTTTTCTGTTTCTATATCATGAAAGTAACTATGCTTCCTTATCCTATAGATGTGCTGGGGTACGAGATGTCTGTATGTACTTTAAGAGAGAACACACTGTGTTTAAAGCCCTTTAGACACCATGCCCTGGGCAAGACAAGTTACTGCCATAGACAATTCGTGTTCCAGAAGTACCAGCCCAAGTGCAGCTCAGCTTCAACAGCAGACACACAACACTGTGCTCTACCACAGACCACACAGCACCCAATGGCATTTTCACGTGCCTTTCACTTTTTTCACTATGTCATTTGTAGCTTCTGCTACCTTTATTCTCAATGACTCACAGAGGTGCTTCTCCAAGGTCTCCTGCCTGTTTTCACTGGCTGAGGAACGGCTCAGAGGCAACAACAGTTTAGGGAAGGCCCAACCAAACTTTAGATTTAGGAGCATGGTGAAAACCAAATATCAGAGACATGACTTTTATCGATAAGCTCCAGCATCTGAAGAGGGAAAAATGATATGTTACATGAGGAAACTATTTAATTTACTCCAGTTTTGTACCATGAACAGTTCTGTGGTCTGTGGCAAAATCATTGTGTTTCAGAAGAACCCAATTCAGCAGGAGAACTTCTGTGCGTTCAGGACAGCCACACCTGTAACAGTACCTTAACTACATGACAAATGCCATCAGGTCATAATTAAAAGCAAAACATGCAGGTAAGTGCTGACTATGGACAACAAGAATGGCAAGAAGCAGCGTATCACTCATATATGTAACAGCATCAGTTGATCCAGATGAGAGCACCTTGTAAAGTTGAGAGCTGCAAAGCCAAAAGTCAGTGCTTTCGAGAAGTGTGGAGTTTTCAGGATAACCACAGTACTTGCAATACAGAAATGCTTTTTTTTACTTCTCATAATTGCTAGCATTAAAGGCTGGAAAATCAAGTCTTTCCTTCCCCAATGTTTCTGCTACTGTGCAGTTTCGAGGATAAGCAACAGTCACATAAACTTCATCCACCCCATTAGTTTAGCTGCTCTATAGAGCCTGTTAGAACCAGAAAAAGAAGTCAGCTTCCTGTGCCCTCTCATCACTTTGGACACCCACTTAATATCAGCATTTAACAATAAACAAAGGGAAAGGCTTAATATACCCATTTGAAACAGTGGGCACAGTTTGGAGATGGATCTCATCCTCATTCTTTCCTTTACATTAAACATTATTTACTAGATGCCATTCATAAGAACACACATATGTGCAACTAGAAAAAGCCCGTGGAAGAAGAGAATGCTGCAATTCCTACTTGTGTCATTAAGCATAAGTGCAGACTCCCTTCCTCAGCCCTAATGGATCTGTCAGCAAAACTGCTATTGCACTTTATTTCTGGTGGCACTGGAGGAGTCAGAGACAGCAAAACTTCATTTTAAGAGCTGCACATTCAGTTTGCAGTGCTGACACCTAGAGTTAAGCTTTCTACTTTGTAAAATAAATGGGTCTGGTTTGCAGGTACATAGAGATGAAATGTACAGATCATGGTGTCATTTTTAAAAAAATCAATATCAGAACAAGTCTGCTTTCCACTTTGAATGCAAACAAATTCCCACTCAACTAATACAAAAATTTATGTAAATGACTGGAAAACACTGGGAGGAGGGGAGAATGCTTTGTTTGGTAACAGCATAACAAAACAAGAAAATGTACATGCAGATATGATGTGCATGGCCACTTTGCTCTTTCAAAAACTTTTTACAAAACTGTCCATTGGCAGGTTATTACTGTTTATTTCTACAGCCTAACTTTATGAAAAAAACCAAACCAAAACAAATCCATTTGCAAAATTTTCAGATGAGAGCTCACACTGCCTTAAATGGGAGGATGAGATGAGACTGAATAATCCCTTAGTAGTTTAATAAAAGCCATTGAAAAATCACTGGAGTTATCGTTACACTGATAAAATTTCAACTACAGACAAAAAATTGCTCTTTGAACAAGACACTGGAACTAGAATTGTCTTGTTTCTCTACAGTTTGGAAAAACTGGTGCCGGGGTTTATTAGATAGAAAAATACAGTTGAAAGTATAGATTTACCCAGAGCCTAGAATCAGTGAGAAGGGGTGAAAACATCAAAATTGTTGCCAATGGTAGTAATTTGTCACTACACTGTATGAAGTGTGTAGATAAAGGGCCTTGTTCACACTTATTGCTGAAGTGTAGCTCAGGAAATGGTGGGCCCTTTTATTAAAAAAAAAAAAGAAATCATGCAAAATAGCAGAGGAAGCCTAGGAGTGTAGACACTGGCAGATTAGGGCTCTGGGGGAAGTGCAAGGTCAGTACAGAGTCAGTAAGGGAGAGGTCAGAAGAGAACTAGCTCTAGGAGACAGCTGGGGGAATGAGAAAGGTTATTTATGGAGAATAAGGTTGAATTTCATTCAGGATTGCAGAATAAGAGAGAATGCTAGGAAAGAGCTTGGAATGATTATCAGCTTCATCTGCAGACAAGTGGGTGCTGGGGAAAATCAAAGCATTTAGAGAACAAATACATAAGTGTCAAAATTTAAAAGGATTGAAAAGACACTATTCAGCCACATCCTCATCCTTCTCACAGAGAAATTGTACATTGGATCCTGCATGTTTTTGACAAAAGACTGAACAACACAGTGCCCCCCAGATATTCCCCACTATTCCCCATATCTGCTATCTCCCCACAAATTTCCATAAGCAAAACCACTTCCCTTGATGTATCAGCAGTGTCCATCCATTTCACACAGACCTCGACCAATTCCCATTGCACATTTTAAGAGTTCATGCATGAACACCGAGACAGTTCACTCCTGTCCAGTTACACAAAAATGCATGCAAAGACCCAGAGCAAAAATTTGTTGCCAAAATCCAATTCTGATAATACTTCAGTACCCGAGACACAGGCAGGAAGAATTATGCAGAAGGAATGATGGACTAACAACAAATATCAGTGTCCTTTGGAAAAGTGTCTGTCCAGCAAAAGCAGAGTGAGCATGACTGCAGTCCTGTGAGGACAGGCAGCAGTCTTGGTAAGAGATTACTCTGTGTGGTTTTAACTGCTTCTCCCCCCAAGTCAGCTGTGTGTTCCAATTGTGTCTTTTGGCCTTCTGAAAAGTTAGGCAATCCTGTGGGTCTCTAGGCCAGTGAAGGAGGCACTGGGGGGAAGGAGGAGGAGGAACTGTGGAGAATGTGCCAGCACGCAAACAGCTGAATGGACTCTACAACACTCACTACTGACACGTGCAAGCTGTGACAGAGTGTGTCTCTCCATCCCAAGATATTCTAGAAGAGGAAACAAGGACCATATGCTGCCTTAGCCACAGGTGAGTATCAGCATTACACCCCACAAGGGTACATCTGCTTGTTTGTGTATCAGCATCAGGTATCCTGGAACAGGGTGTTTTCAGGTGACACAAGAGTAAAATTTGTCCTGAGACAGCTCATCTCCAGCTCCTGGAATGTACAGAAGTACAATGAGTTAGTTTGTTTTCTGCACCACTTTCCTGATGTCCTGAAAAGCCCCAAAGCAGCTGAGAGCAGACTGTCCTGATGTCCTGGCAGGCTGTCCAGCTGCTGCTGTTGTGTAATTGCAATTGCAGAACACAGACAGTTGTCTGTACCACTTGGAAATCAGAGCCTTCAAGGCAGTCTAAGTCAGCAACTTTTTCAACTCTAGCACTAAAGCTCAGATACTTCATGTATGTACAAGCTTCATCATCAGAACTGGTGTCAGAACAGCTTTTGCAGCTGTAGTTTACACGGCATGGCTCAGTGATCACCAGGATAGACACACTATTTCTAGGAGATAAATGTACCCCCCTTCTCCACTGTACCTTCTTTCCACTTTGACTACCTTCTTTGCTGCCCATCTGTCCAATGCTTCTCAAGTTTCTCAGCATTATACTTTCCCTACTTTGTTTTTGGTAGGCTCACCCCAAACTGCCCAGGAGCAGATGCAGAGTGAATGTGAGCAGACCTCTGCCACTCAACTTTAATATTGGGTACAGACCTTCAGATGCTGCTGCTGCTCTCCCTCCCAGTCCTGCCTTCCTCAGTGCCTAATGCTCACCCCTAACCCGTGTCTTTCCAATGCTTGGAGCCCTACACAACCCAGGGAGTGCAGCACCTACGGGATGCAGGAGGCTGCCCTGCATCACCCAGCTGCTCCAGCCCTGCCAGCTGCAGAGCCCAGCAGGAAAGAGGAGCAGCAGGAGGGGACCCTGCTGCCAAAGCAGCCTCCAACAGCTCCTACTGCCTGGCCTCGCCTTGAGTTGACCAAAAGTTTGTGGGAAGGGAGGAACAAAGCACTGTCATCCCCACGCACTCCCCTATAATTACCCTGTGCTTCACAAGCAGTATTATCTGTCTGGATACACAGTGCCATGCAGCCAGCTGTGACCATAGAGAATTAGCTGTTCCCCTCTTGGAGAATTTTCCCTTCTCTCTTCCTAAGTATTTTTAAGCCAACTTACATTTATTTAGCACGCAACCTTTTCAGTTTGTGATTTACTAAACCAAGGGTGACAATTGGTCCTTTTAGGTGGAGTGGTACACCCAATTCTTACACCCTACAAGTGCCTGTTGTCCCTCTGCTTCCTAGGAGCATTGGATCCTTTTCTTAGCTAATCAGCCTCAGCCAGGCTCAGCCCAAAAGTGACCACAGCCTCAGGACCCTTCAGACTCCTGAACCAGCTCCCAATGCCACAACCCCCTATTTTATATTGTGGCCTGCCTGGATCCAATAAGAGAAAACAAAACAAAACAAAACAAATCAGTAAAAGAAACAAGAAACTTGTGTCCTCCATCAGTAAGTCAGTTTTCTTTGATCATCAGAGCTAGAAGGACAAGCTCTTACTCTTTATTGTCTACCCCAGCAGCTAAAAGATCAGTTCAGGGTAATGAGGGAATACTCCCTCAAGATAGGCTCTCAAATCCACAGACTCCTTGCCCCTAAGTCTCCCCCAGGATCCCACTGTCTCCTGCCCAGCAGCCACTTTCTTGTTTGCTCCTGGTTAACCAGCAGTGCTAGTGGCCAGCAGCCTGCCTTCCTGGGCCAGCATTCTTAACTCTTCCCAACGGCAGACAGAGTAAAAATGATGAAGAGAACAACAAAATACGGAGATAGAAACTCATCTCTGCTGTATGGCAGCAGCAGAAGCTGAAAAACTGTCTAAAATTACTATTTAAGACTAGACTGTACACCTGCAGAACAGATGGCTTTCATGGTTGCTGAATTTATTATTTAAGGAACAGATACATCATCCGTGGTCATACTGAACAGTGATTTATTACATATTCACAATAGCAAAAAATCCCATGTCCTGGCTGTGAGATATATGTTCTTAGATCACTGAAACTCCTGAAGAATTTATCTTACAGACTTGTCTGAATATAACACAGGGAACTGGACCTCATTTGAATACTTAACAACTCCTAGCTGTGTTCTCAAGTACATTTCCTTTCTTTGGGTCAAAACAATACCTTTAAATGCACTCAGTCATACCTGACTGTGTCCAGTCTTTCCCTGATGTTAAGTCTTTTTGTGGAGCATCTATACAAGCATATGCAAGAAGCTGAACTCTGAATTAACAAAGAGGATCATACTCTAGCACCAACAAGTAACCCAGAGATGATTGTGCAGTTGAATATATCCCTTTCCCCAGGAATGTTTCACATCCATTCTTTCATTGTAATCAGACTCTGATTGTCCAGCAATGGGAGAGCATTTATCCAACACTGTTGCTTCCAACTATTTTTCCAACTGTATTCTCATTTCTGTAAGGTCCCACCAGGGGAGTTGCAGTCCTTGTCTCTTGCCAACATGCAGTTCTGCATGCAGACAGTTGTAGGGAGGAACGTATAAGAATCTCTGTGGTGCCATGGCACAGCACCCATAGATCATGGTTCTTGTAAACTCCATTTTACAGCTCTCTGTGCATCCAGCTGAGCAGCAGGAAGAGCAACACCACAGGAATTGCAAGAGGAGATGACAACTTGGAGGGGAGATAAGGAGAAACCACACTCAAGGGGGAGAGGGCAGGCAGAAAAACCAAGCCATGGAAGTTTTCTGGGGATAGCTATTTAAAAAAAAGAAACAGACTCAGGATGTGTCGGGGAGATAAATCTTCTGGGTTTTTGAAAAGGGGAAGGCAGCTCTTGCAGGCTCACTCACCACAGCCCTAACAAACATAAATCTTACTCACATGGGCACCATCCTTCCCAACACATTCACCAGGGCTGGCTGCAGCACAGCCATCACGGAAAGATCTGTCATATTAAGCAGAACAGCACTTGGCAGTTTGTGTGAATTATGGCTACAGCCAGCACAGCTGGGTGCTGCAGGGGTTGACAGGCTCTCTAACACGAGCACAATAGCAAGCACTAAAAAAAAAAAGAAAAAATCTCCAAAATGTTTTGGGAACAGAGTTGAAAAATACTTTTAAAACACATCCTTTAAATTTGTGAGGGACTTCCAAACAGATGGGGCAGGGAGTGATCTGATGAATTGAGGGGGCTGATTTCGTGGTTTAGATCTGCCTTGGCAAGGTCTCCTGGGTCTGCACTCACTGTGCCCAAGACTGCACTGACTGGTGCTGCACAGGGGCAGGCAGTGCTGAACACTGCTGTATGGAACACTGTGACTCAGCTGTGCCTGGTTCTCCAGTGGATCAGTTCTGGGCAGCAGGAGGGTTATTCCCCACATCCTGCACCCAGAGTTGCTCTCACTTGATCAGTTTTCACTCAGTGCTCTGACTCACCCATACATCACACACAGGTGGCAAACCTGCCACCCAGGGGGAGTTTTTTGGAAGTTCTGGGAGAGGGACATCAGGAAACACTTGCCTACTCTTGCAGGTTTCCCCCCAAAATAGTAACAGTTATCCTGGACTGACAGCTGCCACTGACTAAGCAAAGCACTCTTCAGGTATCCACCAAACTTCCCACAGAGAGAGAAAGAGGAGAGATGTGCCAGGCCCTTTACACCTGTAATTAATTCAGTGTCTAGGCAGAAGCCCAGTCTCACAACTGAAACTCTGGGTCCAGCTGCGAGGTATTTCACTGGTTGTGTAATGTATGATCAAAAAGAAAAGCAAATTAAAGAAATAAATAGCAATATAGCAAATTCCATCCCTCATAGCATTTCTGTTCAAGTTTTTATTAATATTATAAGCTAAGTAACAGAAAACAATATTCAGGGACTGTTTGGGAAGCACTCTGCTCAGAGAGAAACTTTAGTTGTACATACTTCAACTTCTTTCATGTAGATGATGTTTTTAGAAAACAAACCAGAAAAATGCAAACTCTCCTGACTGTCTGCTCAGGTTGTTGAACGTTTAAGAATGGAAAAGGGCATTAGCTTACAATGACAGTTAAGGGATTTTCATCACTGTATGAATTACCTGCAAAATTACACACACACAGGGAAATCGCTGCCACACAGGTTTAAATAAGATTGCAAGTGCTTTGTAAAACACAGTTACTTGTTCTTTTGCTGGCTGTATTGGCTACTTCTTAAGGTGTGGAAGAGAGAAATCAAATTAATCACCAAAAGATGGCTCTGGGATACAAAGGACCCTGTGGAAGTGCCTGGGCTGTCACAGGATCCTGGGCAGGGTGGGCAGCAGTGGTGTGAGGAGCTCGTCCTGACAGCAGCATAATGGCATCACCTCTCTGCAGCCCTCTATACTGTATGGGGAATATAAAAATACTCAATGTTTTCTTCTGCCAGCCCTCATCATTTCTACTTCTGTCTTTTTTTTAATTTTCTCACCCTTTTGTCACATGACACATTCTTATTATTTTAATATAGGACCCTTGTGATAATATCAACACATGAAGAATTACAGTTATATTTTCCCATCTGAGGCATTTATCTGATGCTGTTTGAGCTGCCCTAATTAGGGCAGATTGATCCCACTTTTATCCCAGTGTAGCATTTTGAGTTAGATCTTTGTATTTACAAGGCACTGGCAGCACTGGGCTTCCCAGAGGCACTGAGGGCAAAATATATCAACCTTGCTCTCCTTTCCAGTTGGATTTTCTGAATCTGCGGTGTCTGCTCCCATGCAGTGAACTTAACAGACAAAGAATGGAAGCAGAGATGAAGACTGCAAAAATTATATGAGTAAGAGAAAGTAAATTAAGCAGGACTTCTCTACACGAAGACTGAAGCAGAAATAAAAATTCTTTGCAGTGCTGTAGATTTCAGACAAAACTTAAATCCCCAGACCAGCTTGTTGTCAGAGTATAAACTGTCCATACTTTGCCCAATTTCTTATCAGTTTAAACCCAGCGCCATATTTGTTACAATGACAGCACATTTACTGATGACAGCACTCTGAAAGACATTTTGGAAAGAGAAACAGAATTTTATCAGACTAAATTCACATTGCACAAACAATGTTTTTTCGATACATTTGTGCCCCCTGCGTTATTGAAATAAACCTGAGGTAGCTCCCATATCACAATATTCTTCAAAAAAATAAAGGCAGGAATTATCCAGCTCTTCCTCCGCTTGAGGAGAATGTGAACTTCTGATAAAAAGTTTACTTTAGTTGCTCTGCCAAGTGCTAGGCAGAACTTGGGAGGATTAATAACAGGAATGGGCTGGAGACACGTGATTGAGTTAGCCTTGTTTGCAGTTCGGCTCCTTAGCAAGGTACAGCCTGACCTTAGGTGACTGTGGCTAAAAGGAACAATTATGGAGCTCAGCAGTGGAAAAAAAAGGTAAAACAAAAACAGACAGACCGGAGCCATATACTTGAAAGAATTTAAAGTGTTCAGCTAAATTAGGCACATTAGGTTAGAATGCATTACATCCAAGCTTTGTTAACCACTTCAGTGAGAAAAGAACTTCAGAAAAGGCTACAGAAACCATGGATTTCTTCTAGAACAGATGCTGTACTGCTTCCTTTTATCTCTTAATAACAAATAAAAGTAAACCTTCTTTTATCTAAAGTTACATGGCCCTATCACAGACATACTGGAACACATCATAAACACTAGTTGATTTATGATTCTAATTCCTTAGAGATGGGAAAATATTGAGTGATTTGCTCTTAATGACCTGGGAAGCATTTGTCATTGCCCAGAAGCAAGGCTGTAATCTGACCTCTTTCATCAGTCTCCACCTTTTGAAGCTTCAGTGGTTTCTGGGAAATCATATATTTCAGACAGTTTGTATAGCCAAGTAAAATTCCATATTTTTCAAGTGCAACATAACCTATGATTCTGCAGCGACGCTTTGCCTCTCCTAGAGTTAGCACATCTTGATCTGCACCAGTGAAAAAGCTTGAGCTGACTAATGATCATCTAAAAGGTTTTAAACAAAACAGCTTTCTGATAAGAGTGCATTTCCCTGAAGGTCAGTTTATCAGGAAAATGCTAGTAACAGTCAATAGAGATGACATTTAGTGTAGCAGGTTTGCTCCTAGAAAGGAATGACTCCCAGCTTTTTTACTAATGGGGAAGCACTGCAGAAAAAGAAGTTGGTGGCTGTGGAGACACATGCAGTGGGTTTATTTGTATCTGACTTGTATTTGGGGAATAACCTGACACTTTGGAGGAAGCTCAGAAACCTGGAAAGAACCTTTACACAGCTGTACAAGGAAACAATTCTCATCTCCATCTATTTTCTTAACTCTGCTTCTTTAAAAGACTTCCTAATTCTTGTTTGAGCATGGAACTGTTGGCATTTTCTGTATATCAGTTCAATTCCTGTTTAAGGGAGTCTTGGAGAGCAGCATTCCTGGTGGGATGGAGAGCAGGCCCAGAGGTGTGCTGGTGTCCTCTCTGCAGCCAAATCACCTGGGGTGCCTGAGTGCTGGTACCCAGGCAAGGAGCTCCTGCATCAGGAGCAACTCTGCTGAAGCCACTGGAGATGATTTTGATTCTCTATGTGATGTCTTTCAGATGCTGTTTGTGGGTAGAGAAAAACACCAGAGACATGGCTTTGGGATATAGTCATCAAACACAGGCATCCTGGGACACTCACTGATGCCCACTGCAAGCCACAGAACACAGGCCCGCTGCCTGCTGATCCGCTTTGGGGAAAATTGCTAGGATTGAAGGAATTTATTTTGTTCTGGACTTCAAGGGCCTCCCGTGGCCAGGCGGGCGGGCCGGATGCAGCTGGAGAACTCCCTCCCTTTCCTGGTGCAGAGGGAAGTCAGGGAGGCCAAGCAAGGCTGTCCAGAGACCTGGATGGGTCACTGCACTGCCTGGGAGATGGCATCCAGGGGGAAAATCCCCAACCCTTCCACAGCCCAGCCAGCCCGGCAGGAAACTGGTGGGTGGCACCCATAGACCCTATTTCTTCCCACTTAAAGCAGCAATTTAGTCCTCTTTTGAAGTATGTTTCACGAGTGTTGAGTTGTGTGTTTAAAATTGGGCTTAGCTAGCCACGGTGGATGGACCCTGACAAAGAGCTTTTAAGCCTCCTCAGTGAAGACAGCTGGTATTTTGAGTAACAGGTTAGGACATGACAATAGCTCCTTGCACTGGTACAACTTGTTACTGGCTGTAATTCTCAACAAAGATTCATAAAATAGATTCATGTAGCCATAAAATTGAATAGATTTATAAGAAAATTCAGTGTTACCTATGAAGACAAGACAATGCAATGTGTTAGCTGGGGCTGGGAAGCCAGTTTCACTCCTCACATAACCGGCTGTGATGGAGGTCAGCTCATCCTCTTGGATATTCATCCTGTCTCAGTCAGACAAGAAAGTACTGTGACCTGATCCAACTCATCAAGCCCTGATCCAAACAGGAGATACAAGGCAAAGGGCTTCTATATAAGGGAAAAAAAGAGAAGCTGGTGGTGTTCAGAAAAAAAAGCAGGATAAAAAGGAGTATTTTGTAGCACAGTTCAACTCGTCAACACAGCCTGCACAGTGCCATCTTTGGCACATTATCCCACAGCATAAGAACAAAGATCCAAAAAGACAATTAAAAGGAAACCACACTATCTAGACAGGACATCTCTTCTGCAGAGCACTAATGATTAACCTTTGGAAACCACAATAATTCATTATGGAAGTAAAAAGTACAGCGAAACCCCAAGGATCATCGACATGAACCAGAAGTAGCCTGTGGGAGATGTACTGCCTGCAGGAAAGCATTCAAATACACACAGGACGTAGTCAGGGTCTGGACATATCATTATGTTTTGAAAACAAATAATAGTGCACCTTAAACAAAAAGGAAACTCCCATGAGATGAAGCTTGAATAATCCCTGGAGTATACCCTGAGACAGCTGTCAAAATACAGTGAAAGAATCACTTCAGTCCAGTCTTAGGGAGTCCCTCAGTAAATGCAAACAAGCAAGGTTAGGTGACAGAATAGTGTCTGAGCTTGGGATCTCTTTGCAGAAAACACAAGCTCTCTTTTACTGTAAATAGTGTGATCTGGTCTGACCTGTGCCTGATTGCAGAGCACTGTCTTGTTAGCTCACCTCTGGCCATAGCAGGTAGTCATCACTTGCATGGAAAGGAAAACAGAAGTAAATGGATGAATTAATTCAATTTGTGTTTTAAAATCCCTTACTGCCCATGACTCTTAAATAAACTGTAAAGAAAGGGATCTGATTCCCCTGCCTGTCTGACTTGGAGCATTCACACAATGGTCCCTGTTCACAAGGTTATCTTTGATGTAAAGCCACTGTGCACTGGCCACTAACTCTACCTACATCCATTATAGGACCCCCTTGTATAATATGCACCTTGCTTCAGCATGCAAGACATTTGGTTCCCAAAATCATGACAGGATGGCTGTAGTAACCACTAACCAGACATGCTGGAATGCCTGAAAGTGTCCAAGATTAGTCATTTGGCAGCAGTCTTGAGGAAATGGAGCTTTACATATCCCACTCTGGACAGAAGGGTTTAGTGCTCAGGGCCTTCTGGCAGGTCTGAACCTGACTCCTACCCTTGCAGAACACAGCACAGCTTGGATCAGCTGTGGCTATGACAGCTAGAGCTGGGATGCAGCTGCCACAAAAATCTGGATCACTCACTTTGTCAAATCTGTCTCCAGCGTATTCTTTACTTCACCAAAAGAAAGAAACCCAAACCAAAACAAACCCTTTCCTATGCTCGCCCTTGGTATTTATTTTTTCTGGATAATTTCAGCTTCTGTGTTTGTCAACTGAAAGGAAAATGTACGTGTCACATACGCATGGGTCAGAAATCTGCTGGGTGTTTGTATATTATACAAGAGATGAAAGATTAGAGAAATTTCATTCTGGCCTGAGGGCAACAAAACAAGGTTACTGAAGAGCAGTGTGCCTGCTCATCAGCTGTACAGATCCAGGCAAATGCAAGATTGCATTTAGGTGCCTCAGTGCTGGCAGGACTGGGCTGCAGATGCTTGTTTGGTCACTAGAATTTGATGCAGGACTTGCATGGACCATCTTGTCAGGAGGGCTGACGCCTGCACCTCACTGCACTTTCAACAAGGGATCCAGTCCCCTCTGTGTAAGGTAAGCTGTTCCTAGGCCCATCCATGGCAGGAATTGTGCCCAGCACAGAGCCTGTCCCTCTGAGCAGCCGGCACAGCCAGCCCAGCCGGGCGCTGCACCAGTGGCTCAGGAAACCCTCCCAAGGAGCACGGCCAGAGCAGCCTGTCCTGGCCTGTTCTGGCTCACAGGCTCAGCCTGCCTGACCCTCAAAATGACCACTTTGCTTGAGCTTAGTGCTGAGCTGAGGCAGAATGAGTCCCACGGTTCCAGAGCTCACCATGAGACCACGAGCCTGGACATCGCACCGCTGTGTGGGGCTGCCATGGCCTGAGCATTTCTGGTCAGGGCTGCAGAAAATGAACCAGTTAAAACATGCAGGAACCAGCAGCTGGCGTGTTTTTCACGTGCTAAGCTGCAGAACTGGTGCTGAGTACTCCTGCACTCAGGACTGCACAGATGATATTCCTCCCTCAATGTATGACATTCATGTGGCATTCCGATGGTGAAAGGAACCAGCACAACCGAATGGATGGATGGAAAAACAAATTGCTTCACGTTGATTTAAAGGAGATATTTAGTCATGCATGGGAAGGAAAAGAGAGACTAAGTGACCAAAATAGAATGAAGCAATTGGAAACAGCTGATGTTTGATGAAAAGAAAGATATTTTCTGGGGTGAGAAATTTAAAAGCCTTGAGTATTTTGAAAGGGCAAATTATGCATAACTTTATAATCCTTTAAATGGTGCCAGGTTATCCAGAATCCACTCCAGAAAGGTCTCCAAAGCAGTTTATTCTAGAACTAAGCCAAAACCTTCATCCAACTCTGGAAAATCCTATTTAGAGTCAGACTAACATATTGTGAGCTCGTGTCACTGTTGGAAAACTGCTCCAGATGAAAGCATGAGGGAATAGTTTTGCTAAGGCACCCCGGAGCTTTAGCCATTTGGTTTTTGTTTGTTTGGGTTTTGTTGGGTTTTTTTAATTTGCAATAAGAAAATCCAGGAAAAGAAATTAAAATCCTTGATGAAAGAAAAAAAATTATAGAAGGGCTAAGTTACATTTTCTGAGATTCATTACTGTCTTCCCATTTCACAAAGAGTGGACAAGTTTCATGCTGTAGTGGAAGTGAGGGATTTCCTTTCCATGAGGTTGACATTAGTGCAGCTCTCATACAGAGGTGAAAGACACTTCCACAGTCCCGACTCACAGCACTTTGTGACTACAAATGGGACAAATCCAATTGTATTGCCCCAGCCAGTGTCCAAATCACACCAATTTCCATTAAACATCTCTGTCAAAATGGCAGCTCAGACAGTGCACTCACCCTCAACCAGCAGGAATTCAGGTGTCAAACCCCACAGGGCACCAAGGGTGACACTGTCATGGGCACCAACAACATGGATTTCACAAAGCAACCTTTTTTGAGTCTTTGTGTAAGCTTTTGGGCACATCAAGTCTGAGGCATCCTAATCATTCATGTATCTGCATCCTTAGCTGCTCTTTATGTCCTATGAATGCTTTGCATTTTTTTCAGTTTTGGGTTGCTTTTTATATCGACTTGGCAAAAAAAGTTAGTGGATAAATGACAGACACTACCTTGTCCCTTTAGTAAATCATTGGCAGACATGGGTCAGCATTTTGAGATGAGAGGCACACAGTTTAGTGGTGGACTTGTTGGTTTTATGACTGGACTTGATGATCTTAAAGGTCTTTTCCAACCTAAATGACCTTGTAGTTCTATGTATGGACACAGGTAGGAAGCCAACCAGACAATGTATTACTACCTTTTATAATAAATGCTGATGTTTTGCTCCCATGAGTATCCGCATCTTTTCAAGTCACAAGTGTGCTGCAATAAGCAAATATAAAGTCAAACACTTGTGGTTGTATAAAGCTATGTGGAAGAAGAAAAGAAAAGCTATGTGGAATCCATGACATCTGGAAAACGCTTTCTTCAGGGAGTCTGAAGACAGCATACATTGCCAGCCTAGCACAGAGGACATAGATTTCCCAAACAGAAGCCTAAGAAAATAAAAATCAGTAAATACAAAGTTGATCCCAAAATACACCTGGGGAGGGAACACAGATCTGTTTAGAAATTCAAGCCAAAATTGGGAAATTACTGTGGACACAGAAAAAACATCAAACCAGAAATGTATAGCACGTTCAAATATGCTTTGAGCAGAGGGGTTGAACTAGATGATCTCCAGTGTTCCCTTCCAACCTCAACTATTCTATGGTTCTGTGAAATGTTTTGCTTTGGTATTTTCTAAATTGAATGGGTTGGGTTTGATTTTTCTTTTCCAAAATGAAAAGGGACAAACAGAAACAGCTTATAAAGCAACTGCAGGCATTATGTTTGGACTGAATAAAAACATTTTGCAAAAATTAAGACTTTTCCTCTAAAATCTCCTCAATTTTCTCCATAGCAACCTCTGCTTTTAGTTTTATTAGACATATGTTTATATTTCATAGCAGAGGGGGAAGGATCAGAGAGCAAACAAAAAAACTCACCATTGATCCAGCTCTGCTCTCAACCCCTATTTTCTTAGTCACAGATAAACCCTTTCAGATGTACCCCAGTTCCTTCAGGGCTGAAGGTGCAGAGCAGGTGTCTCTGCAGCCAACAATAACAAACACTAACACCAACTTTGCATGTTTCCATGGCCATGGTGCCCCAGAGACCTCCTTTTTCATCCACACACTCCTCCCCTCCAAAGCTACTCATCACCCTCTCTCTGAGGTTGGGTGATGCCTTAAGTTTTAGCTTTCATATTTTCCAGATTCTGTACTGCATTAGTATATAACTCTGAACTTCATATAGCAAGTTAGCAAGTTCTCCTCACAGTTTAGTTAGACAAAACAATCCTTTTCCAGCCCCAGAACCAAGGACACCATTGCAGCTTCAGGTCCAAAAAGTACAAACAACAGTGAATTGAGGAGAGCAATCTGGGAGGATGGGACTTCATAACCTGGAGCTGTAATTGGACAATTAACCCCAACATGTAAATGGACCAAAACTTATAAAAGTGTGAAAACGTGTGACCCATTGTCCATCTTGGTGTAGCCTTGGCCAGGCTCTTGTACTGCCCAAGGTCCATCCTTTGAAGGCCTTTTTAATAAATACCTGCTTTATTTCTTTAACACTGTCTAGCCTCTGTTCTAGGTGGCCTCTCAAGGCATCATGGGGAAGGAGGGACAGGTCAGCTACACCCACTTACCAATAGATTTTGCTACTAGGGGGAAGAAGAAGGAGGAAAAAAAAAAAAAGTGTTTCTGTTTTTTCATTCTTTTCCCACCTTTCTTATTTGCTCGGGTCTTGTTACCCATCCCATGTGGTTACTGGTGGAAGAGAAACAATGTCATTAAAGTGCAGAGAAGTAGCACAGGGAGCAGTGTTGCACAACCAGCAGCCACCAGGATCACGCTGGTGTCCCCAGGGCAGGACGGGCAAAACGGAGCAATATTTTCCGATAAACACTGAAACCACTGGCGGTTAAGCCTTGTGCTTGATCTGGCATGAGAGTGCATGACACTGGTAGACCAACCACACCAGAGACTGACTCGGGTCCATTTGGGGTCAATGACAGCTTCAGCCAACCACATGCTCGTGGCCAGCACTGCAAAAGGTGCTGCAGAGGCTGGAGAGGACTGACAGGAGGTTGGAGAGGCACTCCCAGGAACAACCCAAGGGCAGAGGGAAAAAAAGATCCCAGGCTTCTACTACAAGCACAAAAGGAGCTTCACCATTCCTAGGAGGGAGTTTGGGATTGGTACAAACGGGGGAACAGTTGAGGAGTGAGGAAAATGCCAGCCTTAGGGAGGGGAGGCTGTGGAGCTCTGTTCATCATATTAGCACCTGTTTGTTCATGCAGCAACACTTCAGCACAAAGAAAAGCAAACGTCCATTATAATCTCTCATTTCTGAACTAGTCTCCTGTATATTAATTCCTATTGACTGACAAGTGGAACAGCACACATTGATCATCTTGTTAATCAGGTATTCTTGCAGCAATGCATGATGCAGTTTAAATAAGCCAGGTTAAGTTCCTTGTGTACACAAGGAAGCTATTATAAGAAAATACCACTTTTTGCAAGAAGCAAGCAGAGCTTGTGCACCTTATATGCTTTGGAAAATTTCACTTCATTTATATCATTTTTCATGACCTTTTGCTTAGCATGACGTGGTGCTGTCCCCCAGTTGTGACCAGTTTGGCTTGAAAGTCAAGATTTTGCAAGCCTAACTAGTGAAATCTCCTGAGGCTCTAAGCTTTCAGGGAGCTCAGTACCTTCCTTTTGAGGGGGCATCTCTTCCATATGGTGTGTTTTGGTAGCTCAAAATAATGGCCACTCTTGAGGCTATTGCTTAGATGCACAGCAGTTCTTGGCAGACAGGACTGCTGAGTTACTGTGGCCCAGAGAAAAAGGTCCTTCCTCCCCATGGCACTGATGGACGAGACACCAGCACTGCCACAGAGGAAGAGCACTGGTAACAAATGAGGCTGCCCAGCCCCAGTTGTGCACCCCACTGCACAGCTGACCCACTGCCCAACCTCCCAACACAATTATATTTACAAAGCATCTCATTTACAGAAATAGTGCTCAGTCTCAGCTCGTGCAGATACTATACTGGCAGACTACACGCACTGGGATACTGAAAAATCAGAGTGGTATCACCAGCCTGTGCCTCCCCTCTCCCACTTTTACGAGGGTGGCTCAGCCTCTTAGGGGCCATAACTGAATCTTTATGAAGCTCTTGCATGGGTTTTACTGCAAAACAACGCTGAGAATGCACATGCACGATTACACCAGGACAATAGCATGAAGTTAACAATCGCTTCCTGTAATTGTCTGAGGCAGCCTGTAGAACTAAGAATCATCTCACAATAAATCCTTGTTGGTCATTTACCATCATTAATCTATACTGTCAGAATGAATTAGGTGCAGAGGAGCATATTAATTACAACGCAGATGACACTCCAGCTTTAATTATCAGGACTTCAAAGTAAGCAGTGCCAGTTAATCAAGCTCAGTACCAGGGAGGCTGTTGAAGGAAAGTGCTGTTCAGCTGGCAGCACTGACATGCAGCCTGCAGGGTCTGCACTTACAATCATGCCATTCTGGCTTTAGTTTTCCAAATTGCTCTCTATTTCTATCCACATTAGTCAGGTCTCTGGGAACACTTTTTCCACTGCCTATGACATGCCTTAAATTAGGGGTGACCAATTTTGTCAATATGTAGTCACCTAGCTTTATTTATAGAACATTTCGTATTAAACAGCAAAAGCTCCCACTGTCTTTTTATGCCTCTTGCATAAATTTTTGCATTTAACAGCTACTTGCTCATTTTACTTACCAGCTAAGGCTACATTTTTACAGGTTTTTGTTCCCATTTCAATGTTATTTTATGCCATTTTCTGGAGGGCTAGGATTATGGAATAAACCTAAACATCTGGACAGCTTGTAAAGCACTGGCAGAGCAGCTATCAGTGTTGCAAAGGCCCCCACAGCCCATCAGGCATGGGGTAGCCTTTTTGTTTCTGTAGGATCAGAGACAGAAGTTCTCGAAGCCCATGAGATTTCTGCTGACACCCTGTGTGAATTCCAGCAGGCAGGCTGACCACTCACTCTGGCTGTTACCAGCACCAGGCTCCTGGGGAGAACAGATAAAGTCGTTCTGCCCATCTCCTGCAGACAGGGCATGAGGAGCTGCACTCACACAGCACAGGGACAGCATGGGAGGAGGAAACACTGCAATGCTGAAGCTGTACAGGTGTTGGAGTGTGCTGCTCAGTGAGGCTGGGGATTTCCAGCAGCACAGACTTCAACAAGCTGAAGTGGCATCCACTGCAGAGCCTGGGGCTCACAGAGCCCCTGGGGGGGCTTCACTCTGCTCTGTTTCCTGCTGCTTCACACACCTTGTGCAGAACACTCATTTTTTTTCCTGAAACTGGTGTGCAAAATGCAAAAGCCTGAGGAGATCTAAGTATCCTGTGAAATGTCCTCAAGGAGAGCAAACCAAGGAAATAAGGAGTTACTGAAACAAACCAATAAAGTAAAATTACTGTGGGGAATTTAATCACCCAGGAGACAGGAAATTCAAGGCTATGGTACCCATGACAACTACTATTTGTCCACAGTGTATGGAACATTAAGCTTAACTCCATATGCGGAAACAGAAGAAATTATGGGACATATCAGGTATGAGAGCATATTTCATGCACAGGGTACTCTTTGAGGGCTACTGTGGAAGCAATAATTAAATTTCCTGACTGCAAAGCAAGTAGGTTCATGCACAAGCAGCCCTTCTGAGACATGAGTGGACATCACCAGAGCTCCCAGCTCACCCCCATGGCTTAGGCAGGGAGGATTCAAGGTCTCAGTTTTCTCATAGTATCATCTCCTGCCTTGTAAGCTTCTGGCTGCTGTTCAGACTTAGTTTTGAGAATTGCCATGTGTTGATTTAGGAAATGTTGTGATGTTTCTTCCAGTTGTTGGGTCAACAAGGATTCTGCATTTCTTGTATGTTTTCCTTTTGAGCAAATAAAGCAACTTTCATCCTCCAACAAGGCAGAAGTCCAGTTCCTGCTGGGTGATCAGTTTACTTGAATGTGAGAACCAGATTATTGCTGAGTTAGACACCAAACAAGTTATCAAAACCTGAGAGAGTTTTGCACTTGTCTTGAGCTGAATTTTAACCCCTGGCTGGACACTGTGGAGTCAAATTACTTACAGCAAGAGCCAAAACAAAAGCAGCCAGCCAGACAGCAACTCTCTGCATGGAACTGTTTCAATTAAAGTTTCAATTTTAACATGATCTTTGACAATTGCTAATTGGTATATCTATTGTTGCTAGAATTTGGAAGACAAGATTTACAAATGTAGAAACAAACAGCAAAAGTATAGCAGCTGAGAAAACTAATTGCAATCAGGTGGGAAGGGGGGCTATTGAAACAAGGGGGTTTTTAACAATAAAAGTTACTTCTAGCTTCTGTCACTGCCATAGGACACAGAAGCAGGCAGTCTGCTTGGTTATGACCTATCACTACCTGACTCTGGAGGTGCCATGTGCCGTTTCCTCTTTGGGCAGCTAAACCCACGGCCCAGTATCTCCCACATGGAACTTTTCAGCAGGAGCAGGGCCAGATGCTAATCCAGCCCATCACTCTTAATGAAGTGATTTAACACATCCATGGCACCAACCAGCATAGCTCAAGTCTGACCTCTGTCACCACTTCATGGGCAGTTGAATGGTGCCAAAATCCAGCCATGCTCACAGAGGGGCTGCTGGAGTCAGTGGAGCCACAGCTGCACCCTCCAGGGCAGGCTCAGGTGCTGTGGGCTGGTGGGAGCCTTCCCAGGCTGCCCATCCCTGCTCAGTGTCTCAGTGGGTTTGGGGTGCTCCATGCTCTTTGTTCACTGGGGGCAAGGAGGGAGCAGTTTGAAACAGTAACACCCTCCTCCCAGGCAGCAGCATCTTCAGGCAGTACCCTGCCAGAGGGCTTCCATCCAGTAGTTTTGGACATATTTGACCAAGTCAAGGCCACATTTATTTAGCAGCAATTCAAAGTGAGGAGATGTCCCACTGTGGAGAAGATTGGTGTTTCTATCACTTGCACTTCAAAATAGGAGTGCTCCCATGAACTCCCTCTGCCAGGAAACTCTCTCAGGGCTGTCCCAGCCCACAGGCCAGGCCAAGCTGAAGGCATGGCTGGGACAAACAACCCAAGTACACTCTGCACAGCCTAGTTCACACCTGTAGCCTGGATACATGGTGAGCAGAAAGCAGCAGTGCCTCTCCGTGGCTGACCTACTTAGAGGTCAGGCTTGCCCAGGGGCTCTGAACCATGTCCTGTGGGCTGCTCACCACTCAGACATGCACTAGTTCACATTCTGCCCACCCTCCTACTCCTTGCTGAAGTCCCTGAAAACCTCTGAGTTGACTCTGAAACAAAGGCTGATGGCCCCTCACCAGCAACAGCTCACTGGTTTGAAACCCCCCATAGGGATATAAAAGCCAGAAAAGAACATTTTACAGGAAGGAAAAAGGTATGAGGCAAATGCCCTCAGTGGGTATTCTTGCAAATACCCACTGAGGGCAACAGAAGAAGGGTGCCAGGGTTAGCCCAGCTGATCAAGACCCATGTGGTAACACCAGCATCCTTCATGCAACATCCTGCTCCAGTGAAGGAGGGGACTCCCAACAACAGTTTTTCCCTTTGTTCTTGGAGGCACAGGCATGCTCCTGCAGCAGCGTTTTCATTGCTATTGCAAACCCCAGACTAGTTTCAGGAGGGCTGGGCTGAAATCACTGACTTCATTTCCAGAGAGTAGTTAATAACCTTGGACTCTTCTCACTGTATCTTAAATATGAGCTATTCCTCATCAGGGAGAAATCAGGACTTGATGCTGCACAGAAATGAATAGCTGAACAACCCAAGTCTTGAGAAGTGGCTCTGCATATGTTTTCACAGAAGTCATGGCAGGTTCTGGAATTAATCTGGCCAGAAACCACCAATATATCTGCATGCTAACCTGAGTTGAGGCAGGTTTGAATACTGCTGATAAATCCCAGCCTGTGAATGATTTCCATTTCTGAATCCGTGCCCTGCTGTTTCTGGAAAGGCAAAGAAGTGCAGTGATGAGGTAAATGTGTTTATGAATGCACTACTGTTACCTTTCTACTCTAACAACTTACAGGAATTACTTTACCACTTACTGCTAATCAAGCTCAGTATTGGGGGAGGAGAAGGAATAAATTCTGCCACAAAGTTTCTGCTAAGTCATTTTTTCTTCATCACATGAAATCCACAGCCCAGGCAGTCTTATTTGAAGCCCATTAATGGTGAGAAGGATCCCTTTTCTAGGAGTTTGCTCTTCTTTCTTAGAAGTGCTCACATTTTTACCCAGCACCTCTTCTGTAGAGCAGCAAGAGCAGCCTGAGCTGCAGCAGAGCAGCGAAGTCCAAGTGCTCAGCAAGCTCTCCTGAACTCCTGCTTGAAAACTTTCCTCAAAAGCTGCAGCTACTTTGCCAGCTAATCCTTCCAGCCTGCAGCTACAGAGCAAAGCATAGCTGTGGACCTGTGTCAAAGGTACATTTGTTAACACATTTCCCCTGGAGTGCTAATTAACATTTACATCAAGTACTATGAGAGCGAAAAAGCTTCAACACAAGCACACGCTGCAGGGAAATGTGGAGAGTAGTGTACTGTTTGCCCTTCAGGAGCTGGTGAAAATCCAGTTTGTTTTGTAATCTTCTGTTCTCTAAAATCAGATATTTCTTCAAGTTAATAACCAACCAGTTCTTTTTCATTTTAAAATCTCTAAGTGCATTTAGAATTGTATGACAGCAAGGCCCTGCTGGCGCTGGTGCAAGCCAGCCCACGTGCAGGTCTCCGTGCTCAGCCACAGCACAGGCACAGCCCGGGCTAACCACAGAAAATGACAGGATTTTATGATTTTATAATAAACATAAACAAAAGAACATCAACACACTTCTGCTTAAGATTCAGCCCTCTTAAACTAAACACTAAGATGGGAAACACAAACAGAAGTATTTGTAGCTGGATCTTCAATTACCACATTTTGGGATGCTGACAAAAAGCTCTAATGAGTAACACTTGTACCCACAATGAGAGGCAGACAAAGTTATTTGCAAACACAAATTTGCACTTGAAAGATGCATAGGCAGTTGCTGAACAGCTGAATAATGAGCTATACTCAATATTATTTCTCAATATTTATTGAGAAAAAAGTGCTATCACAGTGAAGTAAAAATTTTAAGACTGCAACCAGTATAACTAAAATATGGTTGAAAAAATCCTCTAGATTTTTTCTAGGGTAAGGGGGCAGTTTTTCCCATTTTTTAAAGGAAAAACTAGAAAATATCAGGTTCACAGAAAGAAAATCATATGAGGCACAAAATTCTATAAGGCACAAAATAATAGTATAAATCTTCACCTACTCTGTGAACTTTTAGGCCATGATAGAGTGCATATTGTTATTCAATATATTCTTTCCTGCCGCAACCATGCATCCTGCCCAGGCTCCCATGAATTAAAATCTGTGTCTAAAAAGCACCAATAGGACACTTGTAGTAAGAATTGACTGAGTACACTACTTCCAGAAATCGGTTTCTCGCCCTTTGCCTCCACAGAAATCAGGATCTGAGATGAATAATATATACTATGAAAACACAGACTTTTTGATTGCAAATTGCTCCACAGTTCTGTGAATGTATTTTATTATTATTGCCCAGTTGCCAAATATTTGAGGTGAATAATTTTCAGCCTTCATGTTTACAAACTACTCTCATTGTTTTGTCCCTTTTTTTTTTTTGAGTGTTGCTTCTGCCTTTTAATTGGATATCCAACTCTGTAAACAAAAAATAAGCGTGGCAAACAGCAAATGCAGCAGCAGTTTTTTAGTTTTTGTTAGACATGCTGAAGTGAAGGACCCTAAGCACTGATGAGTGCCGTGGAAGATGCACCAAGCAATCAATGCTGAGATGCTCCAACAGGACAAGGTAATTCTTTTTCTTCTGCTTGACCAGCTCTTCAAACTTCTTTTCATTAGATACACACGTGTCTGTATTCATTAAGAATATTTTTAACAAGTAGCAAGCACTCATATTTTCAGATTTCCTGTTTCCTTAGTTTTCTTAGTTTCCAGTAACTCCTATGAAGAAAAGGCAATGCTGAACTTGAATCAGAACTGGCACATTTCTGACATGACCTCCCAGAGAATCCTTTTTCATAGCACAAATATCTTGACTGAAATCCTGGCCTCAGCACAGGAAACAGAAAACTTCCACCAGTCCCCTCCAAAACTCATGAAGATAAAGAACCCCAGTTTTTCTGGGGAAACCAACATGGAAGTAGAATGTCCAACTTCCAAAATGCTAATCGTTTAATTTCAAGTAGCAGGATGAGATTAATATAAACACGCTAACCTGTCCAAACTGGAAATCTTTCAAACGTCAAACACAGGAAACAACAAGGGGGTTTTTTTTCAGGCAGGATGTCAGAGTTACCCCCGTGGTTATATGTGAGCCGAGGACAATGTTGTTACATGAGATCAAATTACAAACACAAGCAAACAGAAAACAATCTCTGGACGTCACTGTTCAGGATTTGACAAGAAGCACAGCTGACCCATTCGGGAGGTTAAATGCTCTCGAGTGAGCTCTGGGGGGAACAGGAGGAGTTGCTGCTGGACACTGAGTTCCACGCAGTTAAATTGTCAATTTGTTTGCCCAAGTTAATGCTTATCTTACCCTGTGCTTGCTACGGTTTTACTCAACACGCTTGACCTGCAAATCTTAAATCAGTGGCTTTGCTAAAATTATATGAAGTTTCTGGATTCTCCCAGCACCTAAGAAAACTATTTTGGTAGTTTCCACAGCACAGAAACCTACAGTTAGTCAGATATTTGTTACTTCCAGCGAGGTGGATGACAGTCGCTTAACCACACACATTACCATTTCATTTCTGTTCCTAATGTTTAGCACAGCCTTGCTCTAAGGAATTTCTGAAGTTGTTTACAAAGCTGATGCAGAGGTTGCATTCAGTCTGGTCCAAGGGCAATGGTTTACTGATGTCACCAGTAAACAGCAGAAAGATAATATTTTCTGTAACTGAGGGGGGAGGAGGAATAAAAGTTCTCACCTTGCACCAAGGACCATTAGAGACAGAGCTGGTTTCCAAAACATCTGCTCCTTCATTTTCTTCCATGTCTGATTAGTTGCAAAACTTTGTTTTCCAATGAAAACCATCAAATCACCCTCCAAGCAAAAGCAAAGCAAACCATGCAGGCTCCAGTATCCCAGTTTGTTAGAGCCCTGCACTAAGTCACATGTCGGGTTTGTGGTCACTGGTCTAATCCAAGGTTGCAGATCCTGGCTCCGTGCTGGATTTCACAGAGCTTGGCCTTTCTTTTAAGCCTTAATAGTTCCTCTTGTCAGGCATTTATCTCCTCCAGCCCTTCCTTGTGGATCCAGGCTTTCACATAACAAATGGCAAAGGTTTACAGCTTCCCAGGCTGTAGGGGAGCTGACACTGAACCTCTGATGATCTCAGGAGAAGCCTGACAACGGAGTGCAGTACGTGGCCACACCTCTCTGCTGCCAGAGCTGGCCTAGACCATAAAATCAGCAGCAAGGTCACCCAGCAACCAACCATTCAACGTCACTACAGTAATAAAGCCAACTTACATTCAACTTATTGCTTGGGTAGATAAATATTTTTATCCGAAGAAAGAAGCCCAGAGAAATGGCAGAGGGCTGACTCTTCTGAGCTGAGATAGATAAATTCTGATCAATGCAGAGCTTTCAGCAGACATTTGTGGGCCACGTGCAAACCCACAAGGCTCTGTTTGTGAATGCCATTGGGGTCAAACCCCTAAGCCTTTTTCCCTAAGGATGCATAGACCCTTAGGGCTGGGTGGGTAATGTCCACAGGATGTTTTTCAGCAGAGATCTCATCCAGGTGCCCACAAGGCCACAGCCACATTCTCAGCTTAAAAAAGTTCCTCTCACTCTCAAAAGTCTACATAAAATAGGGATGAATTTACAAAATAGCCTCCATTCCCTGACAGAGTCAGTAAAAATCAGGTCATACCATAAGACTGCCTATGGCAGCCTTCTCAAACAAATGGATTCTTGTTCTCAGGAGCAACTACATACCTAAAGGAGCACACTCAATGTAGGAAGTGACGTTTCTCTCCAAGCACATGTACATGTTACAGAGAAGGGCTACAATAAATATAAATAAAAGCAGATAACAAAAGATCGACCCTCTTTGTTCTGTTTGCACTGTGTATCAGGCAGGGCCACTGCAGATAGCTGCTGCCCTAAAATTTCGAAACCAGCTGTGATCTCTGACATCTATTCAAAGACAAACATGGCTTCATTTTCAGTGCAGCCCACTTGGTCTGTTTCAGGAAAGGCCTCTCTTTAAACCAAAAGAGAAGAATCCAGGGTCACTGGCTACTCTGGGAAATTAAGACCACTTTCCTCCCTCTGATATGCAGCTTTTCTTTCTATATGGCAGGAAACAACTTCTTTTTTCTTTTTTTTTTTTTAGACCTCTTTCTGCTACTGAAGCAAAAAGTGCACAAGTGATTTGGTTGAGATCACATACTCAATTATGCTCATTATTAGTGACATAGGATTTCATGAGATATTTCTCAGCAGTTTTTAAGTAGTTTGAGATTACATTTTATCAAAAGTGTCAGTAACTGGAAGTGTCTATCTTGTGACATAGTAGTTACAGGCCCTCAAACACTGAGTAGAGTATATCTGATGGGCCCAGTGTACACATTGCTTGATTATGTATTTATTTCAAGGAAGTGAAGACAAATGTGACAAAAAAGGCAAGGATTATGAGGGCATAGGTGTGTCTTTAGGGAGAGAGCAAGGCAAAAGCTGAGTGCAGATTTGGAAACCAGCAACTTGGCTTGTCTCTGCCACTGATTTTGTGATTTCAAGAGGCAAATCAAATGCCCCATGCCTCAGTTTCCTCCCCTATGCTGTGAGCCCAGCAATATTTAGCATTAGTATCTCAACCAGCAAGCAGTGCACTGGAGATGTTCAATATCTTCACAAATTTGCACCTCTCTGTACTGACAGGCAGGCTCCTTCTATGATTTGCCCACAGAAACTCAAGGCAAAGCAAAGCTGAGTTTGCCCCACAGGCTCAAGTGTAACCCCAACATGGTCAAGTGTAACCCCAGCCCAGCCTTCTCCCAGGGCCCACCATAAGCCTGCAGTCCCTGGGCTCCCAGCCACTGGCTCATTTCACTGCAGCAACACAGTTGAGCAAGCTTTGTCTCTTTTGAAATAATTCACATGAGCTCACTATCCAAACCAGCAGATAACCAGATGAGGTACTCACTTCCCAGCTCAAAGATTCTGCTACAAATATTCAGCAAGTTTAAGTGTCCCTTTCTGTGATTTTTGCCCAGGTCATTTTCTGAGAGCCAAAGAGCTTTCCCAGCACGGAACCCCAGAGTCTCTCAGTCGTGGCTCCTGGGGCACCCCTGGCCAGCCCTCCCTGCCCAGCTGGGAGTCAGCTCAGCCTCAGGCAGGGTGCAGGACAGGAACAGGGAGGGGACTGTACCAATCTTTGGCCCAATTATTCACAAGGACTGTTTATTTTTTGTTACAGCAGATTCAAGGACTCTTTTTTTCTACCATTCCTTTAATTCTCTTGGGCAAAAATATCTCTGATCACTAATTGCCATTTGAATTTTAAGAGAGCAGGGAAGGGGCCTGCCTGAAATATCAAATTGCTTTGCATTTTGTTTTTTTCTCTGGTGCCTCTTTACAGATCACCCATTTAGTGACATACTAGCAGAGTTCCAGAGTAGGCAAACCCAGCCTTCTGAAGTTTGCTTGCATTAAATACCAGGCAAAAGTGCTGTATCTCATTATCCACGTAGGTGTCCATGTTATGTCTCCTGCTTTGATGACATTCTGTGGCAGTAATTTTCACAGGTTTTTTTGGTTTTGAATTGGCCATTTCCTAATTTAAAACAGAGCAATCAAAGGAAACACTTTCCACATACGCAGCATAACATAAGACAAACTTTCCTATGGTTGCTGTGGAGAAGCAAACTCACAAGGTTTTCAGCCTCAACCTTTAGCATAAACCAGACATCTGTTTCGAGTTGTGTCAGATCACAGGAAGGATAGCCCACAGCTTGGTTTACTCCAAACTAATTTAGGAAATCAGAACTCTCCCCATGGATGAGTCACAAGCTTCTTGGGCAATGACAGGCCAGACACATTTGTCTCTGCAGCTCGGTGGTTTTCCCTGTAAAACGGGCGAGGGCTCTTCCCCCATCTGGAGGTGACTGGCAGCTGGAGCATGTAGCCCCAAGACCAAGCCCGTTTGTGCATCTGCAGTCCTGATGTCAAAGTCCACCAGGAAAGGAAAGGAGAGGATGAAAAAGAAAAGGGAAAGTGCAGAATGGCTCTAAAGATGGCTTTGAAGTAGAGCCCAGGAGCGGAGATCAGGAAGTGAGAGCTGTAATTGCAGCTGGGTATCAGTTTCCTTTTTTATTTCAGGATCGCCCACAGCATGCTGGAGTTTCTCCCTCAGAAAGCAGGCAGGGGCAACACTCACCTCTACAGGAGAACAGAGGCTGCTGTTAAATGGGAGAGACACGGAGACAAAACAGCTCTTTGCATTTCTAATGCAGAGGCAAATGGAAAGTACCTTGAACATGTCTGAAATGACTTTTACTACTTCTGGACCAGCCAGGAAAGCTAAAAACTTCTTGTTTTGTTTCCTAAGGAAGTTGCTCTGTATTGCTTGTGGGCTCTGCCTGAGTTCCTTGAAATGGGGCCAGTTTCAAGTAAACTCAATAGAGAGGAGACATCAGGTTCACAAAAGTAGGTGGTCCAGCAGACCAGATAGATCCTGCAAATATCCCCAGAGTGGAAGGCTCCCAGCTGAGCTCACAACATCAGGGGAAGGCAGACCAGAGGGAAGGCACCAGTGTCACAGACAGGATGCATTTGACATCAGTCTGGGGGCAGGTTTATTCCAAACTGTCTTGAGCCTGGCAGTGCTGGCCATTAGTGACACCCCAGCACTGTTCAGACCTCACCAAACTGCAGGTTCAGCTGCTCACATGGTGGGTGCAAGCCTAAATCTGGGACCTCAGATCTGACAGGCCTTTGACTCAAGCCTGGTAAAGCTGCCCTTGATGGAGGCTGCCCTGGCCTGGTCCTTCCAAGCTGCTGCCTCAAGCAGAGGTGTCAGAACAGGTTAATAGACATCCTGTTGTAACTTCAACGCTATTAGCCAACATTAAACAAAGGTTTGCTTTTTTTTTTCCTTCCCAAGATAAGCTGCAAGGCAGGGATCAGGGCTGCTGTGAGAAAACACCGACTCTTGGTGTAGTGAAACAAACCTGTTTGTTCCAGTTATAAAAGGCTGTGAGCTGAACTCAGGGGCCCAAGTTATCAGGGAAATGACAGCATCTTGAAGACCATTGCAGAGGATTTAGGTTTTGGTATTTGCTAGGCATACCTTGAGTGTTTGACCATTATAAATCTTTACTTGTTTAGGAAAGAAATCTCCTTTTTCATGATATTGTGCTTATCTTTTAGCAGAAGCAGGGGCAGGATCTGAATATGCTGGTGTTTGCAGACAGCAGTGGTGGAGTACAGCCTGTCTCTCAGCTTCACAGTGAAGAAAACGAGCTACAATTGTGAAATCATTGCCTAACAATTGATAAGGAAAACTGCTGCAATCCTCTCCCTGCCTCCCCTTGGCCAGCATCCTAATTACCACATTACTAGATATACAGAAAGGAGAATGGCAATGTGGGTAAAGTACAAGCCACACACATAAAAGACAGAATTTATCTCCGTGTCTAGCCTGGTTTCCTCTTTCACCTTTGGCCAAGTAATTCAGTCTTTGCAATTCTTCTTTTTGCTCATTTCATGACAATATTTACAATCTTTCTGACATCCCTTGAGTTCTCCCAAGAAATGGGGCTTTGCAAATAGGGTTAGGGGAGAAGCCCCAGCCTCACTCTTTCCCTTCAAAGAAAGCCCTGTCAGGTGCCTTGTACAAGGTGCTGCAGGAGACTCTTTTAGGAAGCCTTTGCTTTGCAGAAGAATGAGGTTTCTTCATGCCTTGTTTCAAACCAAGACAGTCATTCCCATTTCACCCTTCTTTTCAGGAACTCCCTAGGGCACCATAACACCTTGCAGCATGAGATGTAAGCCCTTGATGTCAACAATCCCAAGAAAAGTCCAGCCCACCACAAGACCAAAGAAATGGTTCACACATTCTCACCCTGAAATGAAGAGGGATGTATGCAATTTTTCAGTCTCCAAAATTTATGACTGGAGAACAGCAAGCCCACACCCTCCTTTGCCTTTACCACACTGAAGGATGCAATGACTATTTTCTCCCATGAGAGAAAAGCCTATGGTAAACCAAATACTTGTATGTATTAAGTATTAGATAAATACTGATCAAGTGTTAAGTAATTACTTTCAATGATATTTAAAAAACCCCAAATGTGTTATCACTTCCTATTCCACACAGATGCCCCATGCTCAGGGGCAGTTGTATTGCTCTCTAGATAACTCATCTTATTTCTGATGATGTTTTGAGCAAAGTCCTTTGAGGACAAAACCCCACAAGTTCTGCATGAGCTGAGTAACAAAACCTGGGTCACTGAACTGTATCTCCCTTGAACAGAGTTCAGTATAAAAACTAGGTAGGGCCAAACTCTACCCAACATCCCTATAAACATTGAGCAGGTCCCAGCAGTTTGCCTTGCTGATTCAGAAGTAATATAGACATAAGAGGAAACAAGAGAGGTTGTGTTTGGGTTTGAATTTGCTGTTCAAAAGTGCAGCATAAATGAGGTTCTGCCTAGATGATATTTCAACTTGCAAAGGAAATAACATGCAATTTGCAGGCAAGCCCTGCTTCTGTAGAAACTTAAATAGCACTTTGTCCTGAGTTGAAGTTTCTTAAGGGTAATGTGAATAGATTCCAGCTCATCTTAAATTCTAGTTCTTCCAAGTATATTTTAGATTTTTAATAGCAAGTGGTATATTTTCATTAACTGAAGGAAATAGTCTAGATTTAATCTGAGGGAACAGGAACTGCCAAGATAGACCACATTATTCACAGAATTCTCACCTGTATTGGGTCCCAATAAAATACCAGTATTTGGTCCTAATTTCCTGTAAATCAGGAGGCATAACTGAACCCCAAGAATGTATCTAAAAGAACAGGGAATGACTCTACCTCTGTGTGGCTTTTGGGCCATAGTTTGAAATTACATGGTTCTCAGCTCATGTGAGGGAGGTTTAAAAAGGCAACAATCATCCTCATTTGGCCCTGATTTGATTTCTGACAACCTGTGTAAGCCTAAGCAATACAGCCAGCCCTTAAAGAAATGTCTGTGTCCCTATACTCAGAGCCATTGTTTCCACTTGTATAGATATGTACTTTTTTGATGGTGAGAAATAGTGCTTTATGTATTATCAAACAAATTATATCTACAGCTGGGAAAAATCTTGAGGTGTTTTCAAGGACTTTGATCAAAACATCATCAGAAACAAGATGAGTAAACAAAAAAATGGTTCTAAAACATCCTTTAGGGTAGGCTGGAGGAAAGCTACTGGTGTCACAGCAGCACCCTCTAGTGCTGCTGCCACTGGGCTTTGCCAGCACTCCCTGGATAAAATCTGACATTTGGTGTCGGGATTAAACTTCCCTTGTCCTAGACACAGCCCACAATAAGGTCAGAATATCAACATCAACTTATGGACAAAATGAGACATAGATGGCTGTGGAGACAAATCCACCGTTACTAACAAATATTTTAAGAGAGAGCTTGCAATTAGCTGTGTTAACAGCACCTACAGCCCAGTAACTCCCAAATTATGGAAATAAAGACCAGTGCAAAGGCAGAGATTATTTTTTGGTTGTTCAATGGAAAAGAAATGAGACTGCTCCCACAGAGTCCAAGTAATGTAGAGACATAGCCCAAAATTAACATGGTCAGACTGCTGTGTTTTACCCCCAGGCAGCAATGAAGCCCCACAGAGCCTCTTGCTCACTTTCCCTGGTGGGATGGGGAACTGAAAAGGTAAAAGTGACAAAGTTCATGGGTTAAAATGAGCAGTTCAATGGGTAAAGCAAAAGCTGTGCACACAAGGAAGGCAAAACAAGGGATTTATTCACCACTTTCCATGGGCAGGCTGCTCAGGAGAGCAAGGCTCCATCAAACCTAACAGTGACTTGAGAATACAAACACCATCACTCCGAACATCTCCCTCTTCCTCCTTCTCCCCCCATGCTATTTCTATGCTGAGCATGGTGTGGTATATTGCTTGGGCCAGTTGGGATCAGCTGTCACAGCTCTGTCCCCTCCCAGCTCCTTGTGAGAAGCAGAAAAGGCCTTGGCCCTGTGGAAGCTCTGCTCAGCAATAACTACAACATCCCTGTGTTATCAACACTGTTTCCAGCACAAATCCAAAACAAATAGAAACCAGCTACTTTGAAGAAATTAACTATGTCCCAGCCAAAACCAGCACACAGTCACGACAAAATAGGTACAGAAGTCTATGTCTGTAAATGAGCTCATCTGCCACAGTGGTGAACATAAAAAGATGAAGGCAAGATTGAGTATGTAAAATAGGGTGGGTGAGGGACTGTACTTGAGAATAAGATGTTAAACATGACTTCACGAAAACAGTTAATGCTCTCCTAAAGTCATGGAGCAGCTGCCAGGCACAAAGCCACAGTGACCACCACCCTCTCTCCACCTCATTCCCTGCAGCTGTGGGGAAAGCCCAGGAGGAATTAGGTTTCCTTAAGTGCTACATGGAGACAGATCCATCCAAACCTGTTAACAACTTGACCTTCATCCCATTACATGCAATTTTCACAACATGCCTTTCTCTAAGTGCCTCACATGGGATAAGACCACATTGTCCAATACCCTAAACAGATGAGGTGAACATCCAAAACTTCCTAAAGGTAAAATACTGGAATGTTAAAAACAAAATATCCACTGCTGCAGTAGGACAGGTATATTACATCTTGGGAAATGACACCAGTGAGATACCAACACAAAAACACAAACTAGTATTTGTACACCTCTTTTCTTCCTGCAGAAGCATAGTTAAGTGTATCAGGTCCTTTAAGGATCATCCCTGTAGATAACAGATAGATTAACATACCTGAGGGAGTACCTCACTCTCTGCCAGCTGGAATCACCCTCATGTTACACTCTCTGGGTCTCAGACAAAGAGTTTCTCCCTCATCCTTGTCATTTGAGACAGAGTGAGCAGAGAGAGGGTGTAAACTGTCACAGAGCATGCCTTGGATTTTGGTAGGTTTTTTTTTGAGGGGCTGCACAATTCATTACACTCCCAATCTTATGAAAATAACATAGAAGTAAAAAACTCTTTGGAAGGCTGTGTTTCTCATTCATGTAGTTGGCTTCATTAAGTCATAACTTATGACAATTTGCTACAAACTAATGAATGAACTGCTAATTTGGGACATCATTCATTATCATAAAGCTGTTTCCTGCCTGCTTAATTAAGCTCAGAGAATGCTCTAGCAGAAGGAAAGCAGCAGCAGACCCTCTTGGGAAGTGTTAAATGCTGGAGGCTGAGGGGTATCCTGACAGTTTCAGTACAGCTAAACACACTGTGTTTCTCCCTAGCAGGAATAAAATGCCTCAGATAGTCTGGAACACCAAAACAGGGAAATCAACTCTAGAAACCTCTTTAACTACCAGAAATATGCATGGATCCAACACCCAAATTTCCACCTGCACTGCATAACACCAGAAGAAAAAATCTGCAATGGCCCTAATTTCTGACCTGAAAACCAAGACTAGTTTTAAATGGAAGTGAGCAGACATCAGCCTACCCTCGTTAGGCATTAACAGCAGTTGCAGAACTGTCCACCAGGCTTTCCAGTTTGAGTTTTTAATCATACAGGTGGCAAGTACTGGAGCCAAAAGGGAGTATTTCAAACTGGACAGCAGAAACATCCAGAAAACACTGAAGCAAGAATCAACCAATTTCTGCTAGGACAGACATAGCTCAAAGCAACTCACTGGAAAAAAAACATTCTTTCCCTTTTGCCCAGTAAGTAGAGCAAACACGCCCCCCCCTTCCTGCAGTTTGTCTCACATTTGCCCTCAGCATTCCCAACCGTGAACTCCACCTACAAACAGATTATTCCTGCCTCAGACTTTACCTTCTTCCCACATCCTCTCCAGCTTGGTGCTGGTACTTCAACAACTGTATCTTGTCTAAAAAGCAGACCTGAAGAGCCTTTATTACAGGCATCTATGTGAGTACACATGCCTTGTCACAACCAGCAAGTTTACTGGAGCCAAGTTTCAGGAGGAAAATGGGAGGAAAATCCCAGCCCCCCCAGGGCCCCTGCCCAGGGAGTGGTCAGCTAATTGAGCCCACCCTGAAAACCTCTTTGAGAATTGGCCAGCTGATTTATCATCTGTCCTTACAGCTCTTAACTGCAGCTTTAGACTGTCTGTTTTGGATGCTGAAGCTGACCTGCTCTGACGCAAGTATTTAAGGCCTGCATAGCCAGTGGAAATTAATTATGGAGAATTCACGTCCAGCCCCCATTCAATTTCCTTTATTTACATATAAATTGCAGTCTGGAACAGAGGTGGTCAAACACCATCATGCCTGCTTCCTGTGGCCAGTAGGATCCTGTTGCCCACATGTAATTTGGCTTCATAAAATTGCTTGTAATTCAATATCAGAGCAGAAACCAGGTCTGCTTCTCACTGCAGACTCCCATTTCCAGGTTCTTGTCTAACCAAAACCAGCTGTGACACATGCTGACCTCCCTTTATGCAAGAATAAAAATAACTTGGAAGATTATATGTATTACTATTATGTGGTGGCATCCACCATAACATTATTACATATCATGTCCCGTTCATCATTCCTCTAAAGGTTTTGCTGTCTCTATATTAATCCCTCCTGAGCAGGTTACTGGAGAAAATGTTGCCTCTTATCAGCATTTTTCAAGTTATTCCACTCTAAAGAAAGCCCCTTGGAGCTTTAAAATTTACCTTTGAACTTTTTTTATCATTGCATTCCACTTCATGAATTCTCTCCTATAGCTGCACAGTTGTATTTCCAACTAGCATTGATAGCACAGAAGAGACTGTAAGACAGGGCAGTTTTTGCATTTGGCAATTCAGAGATGCACATCCACCAAGGGACATTTGTAAACATACCTGTGAATAAATGGCTCCCTGCACTGGGGGGGAAATGTAACTGCTCAGGAGAGATACAAACTTTGTCCTCCCTGGTCTTGTGCTGCAGAAGACTTAGAGAGAATCCCACATTGTTCCTAAATGGTCCTTGCTTTTGTAGGCTGGAGCAGGTCCCAGGCATTTACTGTTTAACCCTCACTGTACCTCATGGAGTGCCCAAATGTAGTTCCCTTGCAACTTAACATGGAAATGGACTGGCTGATTGACTGCTTCGTGGTCAGTGAAAGAGTCAGGTCTGAGAAAGTCCCAAAAATATTCACAGCACCAGATCCTGCCCTGTCCCAAAATGATGGTAGTAACACTTCCTCAGGTCAGTCATTCCTGCTACTGTGTGCCTATAGTCTGTATTCTGGCACTACTGCTGATACTGAACAGGAAGCTTCTGCTCAAATAGAACAACTTCTCTGTCTTTCATGTTGAAGGAAAGATGACTTAAGACACACGTCTGTTCCCCAACCAGTCAAGGGATCTGTGGATTAGCTAAAAGAACTTGTATTACTGACAGAACAAAACCCCAAATAACTTCAGAAATATAATGCTGGTGTTCAAGCTGAAAGACTTGCTACTGTGTGCACAGTTTAAGATTTAAAAAAAATAATAAAAAGGCATTTAATGAGGGATAAACAAAAAAAATGGGGAAAGGCTGAAATGTTTATAAAGCCAGTGTCTTGTATAACATGATACAAAAATATGGTCTCCTCAATCCTGGAGGCATGCAGGGTGCACATGGCTGTTATTAATCCACATTTAGCCAGTTTCTAGTGGTTTCAGCCATAGTTGGTGGTATGGTATGCCAAGCACAGACACACAGACATTTTGGCACTGCAGCATACAGAGCAATGGGAGGGATGACCTGCTGTGTATACTTCTTTAATGCAGCTGCCCAACTCCAGTGTCAGTAGTGGAAAACAAAGCTGGGTTAGAGGCAGACTCAGACAAATTTCCATTATCTCAGGAAATCTGGGTTACAGGAAGACTCAGAAATTATCCATTATTATAATTTATTATTATAAAGCCTTGATTTTAAAGGGAAAATGGACACCATTTCTACCTTGTTAAGTGCTGGCAGCTATCTAATTATCTCTTTCTATTTTGCATATGTCAAAGCATTCTAGATTGTTGATATCTGACTGTTGATTGTTGATATGTTTAACCCTACCCAGTTCTAAAGTATGGCCATACAGCTTGTATGTGCCTGACATCTTTTCTGTCAGGGTACACTGCATTGTAATAGTAGATTCCTCCACAGTGTAGCAAGAAATACCAGTGGTACTTTCCCCCATCAGCCATACTTCTGTGAAAAAAAGAAGTAGAAACATGGTATATGAATAATACACTACAAAGGTTTTCTGCATTATACAAGTTTAAGATGTTACTGTTTTACAGGGGAAAAAAAATCCATGTGTATTTTGTCTCCATCCAGACATTTCATACTTACAAATTAACAGAAGGGCAACAAATTGAGAATGCAAAAAACTTTATTAGCATAAAAAGTACATATTCAGGAATCAAAACTCAAATTCCTCCATAGCATCAGGCATGTTTGATACATATTTCTGTATCTGCTACAGCTGAAGGAAGTCCGGGTTGTAAGATGTCAGAAGGTTGGGGGGGAGTTAGTGTTGGGTTTTTCTTTTGTGCCTCTTTTTAAGTTATGTAAACAACTCAGAGTGAAACCTGTACAAGCAGAATATTAGCTATCATTTGTACACTTAAAAGTTAAATAAAACCCAATTTCAGCAATACAAAAAGCAATATAAAAAAGTACTCAGGTGCATGACATGCATCAGAAGAAAATGTAGAAGAACATGGCAAGTAAGTGAACATGTCTTAAAAGTTAGACCGTACTGAAAATTCTCTGTAAATATCTGTATGGCTAGACATGAAAAACATGATAAAATTACTTGGTTCCCTAAGAGATCTGTACAGTTGCATCTATTTCAACTTCATTAGACATGAATGTATTAGAACTATGAAGTGGTTAAAAGGAATAAGAAAAGTTTACTCAAGTTTCACATTTCAAGCTGCCTGTTTGATAAGGTAACTAGACAGAGGTAGGTATCCAGTATTAGCGGCCAAGCTATCCTAGCAAGACCTTTTAGCTATCTTGTCAAGTTTTTACATTCAAAGCCAATGTGAAAAGGCTTCACAGATGAAGGATGTCTTTCAAAAAGGCAGCCAGAAAACTTGTATTGCTGATGGAAGTAATTTCAACTATCCTACTGAAAGTGAAGGGTATTTAAGAATAAAACATCACCCAGACCATTGTGAGGACACCACTTATCAAGCACTAGAGCTCATGCAGTCATTTTAACAAGAGTGACAGTGATTTGCTCATTTCCTATGCCTATTTTAGAAGCTGAACCATTGCTACTGGGCTCACTGAGCTCTTGGGCTCATTGCTAGTCAAAGTAGGACTGCAGGGTGCCCCGGCGGCGGATGTCACACGTCCAGCAGTGGAAGCCACCTCCCAGGGAATTGGCGTGGCGAATGTTCACTTTAATTGTAGAAATGCCTGGAAGAAATATACAAGGCATGCTTTAAAATTAGATTCTCAGCTCCTCTGATCAGAACCTTAGATGATACTTTATCAGATCATATGGCCAGATGTAAATATGGAAGGTGTTTCCTACTAGTTTGTTAAGAATTTGTTTTACCCAAATTTTAGGCAGAGAACAAACTAGGAACATAACTGGCTTCTTTATTCTGGTGATACACTAAGGAATACACAGTGCCTGGGGCACAGCCAGTGTCTGATGTGTTATGACGTGCCAACACTAAAAAGATAAATTCAGGTTTTGCAGTATGTGAAGAATTAGCTGAAATTCTGCTACAATATATGCTCAAGACACATTTTCATAAATATGTGTGAGCATTTATGATTCAGACACTGAATGTGCTCTTTCAAGTGCCTCTCAAGAAAAGGAAGTATTCAAGGTAGATAGCTCTGACTCCCTCTTTCTCTGAAAGGGAAAAGAGGCTCTTTACCTAGGTTAAGTTTCCTACCCCTTCTTTTCAGCTCTGATGGATGTTTCAGCTGTGGCTCAGCTTATACAAAGTCCTAACAGAAGGATCAGACAACTTCTGTGTTACAGAGCTTGCCTTTTTGCTTCTCAGCACTTTCAGGAGCTCAGGAGCAGCTCGGTAGAATCTCTCCTAGGTCAGCAATAGTTTTGTTCCCAGTAGACCCATCTCAGTCCTACAAACTTTCTGATTGAGTTTATTTAGAACTTACACTGACTGGGAAGTTCAAGGGTGAAAGATAAGCCATGATTAGCATTAATAGCCTCATTCTTTAAGTGCTTTCAAGTATTTTTAAATCTTCAACTCTTTGGTCATGCAATAAAACAACCTAAGACTGAGCAGCTGTGCATAATAAAAGTTCCATATTTTATGTTCAAATACATTTCTGTCACTGCATATCTGAAGGAATTCCACACTATCATGAAGCTACATCTCACAGGACTGAGGTTCTCCATAAATGAGCAGAAACACCTGGGTTAAGTGGTCTTAATTTGACATTTTAAAGTACAGTGAGTTTGCAACTAGAAAAATCTGAAAGCATTTTAGCAATGGTGGATTCCCAGCTCTGTATCATTCAGCAATAGGTGCACTCAACCTCTGCAAGACAGAGGTTGACCTCAAACTGGACAGTTAACATTAAAAAAGCTCATTCAAAGGCACCCTAGCAATAACTTTAGTTGCTACTCATACCTTGATATGCTGCAAGCTGTAGGGGGAAAAAGAAGACCATATTTCTATGACTGAAGCATTCAGGAGAAAAACCACTGAATTATTCTTACCTGCTAATCCATCTGTTTGCTGGCTGCATTGACTACTTTAAGTGAAACCTCCATTTACCCTGGCTGGTAGCACAATAATTTTCTTTTAAGTGAATGTAGAAGTGTGTTAGGACATACCCAGCTTTTCAAACATCTTCTGGATCGAGGTCTCGTTGGCATCCACCATCACACGTTTCTCATCCAGCATCAGGACATTCATGGAGAGCCACTTGGAAGACATCCACAGTGGGTGATCTAAAACAGGACAATAAACCTTGTACTGCACCAATGTTACTCCATATTAATACCCTGAAGGGTACTCTTGGAATCCTGAGAAAAGGAAAGGTGACTTTACCATCTGGGATGAGTGGCACTGGGGGTTGAATCACAGTCCAGCCAGCTTTCTTGAAGAGCTCAATCTGGAAGAGCAATTTAAATATATTCTCCAGAGGGTTCTTGGAGTATCACATTTTGTCCTCCAACCTATGCCAGATTTTCCCAGAATATTCCAATATACATGATATCCCCTGCCCTCAGTTCATTATTCTGGCCCTCATTCAGCCTTCATCTACAAATCTAGCTTTCATACAATCATTTTTAAAAGTCTTTTTAGATTTTGCATACCAATAACACTTATTTCTATTGATTTTATATATGCTAGAAATGTTAAAGACAAAAGAGCATTTGCAGTTTGGAACTTGTTAAGTAAATGTACTGATAACAACCAAAACATATTCGATTTCCTCTTTTTTTATGTTATTTCTTCCCATATGATTATAAAAGCCATTAGTATGAGTTACACTGGTGTTTCTAAAAACAAACCTATCAGAAATAACACAAAATTACCTTTCCTTCTCACTTTATAAGAAAATTAATATGCAGTTCGTTTAACAAAGGGAACAATGTAAGGGCATCCCAAGGAATAATTTGTGTCTCTAAGATTTACATTATTGAAATTAAGAGGACGATAATTTGGCAAAGGAGAATTGACTTTTCGTTGTCTTGAGTAGCTGGAAGAGTATTCGCGAGTGTTCCAGCGTTACCACGAGGTGGAGCTTCAATCCCGAACACTTAAAAACCAGCCCGGCCTGCCAGGATTTTAAAGAAAAGCTCCCTTTCATCGGCACCATTCAAGAAAAGCCCCTTTTCATCCGCACCATTCACACACACCACTCCCCGGTCTTCCAGAACTGCCAAACGAGTTTTTACGAAAGCAAGCTGCATTTATCTTTTCTATCTACACAAACAGCAGTTTTCCCTGAAAAAAATCCCAGAACGTGGGTTTAATACAAGGAGACCAAGAAGAATATCCTCTTCCAAGTAACATTGGGAAAAACTGTGGAAGGGAAAAGGGGAGGAAAAAATAAGATTGTTTTAAAAGTTACGTTCTCAGAATCGATGCTAAAGGAATAATTCAATTAGACCATTTGCATTGAAACCACTTGCCAAGAAGACACTAAAGCTGCTTTTAGGAGCTGTGCTCTGCACATAATGTGCAGCACCCAGCTCTGTCCCTCTGATTCAGTCAGCTCAGCTATTCCCTGTGGTTTACAGCTTCTGAAGTCACTGGGATCCTCACAAAAATCCCCAAGCACTGCAGTGCAGGGAACGTGACTGTAACAGAGATGAGCTCTCACTCTCTGGAAAGCTTTCTGATCTCATTGTGCTGCTCAGCAATATTAGATTTTTCTCAGTGTAGTAGCGGGTTTTAAATGTCTCTCCTCTTCCCTACTCTTCAGAAGGTATTCAAAGCTGAATGCCTGAGCAACAACCAGCTTCCTGCCATTGCTTCAATTAATACCAAAGGAGAGGCTTCCAAAATAGGACTAAAAAGGGAGATTTCTCATCTGAGCAGCAGAAGCCCTTCAATTTCTCTTCAGATACAATTAAAGTATTTAAGCATTTAAGTATTTAGGTGGAAGTGTTCAGAGAAATAGTATATCCCACATGCTTGCTTTGATACATTATTAAAAAATAGATTACTTCCATCATATTTAACCATGGACCTAGGAAGCAGCACTCAGTGAAATGTGTGGAACAGTAATTACCCACCAGGGGACTAACCCAGCTGAGTGGTTTTTAAACACAAAACACTTTCCCACCCTTGTAACACTCACCTGGTGGCAGGGGCGGTCTGGGTTGGAGAGCACAAGACCAGGCCCAATGATATTAAAAGTGGCATCAATGTGCATAGGGTTGGGATCCTTAAAGGATATTATATGCACTCTATAGTCTGGTGCAAGGTGTCGCCTCATCCATTCAATACCCATGTAGTTTGTAACCTGAAAAACAGCACAAATGAAGCTTTACTAGGCTAGAATATAAACTACATCCAGGCTTAGTTTGTCTAAGGTTTTATTTCATTAAATATTTAAAGCCAATATAACAGAGAATTTTGTGCCTTTAGCTAACCCTTTACCTGGAAGGCAGTCTTATCCTGTATATCAAACATTCTATGAAGGGCAATTTCTTTTGCCAACTCTCTTGTTTTAACACTGCTCAGGAATTTTAAAAGACAAACTACCAGTCATTAAAAGAGATACCAAAACTGTTGAAAGAAAGCTTTGTTTACCTGGCTCCTTTGTACAAAGATATCTCTTCCAGCTCTAATGAAGTCAGCAGCATCAAAGCATGGCTCAAATTCAGTAGTTACAAATTTTCCCTGAGCAGCCAGTTTATGCCTGTCTTCAACAGAGTGGATTGGATAATTCTAGTTGTAGAAAAGAGAACAACTTAAGGTTGGAGATGTTGAAAGAAAGTTCTCAAATAATTTGCTAGTGGAGAGTAATTTGAAATTAGGAAAATGTGTTAATATTGATAGCTAGGGTGTTCCTTGGAGGTGGTTTTGGTTACTTCTTATTAGAATAGAAAAGAAAATCTAAATGTGGACATAAAAGTGAAAGACTTTAAGCACATTCAAGAATAGGTCATGAGATAAGAGACAAGAGTTATATCAAGAAATTAATTGCTCTTCAGAACCACTGTGTGGATAATATTCTGACTTCATGATCAAAAGTATTCATTACCAGTGGAGTTTAATACCAGTCCAACAAATCACTGCACAGTGACAGAAATACTGGCATGGAAGCTATTTCCATTACTTCTTACTTTTCCACATTTTGGAATGGAGCAGAACTTAAAGAAGATGGATCTTTATTATTATAAATAATTTTAAAATTAAACAAGGCAATTCAGAACAAGTGAGACTTAAAAATCCAGCACAAATGAAAAATACCAGGTAAGTAGTTACAGGCTCTAGAAGTTTTCTAATACTGAAGGTGACTCTAAGGTCATTTTGTTTAACAAAGTCTCCTTTGTATCATTGATTACACTGTTCCCAGAAAGTTGCAATCATTTCACAATTAGTTTACTGCATTTATTGTAAATGCTGTCACCAAGGTTCTGATGCATTTGGGGGCTTATAGGAAACTACCAAAATTGTCCAAGTCAAAATTATTGGGAAAAAAATTAGGAAACCATTCGCTATAATATTTGAAAGGTAAATACAGTTTAGATCATTCACTATTTCTTTTATGCAATTTTCAAAATACCAAGCATCATGCAAAATAAGGATTATGAGCTGGGTTTTTTTCTGTGACAAAATATATATCCTTTCCCACTTTCTTAATGCACTTAGGACATATGGACATTCTCAGGGAATCTTTATTCTTAAAAGTAATCTCTGTGATGTTTTTCTAGCATTCCTTCCTCTTTAGTAATGCTCAGTTACAGCCAGTAACCAAAACAATTCAAAGCAGAATTCAATAGACACAACTTCCTGTTCCCTGTTCTCTAACTGCACACACTGAGTTTCAGCTGGAAAGGCTGCAGCATGTTTGCATACACTAGAAAAAAAAAAAAAACAACACAAGTCTCCAGAGTTGTTTTGTGCCATTCCCCCTCACAATTTTGTGAATCCTAAAAATCAAGCTGGAACTATCAACAAAATCCTGTATAACGAGAACTGAAGTTGTGAAGGAAAATTAGAACAGTACCTGATCATAGAGTTCATCTGCCATGGTGGGTTTTGGGGCAGTTGTCCACTTAGCACCACTGTTGAAATAATCTTTGATTAGTCGTCTATATGCCCTGTACTCAAAGAACCGAGCACGCCAAGCCATAGGTGCTTCAATAATTTCATTTCCCACCACTAACAGGATGTCTCTTGGCATGGCAGCATACATACCTGAAAGCAAAGTGGCCATTAATGAAACAAATATGCCTTTCTCAGCTCTTTCAGCTCAGGCACTTTTCCCTTTCTTTTTACCATTATTTCTATCCAAAATAATGGCAAAAATAATTCTTAGCAATGTGAGGGAGCCAGCACATAATATCACGTCTTTACATTCTTCAGTAATTTTCCAAATTAATATTTTTCATTCAAAATACATGGACCTTCTTCTACAAAGCCTCACTCATAACAGATTCATAGCTAGATGGAAGCCATCCACCATCAAGTCTCCACTTCATAATTTGGCTCATGAAAATTAACTAGACCAAGGCTTATGCATTACCCAGATGACTTTAAAAAGTGCTGATGGGCAGCATATTTCCAAGTGAATAGCATTTTTTTATATACTATCCTTTTTAAAAGTAATAGCACAGAAGAGGAATTTGATAGAACACAAAACTAGTGCAGAAAGTAGTCCCATTAGACTTTTCCTTAACATTTTCTGTTCCTTAATGAATTTGAATTTCATGAGAAAAAAATTAACAACATATTCTACACGAAAGAAGCCTGGAGACTACACTTGATGCAAAGCTTGGTGAGCCAGTGTGTTCTCACTGCAGATAACCAAAGCCAGACATGGAGGAATGTGTGTAGGTAAAGGGACATTCAAATTTCCTGGACACTAGTGAGGATCTTCCTGGTAAAGTGTTGCCTCCAACTATTTTGTCTTCCATAGTTTAAGATGGATCCAACTCCAGGATCCAACAAAGAGCTATCAAGAGGGCCAGAGGGACTTAGAGCAATTGACTTTCATGTGGCATGTAGGGGATTCTACAGCCACTTTGAGGGCCATGACAGATTAACACTTCTTGGCAGTGGCAGTGACAACATAGAGGGGGAACCTGGCAAGAGAGACTGGTGTGGGAAGTTCAGGTTGGGTATTAGGAAAAGGTCTTTCATCAGGAAATTCACCCAGCACTGAAGCTGCTCAGCAAATCAGGTGGCAGAATCTCCATCCCTGGAGATCTTCCAAGACTTAGCCACAGAAAACAACCACTGACCTCACTTAGTGCTGGTGATAATTCTGCTCCTGGCTGGAAAATAGACTAGATGACATCCAAAATGTCTCAGACGAGAGCTAAACAGACAAGACCTTCAATAATGGAAAACCATTTACCTGTAGACTCAAAATCAGGTGTTTTATACTTCACAGACCAGTCAATTGGATCAGGCCTCTTGACGATAACACCTTCTCCCTTCAAAATATTGCACATCTCTTCAATTTCAGCAATAGCTTTTTTCAGATGGTCTTTGGGGAAACTCTGGCCTCCAAATTTCTGGTAAAATCCCCAGTATTTTTCATATGTGTTTGCCTAAAACAAAAGAACATGAAGTGACAAAGAATAAGCACCAGTTATTTTGGAGTGAAATAGAGGCATAAGATGCAATTCTTAACGTTATAGTTTCTTGTTCTTGATCCTAATATGTTGGACTGTGCCTTTTATCTGATTCCTGCAGTATTTTGACTACATTACACTTCAGTAAGTATTGAGTGACTGATGTTGCCAAGTGGCCATTTGGTCCCTATTACAGAACACTTGTGCAAACACACCAAAGATGGCAAACACTGCAGACTCTGCTATTTAATAAAGCTATCAGACATGTTTTTAAATTAAAACAACCTTGAGCTCATCTGCAAAATGCACACATCTGTAGTCACCTTACAACCTCCCTTCAGTAATGTCAGAAGGGTGACATCAGAAATTCTAAAGCTATCCCAAGTACAGGTAGCATGCCTTGTTGGCCAGAAGGGGCCATACTTCAGGTGCAGCAGCAGTCTAGAAGAGGCAAAAGATGCTAAATTCACCTGCCAAGGTTGGATTAAAGCATGTTCAATATTTACAGACCTAAATCCTCTGCTGAAATGTTGTGATAGCCTTCTTAAATTAAAGCCAAATTCAAAATAATGTCCCAGTTCTCATGGGTGAGAAAAACCAGACATATAATCAAAACAAATGATGCTGCTTCAGTTTGATGTATCTGATGTTCCTCTGTCATGTCAGTGTTAGCTGAGATGCAAGTACATATGGAACCCTTCTGGAATGACAGCAGAAGGGGTCAGAACAGGTCAGCAAGCTGGAGGGACAGCAAGGGGATGCAGAAGAACCTGCCCTTCCAAACAGGAGGTTGTCTCCTGACACTGCAGTCCTGACCACCTCCCAGAACACAATGTTCTCACCAAAACCAGAGGGGTTATGTTCCTTTGTGCTAGCACAGCCACTGAGCCCCAAGCAGGCAAGGCCATCAATCTGAAGGCATGCCTGATCCTCTTTAATAATCCAGGCTATTCACTCTATCCTCTGCTATTTCTGGATATTTGCCTCATGCTATAGAGGTAAGAGAGAAGAAAGAAAATTCAGCCTTAACATTTACATAGAGAGCCTCAGCATGGCCATCCTGCTCCTCCAGTACTGAGGCTTCTTCCCATCCTTCCTGAGGGAATTTTTTCTTTTTCTGTAAGGTCTTGGGTAATTTGATCACCTCAAACTTGCCAGCTGGTCAGAAGTCACATGCAGATCACATGAAGTGTTTATCATTCCTATGGAAACATGTTCTGCTAATGAGATAAATTTGTCCTGTGGATTGAAGCTGGTTATTTTCAGAGCCAGCCATGGTGTATGTGAATATCATCAATCCCTAAGAGGTGCAGCTCATCTCTCCACCATGTCCTCTAGCACTGCCTTTTCTCAAGCCTGAGGAACCACACTTGTGTTGCACTAATGGGATGGTGTAATCTTAAAGTTAAAACAGAATAAAGGTTAACACTGTAAGACTGCACATGTTCCCTGCCTTCTGAATAACTGGGAAAAGGGTATATGGCTGGGACATGTATTTCATAGCAAATCAGGGTTGACATTTCAGGCCCCTTTGGTCATAGACATACAAGTCAGTTCAGAATGTTCAAAATGAACCATGGATAGGACACAGAAAAGACAACATTTAAAACAAACTCTTTCTTTTCGTAAAGAAACTTGAGGGTGTACTGTAAGGAAAGATTGTCTTTAAGAAGCAGCAGTATTGTTCCTTATTGTTGCTATTTACTTTAAACATTTGTCATGGAAAATAATGAACATTACCATGATGTACCTTTAACCTAGTAAAGACAGTTAATAAATTTAGGATATTAAAACTTAAATTCAGATCAAAATTCTTTTTGCCTAATTCAGTAGTAAACACACGTACACACTCTCATCTTCTCACTGAAGATATAAGGATCGATGTTAATAATACTCCTCACCCAAAATGCATTATTCACAAAATACACTGAAAAGCATTGCAGAATACAAAGCTGTAAAGTTCAACTGCTTGACTCTTAACTGCTTCAGAAGAAAACATCTCAGTTGTGGGATTTTTCATTGAAGTTCTGATTCAAAAAAGGGCATCTTCCTATTAATGTTAAGATTTTTCAAGTTTTCAACTATTGTATTTACCTCTACATAGCCCGTTTCAAGCTCTGAAAAAGATATGCAGGAAAGTGTCAGCTCATTAATATTCATCAGAGATGCAGGGCTCCCCATTCAATTCCTTCCTTCCTCCTTCTAATGCCAAGCACATCATTCCCACACCACAGCAAAAACACTTGAGTGTACCAAACCCTTGTCTCAAAGTAGAAGGGAGTGCTGAATGCAGCCATACTTCCTGCATTTAAATATTTAGTAAATAAACATGCATACAAATCTTAAAACATGATCTCAACCTAAGTATCTATCAAACTGCTATAATTTTAGATATATTTTTAGTATAATATATCTAATTTTATATTTATATTTATTAATAATATATAATAAAGCTTCAAATTTTCCTTAGAAGTGTAGAATTCATAAGTTTTGAACTGCAGTTTTAATAACCAGTGACCCTCAGGCACTCAGCAGACAGCACGTGATACCCATCAACTCGTTTTGCTGCTTTCCAGGGGCAGGAATAGGGAATTATGGCTGCTGTATTATCCTGGAGCAACACACACATACACACCTCACCTCTTGGCCTCATGGAGATTCAAACAATCATGAATCTATTAATTAATTAATAGTAATAATGTCAAGGTAGGATTGGACTATTGCTTGGATTATTCAGCAACAACCTCCAGGTGTTACTGTTGCAGTTTCTACAGCAATATTTCAGACAAAAGCAGAGAAAATTAGAGGAAACCACATCTCAGCTGGCTCTGTTCCCGTTACCTGTTGTGGGCTTGGCAATTGACATAAAGAAAATTTAAATCTTGCTTTAACTCTAAGTCATAGGTATTTGAATTGCAGAGGTAATCCTATATTTGGCATTCCTCACTGAGCTTTTGATATCACATGTAAGATAAAGTGAAGTTCTTGACCTCATGTGAGTAGTTATGGCTTAAGAGGCAGTAAAACGTGTATAGGATGTGACACTTCAGCAAGTAAGACACTTGAAATATTTTTCCTGGTGCTAAAGCAAGCCCCTGTCCACTGCTTAGGAGCTGAATTTTGCCTCATTTAATGTCACAATATAAAATGTTAGACCTTTTTTTCCTTACTCTTTCTATACATTCATTGTCAGTCTTACATAAATGCACATACGTACACTTGTGTATTAGAAATGCTAACCCTCATCCACCTCCTTCTCTGAAGCTGCTAGGATATCTTTGGAGTCTCTGAAAGACATAACCCAGATTCTAAAAACCAAATATATAGAAATATAAAAAGGACTACAGGAAGAGAAGTCTTCTATACAAGTAGACCTCAAACTTCCCCTAAACAACCATTTCCAGCACTTACAACATATTTTTGATATCTTTGTTTGCCATTATTTCAGATTTTTTTTTTTTTATATAACTGAGGTCTTCTGGTCAATTTTGTCAGGATATCCTTCAGGTTTTTACTAAGATTTCTCAGGCAGAAGCTGTGTGCCAGCTCATTTTGTTGTGACAGCCATGGATGACATGCTGCCCTGCAGGTAGTACTGTACGTAACAATGAAAGAGAAAGATTCAAGAGCATGCCCACGAATGCAGGTAACACACTTTAAAGTCCAGGTGAAGAGCACAAAAATCTGGAGCAAGCCCAGTATTTGAGTGTAACTGTTTTAAATACAAGATTCCATAGAATAAAAAATCATGGATTTATTTATGTTGTTGACGTAGTTTTAGGCACAGAAAAATCCTGAAAAACAGTGGACTACATATTTCCACAAAATATTTACTGTAGCACACAGGAGTTTCAGTAAACTACTTCAGAGCTGTCTGACACAAGAGTCCTGTTGGTCTACTGGTACAGAACTCAATCTTGCTCAGACTATTAAGTAGAAAGCAACACTTTTTTTTTTTCAAGTGGTAACTCTACTTAACTTCAAGCCAAATTAAAGTTTAATCAGTCCAACCAAGTATCTCAAAAGTTTATGTGTGCACTTTGATAACATCAGGGCTATATTACTAGAGTAGATTGCATATATTAGAGGTTTTCTCTGCTAGTGACTACTGTTAAAACAGCAAATTCAGTTGAAAGTCCAAAGAGAAGAGCACATCCCTCACCAACATGGCTATGCTGTGAAGTTTCACAGATGTAAACAACTACCTTGAAAGAAGAATTCTCAGGAGTAAATACCATACCTTATGCATTGCAAAGCTTAAGTAAATTTTAGATATAAATTCCACATTTTCTATTTAAGGTTAGTTTTTATTGTTTACCTTGACCTCCACAGAAAAAGGTGGGACACAAGCATTTTCAGCTCTTCCCACAATGACCTCTTCCAGTGGATCCCATTCATTGTAGGAGCAAACAAGACAGTCCCTGGGCACAGGGTTTGTAGCCTTGTCATCAGCAGCACAGGTTTTCTGGGAGGCCGCAGCTGCCTGGGTGCTCTGGAAAGTTCGCTGCACCCATCCTGTAAAGACTCCTCGAAGCTTAAAATAAAAACAAGAATGAAAATTATGCTGCCCTAACAAAAGACAAAAAATTATGTTGCCCTTACAAAAATCTATGGCTCAGCCCAGACATGCCTTAACGTTGTAATCCCAAAGCAATGTATGTTATTTGGAGTATTAACAGAAACACGGCTTGTTACAGCCATTCTAATCTATTCACAGCCAGGCAGATGCTTAAAAGAAATTCTGCCTTTTAAGATACACTCAGTTTAGAAGGGTAAGGAGATAGGAACAGGGCACTGGCAGACTGTGGCGGGAGGATACCGAGTGAACCTCAGCCTGCACCCTCCCGTCCCGGCTCGGAGCGCCCCGGCGGAGGGGCCGCACGGGGCCGCGCCCCGCGGAGCATCCTCAGCCCCATTCCCGGGCCCGGACCCGCGCGGAACCAACCCTCGAGCCGATGTAATGCGCTGCCTCGGCCCCCCGGCTGCCCCCGCGCAGGCACCGCACTCGCAGCATCTCGGCCGGCCGGACACGACGGC